>JARQOD010000001.1:338386569-338428812 GCA_033576555.1 Oophaga sylvatica | reverse complement strand
TGGTTATGCTGGGTGTTAAATACTTGTTATGGAAAAGTTTGAGGTGTACCGCACAGGGGAAAATGTTTGCCAGCCCATACACCTAGTGTATGGGCATTCCAAGTCTAGGAGACCCGCTTCTTTAAATTGGACCTAGTTTTTAATCAGGCCTTCCTCCACGGCTCATCATCCGCCGCCACTAGATCACGAGCATTAACTTGTTCGGTGCTGCTACAGCCAGTGTCGAATTCCGAACAAGGGTGGGTAGTTTTGCTGGGCGTAAAATACTTTTTATGGAAAAGGTTGAGGTGTACCCCTCAGGGGAAAATGTTTGACAGCCAACACACTTAGTGTATGGACATTTCTAGTGTAGGAGACCCGCTCCTTTAAATTGGGCCTAGTTTTTAATCAGGCCTTCCTCCACGTCTCATCAGTCCCTGTTAGTAGATCACCAGGGTTAACGTGTTCCGTGCTGCTACAGCCAGTGTCAAAATCCTAACAGGGGTGGGTGGTTATGCTGGGTGTTAAATACTTGTTATGGAAAAGGTTGAGGTGTACCTCATAGGGTAAATTGTTTGCCAGCCCTAAGAGTATGGGCATTCCAAATGTAGCAGACCCGCTCCTTTTAATTGGGCCTAGTTTTTAATCAGGCCTTCCTCCACTTCTCATCATCCACTGCCAGCAGATCATCAGGGTTAACGTGTTCAGTGCTGCTATAGCCAGTGTCAAAATCCTAACAAGGGTGGGTGGTTATGCTGGGTGTTAAATACTTGTTATGGAAAAGTTTGAGGTGTACCCCACAGGGGAAAATCTTTGCCTGCCCATACACTTGTATGGGCATTCCAAGTCTAGGAGACCCGCTACTTTAAATTGGGCTTAGTTTTTAATCAGGCATTCCTCCACGTCTCATCATCCGCTGCCAGTAGATCACCAGGGTTAACGTGTTCTGTGCTGCTACAGCCAGTGTCGAATTCCTAACAAAGGTGGGTGGTTTTGCTGGGCGGAAAATACTTGGTATGGAAAAAGTTGAGGTGTACCCCACAGGGGAAAATGTTTGCCAGCCCATACATTTAGTGTATGGGCATTTCAAGTCTAGGAGACCTGCTCCTTTAAATTGGGCCTAGTTTTTAATCAGGCCTTCCTCCATGTCTCATCATCTGCTGCCAGTAGATCACCAGGGTTAACGTGTTCTGTGCTGCTACAGCCAGTGTTAAAATCCTAACAAGGGTGGGTGGTTATGCTGGATGTTAAATACTTTTTATGGAAAAGTTTGAGGTGTACCCCACAGGGGAAAATGTTTGCCAGCCCATACACTTATTGTATGGGCATTCCAAGTCTAGAAGACCCGCTCGTTTTTAATGGGACATTTTTTTAAGAGGCCCTACTCCATGTTTCTAACCAAGGGGGGATTGGGGTTATTGGGGTGCATATGACTTGGTAGCAGGGCAGGCCTTGCAGTCAATGCATAAGAAAACAGAATGGGAGTACAAAATGAATAATGTGAAGTGGATTTTCCTGGGCCCATCAAGTACCTGAGTTCAAAGGCTTATTGGGGTGCATAGGACTTGGTAGCAGGGCAGGCCTTGCATTCAATGCAACTTCTTTTATGAAAGTCATCCTGCACATCTCGTGAAAGGGGTATTGGGGTGCGTCGTAATTCTTGGCAGCCCATCTACTCACTGCATAGGCTATAAAAGTTTCGGAGACCCACTGTTTAATAATGGCCCTTTAAGCAGATTAATGCTGTCTAATGCCCCAGTAAAAATAGGCTCTGTGACCAGGGCCGGCTCCAGGTTTTTATGGGCCCCGGGCGAAAGAGCCTCAGTGGGCCCCTTTAACACAGACGACGATTCATGATGCACAGATACAGCAGAGAAATATGGGTATAGTACAATGCCAAACACTTCACTTCTTCCATTACATGACTGATGCCTATTGTAAATTGTACAATAGCTCAAAAACCGCCAAATCCTCACAGCGCACAGAACAGACTGGACAGTACAGTCCTCCATACAATATTATGGGCACCACAGTCTCCTCCTCATCACCCATATAATACCCCATGCAGGATGTCACCCCTCATATAATGCTCCATACAGAATACTGGACCCAAAATAATGCTCCATACAGAATACTGGACCCAATATAATGCTCCATACAGGATACTGGTCCCCATATAATGCTCCATACAGGATACTGGTCCCCATATAATGCTCCATACAAAATATGGAGCTCTCCTCTGCGCTGTACTGCGTTCTGCACTTTTACGGCTCAGGAAAGGGTGCTGTGGAAAGACTCCCCATTATCATCATGATTTCCTCCTCATCATCATCATTGCCTCCTTATCATCATCATTGTCTCCCCATCATCATCATGGCCTCCCCATTATCATCAATGCCTGCCCATCATCATCATCATCTCCTCCCCATCATCATCAATGCCTGCCCATCATCATCATCTCTCCCCATCATCAATGCCTGCCCATTATCATCAATGCCTGCCAATCATCATCTTCTCCCCATCATCATCTTCTCCCCATCATCAATGCCTGCCCATTATCATCAATGCCTGCCCATTATCATCATCTTCTCCCCATCATCATCATCAATGCCTCCCCATTATCAGCAATGCCTGCCCATCATCACACACAGACAGCACACAAGCACTCTCTCACATACATACACACACACATACACACACACACACACACACAAAGCACCGCACTACATACACACAGACACACACACACACAGAGAGACACACACACACGTCTTACCTGTCCAGCGTCCGCGCTCTCTGTCACAGCCGGCCGCTGAATGATGACGTCATTCAGCGGCCTGCTGTGAGAGGAAGCGCCGGCGCCCCCTGGAGCCCGGAGCTGCGGCAGCGGAGACACGGGAGAGGTAAGTATTGTGCCATCTGATGCCGGGGCCCTGAGCAAGCGGGGGGGGCCCAGTGGCGGCGCTGACACCGCTCTCCTCCGCTAAAGGAGGGGGGTGCCAGACGGCGAGTGGGCCCCCCCGCCTGCTCAGGGCCCCGGCACTTGCCCGGGTGTGCCGGGTGCTGACGCCGGCCCTGTCTGTGACTTTAAGAGTCCCACCTTCATAAATGAAACAAGATGTCTGCTTATGTGTCACACACCACATGGCCAGCTATGGTTGGTAAATGTTGCAATGACATTTCCCAGTGAATGCATTTGTATTGGTTGAAAGCAATGCTAAAGTTGCAAAACGCCTCAAAAACGCTGTGTGTGAACATAGCCCAAATGGTGGAGTAACATTTTGTTTTGGGTTAATTATTGTGGCTTAGATAAAAGTAATTAACCTGGAAAGGATGTTCTTTAACATATTTCCCAGGAAAATCCATTTTGGTTTCGTTTTTGTGCGTTTTTTGGTGTGCCTGAAAAAGGGCATGAAACTCTGACAACATTGTTTAGATCTGTGACCTAGGAGTCAGAAATGCTTCCAGGGGCAGTTGCCATGATATTCCCGTGTCATTTCGGCAGTGTTTCCATAATTTTCAGACATTTTTAGACCTTAAAAGGACCCCCAGGGGGGATCATGCTAAAAATGCTCGGGTTTCCCAAAGACTTACATTGGGCTCGTTGTTCTATCTGAGTACCTGAGTATTCCAATTTGCTCGACCCGAGCAACGAGCACCCGAGCATTTTAGTGCCGCCCGCCGGCTCTGAAAATGGGCACTGTAGGTGTGTTTACTCCTCCACTCCCTACCGACTTTGCTTCCCCATTGACTTGCATTGGGTTTCGTGTTTCGGCCGAACCACCGACTTTTCCCGATAGTCGGCCGATTTCGCTCGGCCCGACTTTTGCGAAAGTCGGGTTTCATGAAACCCGATTCGACCCGAAAAAAGGGAAAGTCGCTCATCTCTAGTATTGACCCAAAAATAAAACTGCCTTATCAATTTTACTACACGTGGAACAAAATAAACCCTCCCCAAAAAAGTTCCTGAATTGCAGGATTTTGTGTATTCTGCCTCACAAAAATCGGAATAGAAAGTGATCAAAAAAATGTCATGTGCCTGAAAATGGTACCAATAAAAACATCAACTCTTCCCGCAAAAAACAAGCCCTCACATGACTCTGTGGGCCAAAATACGGAAAAATTATAGCTCTCAAAATACGGTGATGCAAAAACTATTTTTTGCAATAAAAAGTGACTCTTTGTGTGTAACAGCTGCCAATCATAAAAACCTGAAATAAATCTGGTATCGCTGTAATCGCACCGACTCAAAGAATAAAGTCGCCTAATCACTTATACCGCAGAAGGAACAGCATTAAAAAAAAAATAAAACCAATTCTTCACCTGCTGGTGATTTCTTCATTCTGCATCCTAAAGATCGCAGTAAGACTCGGCGCACATTTATTCTGCGCTGAGCGCTTACATCGAAATTTCCCTCAATGGAAGATTACCTATAATGACGTAGATGGAGGCACTGTGGATGCCATCTGACCTGTGGTCCGGCGGTGTCCGTCTGTTTAGGGTCATCGGCCACAGTTTTGTGCTCTTCGGAAAAGGACACCGTTGAACAGAGGCCAAACTGAGTCCAGAGTAACTCTGCTGCCTCATTATAGTAAATGGATCCCTCAGGGGTTTCATCTGAATCAAGTCACTCAGAGATTTAGATGGAAACCCCAAAATAAGTGATCATCTTAGAGCGCCAGATAAATGTGATCCCAAACGTTATGTAAAATGTTCCCAATAAAAGCTTCAACTCAATCCACAAAAAAAGCAAAATCCCCACTCAGATCTGTTATCTGTTAATGGAAATAAAGGGGGCTTTCACGTTACAGGAAGCATAAATGCTCTAGAAAAGCAAAATGGCTCCTCACCGGCCAAAAGGAATTCAGGAATTCTCTGCTCCCAAATCCAAATGCCCCCTCCCTTCTGAGTCCCACGGTGTACCTAAACCACATATTGGGTCCACGTTTTGCATTTCTGAAGCGATGAGAGCCCACCTAACTTACGGGTGCATGTCTTCAGAAGCACGGGCTGGGCAAAACGTACTGGTGATTTGCAACATACTGGTCACTAAAACGGCAGTTTGCAATTTTCACTAGGCAACATTCATTGCTGCTTGTTTCTGGGAAAAAAATACCCATGGAGTCAAAATCATCACTACACCTGTAGATAAATTACCAAAAAGGTATAATTTCCAAAATGGGGTCACTTGAGGGGGAATTCTGCTCTTCTAGCAATCAGGGGCTCTGTATATGGAGTTCGCAAACTGTTCTAGGAAAATCTGCGCTCCAGTGGGCAAATAGCGCTCCTTTCCTCCCGGTGGTCTCCGTATAGCTAAGGCCTCTTTCACACTTCAGTCGTGCGACGTCAGTTAAAATCCGCTAAAGTGTGAAAATAGCGGATCTGCCAGAAAATTGCAAAAACGGATGCAAACCGATCCGTTTTCTGAGGGATCCGCCATGAACTTTTCAACACTGAAAATGCATGGTATGCATGTCTGGCACGGAGGAGAGAGAGAGAGAGAGAGGAGAGAGAGAGACCCCGGACAGTGTTGTCAGCATTTTTGCATGGGTTTCTATGGAAGCGACGGATCCGCTGGCGGATTCCGTCAATAACGGATGGCAGCGGATCCGCCACCCATAGGTGCCTATTATACAAAATTACGGATGCAGCGGATCCGCCATAGTCCGCCATTTTGGCGGACACAAAAAACATTGCATTGGACGTTTTCCAAAAAAGGCGGATGCCAAATTTTTGGCGGATCCGTCAAAAAACGGACCTAACGGACGACCATCCGTCAAAATCTGTCACTAATGCAAGTCAATGGGAAAAAAGCGGATCTGCCAAAAAAAATGGCGGATCCGCTTTTTTCACACTTTGGCGGATTTTGACTGATGTCGCACGACTGAAGTGTGAAAGAGGCCTAAGAGGTACTGTACAGCCAAATATGGGGTATTGCTACGTTCATTAGGAGTTGTGGGACAAATGTTGGTGCCATTTTTACCCACTTCATGTATGAAAATGTAAAATCTGGGGCTAAAACAAAATTTTGGTGGTAAAAATGAAGTTATTTTTTCTTTACTGCCCAATGATATAAAATTCTGTGACACATCTGTGGTGTCAATATGATCAATGCACCCCTAGAAGAATTCATTGGGGAGAGTAGTTTGTAAAATGAGTTCACATTTGGGGATTTCTGTTGTTCTGGCACCTCAGGGGCTCTGCCAGTGTGACATGGCACACTCAAACTATTCCAGCAAAATCTGAACTCCAGTGTGGCACTTCTTCCCGTCTGAGCTTTGCACTGTGCCTCAAAAGAAGTATACCCCACATATGGGGTATCGATATACTCAGGAGAAATTGAACAACAAATTGTATGGTGCAATTTCTCCTGTTACCCTTATGAATATGCAAAATTTGGGGCCAAAATAACATTTTTGTGGGAATAATATGATTTTTTTTATCTGTGAAGCACCTGGGTACAAGTTGCTCACCGCACATCTACATACATTCCTTGAGGGGTATATTTTGCAAAATGAGGTCACTTGTGGGGTTTTTTCACTGTTTAGGCACATTAGGGGCTCTGCAAATGAGACATAACATTCACTAATGATTTCAGGAAATTTTACATTCAAAAAGTCAAATGACGCTCCTTCTCTTCCAAGCCCTGTCGTGCACCCAAACAGTAGTTTTATTCCTCATATGGGGTATCAGCGTACTCAGGAGAAATTGCACTATTAATTCTATGGTGCAATTTATCCTGTTAGACTTATGAAAATGCAAAATGTAGGGCTAAAATTAAATTTTTGTGGGGAAAATATGATTTTTTTATTTTAATAGTTCATTGTTATAATTGTCTGTGAAGCACCTGGAAGTTTAAGGTGCTCACCACACATCTAAGTACATTCCTTGAGGGGTCTAGTGTCCAAAATGGGGTTACTTGGGAGGAGTTTCCACTGTTTAGGCACATCAGGGGCTCTTCATGACGTCCGCTAATGATTCCAGGAAATTTTACATTCAAAAAGTCAAATGACCCCCTTCTCTTCTGAGCCCTTATGTGTAGCCAATCAGTAGCTTTCTCTCATATTTGATATCGGCGTACTGAGGAGAAATTGCACAACAAATTGTATGGTGCACTTTCTCCTGTTACCCTTATGAAAATGCAAAATTCGGGGCTAAAAACATACGGTGAATTTTTTTATTTTCTAGACTTAACGTTATAAACTGCTGTGAAGCACCTGAGGGTTCAATGTGCTCACCACACATCTAGATCAGTTTCCTGAGGGAACTAGTTTCCAAAATGATGTCACTTTTGGGGGATTTTCACTTTTTAGGGACATCAGAGACTCTCAAAACGTGACATGGTGCCAGCCAATTGTTCCAGCAAATTTTGCATTTTGCATTCAAAAAGTCTAAGTGCGCTACTTCCCTTCCAAGCTCTGCCATGCGCCCAAACGGTGGTTTTCTCCCTCATATGGGGGTATCGGCGTACTCAGGAGAAATTACACAACAAATTTTGCAGTCCATTTTTTCCTGTTACCCTTGTCAAAATCTCAAGTAATTATTTTGTGAAAAAAGTTAAATGTTCATTTTTTTCACATTCCAAAAATTCCTGTGAAGCACCTGAAGGGTTAATAAACTTCTTGAATATTGTTTTGAGCACCTTGAGTGGTGCAGTTTTTTAAAATTGTGTTACTTTTGTTTTTTTTCTCTATCATATAGACCCCTCAAAGTCACTTCAAATGTGAGGTGGTCCCTAAACAAATAGTTTTGTAAATTATGTTGGAAATAGGAGAAATCTCTGGTTAACTTTTATACCTTTTATATCTTCCTAACGAAAAAAAATTTGTTTCAAAAATTGTGCTGATGTAAAGTAGACATGTGGGAAATGTTATTTATTAACTAGTTTGTGTGCCATTTCTCTCTGATTTAAGGGAATAAGAGTTCAAAGTGTGAAAATTGGAACATTTTCCAAATTTTTGCCAAATTTCCATTTTTTTTCACAAATAAGCGCAAGTTATATCGAAGAAATTTTACTCCTATAAAGAAGTACAAAAACATGCTTAGAATCAATGGGATCTGATCAATGGGATCTGTTGAAGCGTTCCAGAGTTATTACCTCATAAAATGACATTGGTCAGATTTTGAAAAGTTGGCTTGGTCATTAACGTGCAACACCCTTTGGGGGGTAAAGAGGTTATGAGTAACTGTTCCCACCTCTTCAGTTCATTTTGTATTTTAAGAAAGAGAGGGGGATTATTATTTATGTAGATTGATTGGTTTTTTTGATATTTTTATCACGAATATTTATGGGCTATATCTCTCCACAAACAGTATAATAGTAGAGGAAGAACAGCCGAAAAGCTCGTAAACGGGGTCCAATATACTTTTGGGTAACCCTCCCTAATACATGTTATTTATATAGGTACTCCCTGGCCTGCTTGCGGACATAGGGTTCGGACTAATGCTATTACAGCTTGATTACTGACATTCGTCCCTTCTGATCCGCAATACAGGTTCAGGACACCCTCCAGCAGGGCCGGCGTCAGCACCGGGCATACCCAGGCAAGTGCTGGGGCCCTGAGCAGGCGGGGGGGCCCACTTGCCGTCAGGCACCCCGGCGTCTGTTAGAGGATGAGAGCGGTACCAGCGCCGCCACTGGGCCCCCCCTGCTTTCTCAGGGCCCCGGCAGCAGCCGGCACAATACTTATCTCACCCCATGCCTCCGCAGCTCCAGGCTCCAGGGGGCGCCGGCGCTTCATCTCACAGCAGAGCCGCTGAATGACGTCCTCATTCAGCGGCCGGCTGTGGCAGAGAGAGCGTGGACGCCGGACAGATGAGATGTGTGTGAGTGTGTGCGTGCTGCGGTGCTGTCTGTGTGATGGTGGTGGGGGGAGGCAGTGATTGTGACAATTATTAATATTGGGGCTGGGACCCGGTTCCGGTCCTCTCTGCATTGCTCACATGTCGCAGCTCTCAGGAACGCCGCCATAAGTCTATTACCTGTTATTTAACTCAATATCACAAAGCAATAAAGTCGCATTTTCATCCAAACAAAGAAACAACCGGTGATATTGAGTCTAATTCACCGCTTTATGGTAAATATGGGGAACGCGCCTCCACTCTAAACAGCCGCGAATTTCTAATAAAAATCTGTTCCTCCAATGTTGCTTCAAATGAACTTTCCCCAATCTGGTGTCAGCGTAATCCCTCCAGTGAATTAATCTGTTACTTGGGCTTTTTCTACTATTCTTTATGTAAATAGCAAGCTGTTCCATCTCGTGTGTGACAGGACGCGTTATGAGCAGGTAGAGCGCAGAATACCAATTTCTGAGACGACGGAAGAAAATGCATCTTATAAAGAACAATAGAGCAGTTGCAGCGGTGACGGGGCGGTGGCGGCAGCGGTGGTGGTAGCAGCGGCCTGCGCTTCTTCCAGCCGCTCCCGGCATCCTCATACTGATCTTGTGATCCGGGCTCGCTGCTCTTAATTAACCAGTCCCTGCATATTGAGCTGGTTGTTAATTAGCAGAGCGCGGTGCTGCGCTCTGTGGGCAGCTGCGCTCTTCACACTTGTGGCAGTTACACAGAGGGGCATGCATTCGGCTCTCAGGGTTTTGGCCACATCTTTCATCCATATTATCAGTGATGGTGGTGAGGAGCCGGAGGCAATGATGATGATGATGGGGAGCCGATGATGATGGGGAGGCGATGATGATGGGGAGGCAATGATGATGATGATAGGGCGGCAATTATGATGATAGGGAGTCAATGATGATTATGATGGGGAGCCAATGATGATGATGATGGGGAGACAATGATGATATTGATGGGGAGTCTTTCCACAGCACCCTTTCCTGAGCCGTAACAGCGCAGAACGCAGCACAGTGCAGAGGAGAGCTCCATATTTTGTATGGAGCATTATATGGGGACCAGTATCCTGTATGGAGCATTATTTGGGGTCCAGTATTCTTTATGGAGCATTATATTTGGCCCATAATACCGTATGGAGGACTATGTGGTGCCCATAATATTGTATGGAGGACTGTACTGTCCAGTCTGTACTGTGCGCTGTGAGGATTTGGCGGTTTTTGAGCTATTGTAGAATTTACAATAGATATCACTCATGTAATGGAAGAAGTGAAGTGTTTGACATTGTACTATACTTATATTTCTCTGCAGTATCTGTGCATCATGAATCGTGGTCTGTGTTAAAGGGACCCATTGAGACTCTTTCGCCCGGGGCCCATAAAAACCTGGAGCCGGCCTTGCCCTCCAGCATCACTCTGCATTATCTCCGCATCTCAAGCACTTGACACTTTTACAATACTGCTCTGCACTTTATATATTATGCTGCTTTCTGAAGTGTTTAACAGGATATTTGTCATTTGTTAATAGGTTACTGTTGCCACACTAAGTGTTTTTGCATGAGGTGTTTTACCCATTTCTCTAACATCATATACCTTACAAATGATCATCTTTGCACAGTGTCTTTTGTATTCAGCATAGCATGTGTTGTCATCTTTGTTTTTATGTTATTTAATGTGTTTTTTAATTTATATTGGTAACTAAATAAAGATTTATGAATTTTATTTATATATTTTTGGTTTTGGAGGATCCTTTCTCTGTTTCTTGTTTTTTTAGTAGATGCAATAGTTCAGTGTTCAGCCACAAGATAGCACCATTGTACAGAATTGAAGAGGAGGCCAACGAAGAATACGATTGGGATATTCACATTTCTCCACTGCAGAAAGATTGGTTTAGTGCGCACAGTCCAGCCATAAGTAAATTAGGCCCCCAGGAGAGTTTCAGGAAAACAGTTGGGAGCTAGGCTGCTAATAATAGGTATATTCAAATTAAACTTCCAAGTAGAAGGTCCAAATATAAATTGAGCACTGTGATCCAGGTAATAAGTATGGGTCAATTAGATCTCAAACAGGGAAGTCCGGAAAAGGGCAGCTGTGCTCCTTATTTCAAATATGCTTAAGCTGGACCTTTTTCTGTCTTTCAGGTATCCTTTTCTGGACTAATTCGGATTAGTTGGATTACGGCGGACCTGTATGGGATTTTTTAAATTTTATTTTAATAAATTGGTGAAAGGGAGGATAGTGTGGGGGAATCTTTATTCAAATAAAATGTTTTTTTTTTCTGTGTGTGTGTGAAATCACAAATCACAGCTGACATAAGTCCCAATATCATTACCCTCGCTTGCTGTTGCACTAGGGCACTCGGGCACTCATGAAGAAGCAGGCAAAGCTCCAAAATTGGCACATCTAATGTGATGCACCACTTCTGCAGCAGCTAAGGGCTTGTATTTTTAGACTGGGAAAGGCAAAATAACCATGGACCTTGTCAAACTGATAATATAAGCACACACCTTTCTCCTTTACCTTGGCTAGTTGTCCAAAGGGGGGAGGACTCCATGTCATTATTTTCATTTATTTATTAGATTATTACAAGTACATTAAACTACACATGTACAGCACTAATCATATATCTCAAGGATATCTATCTAGCTATCTAGTTATCTACCTCATATCTGTCTATATCTTTGCACATCTAATAACATACCAAAGAGAGACAAAAATGCACGAGTCAAAAATGAGCAAGTTAGCTGAGATGCAGGATTCATGAGGAAATTCAGCTGCATGAAAGCCTGAGCAAACTTTGATTGTGGAAACAAACCCTAAGATTGATAGGATCTCATCATGGTAGCTTTGTGCATTTAAAATGGCATCAATAAAATGCATCTGTGTTCGTTGTCCATAACATATGCCTGCCCATACCATAACCCCACCGTCAAAATGGGCCACAAGATTCACAAGTTAACATCAGCACACCACTCACCCACATGATGCCATACATGCAGTCTACCCTGTACAAACTGGGTTCACCCATGAAGAGAACACCTCAGCAATGTGCCAGATGCCATTGCCCACTCAAGTTGGTTACGACAACAAACTGCAGTCAGGCGGAGAACCCGATTAGAACGAAGAGCATGCAGATGAGCTTCCCTTAGATTGTTTCTGACAGTTTGTGCAGAAATTCTTTGGTTATGCAAACTGATTGTTGCAGCAGCTGTCAAGGTGGCTGGTCTTAGACGATCTTGGAGGTGAAGATGCTGGATGTTGAGGTCTTCGGCTGGTGTCATTACACATGGTCTGCAGTTGTGAGGCTGGTTGGATGTACTGCCAAATTCTCTGAAATGCTTTTAAAGACTGCTTATGGTAGAGAAATGAACATTGAGTTTAGGTGCAACAGGTCTGGTGGACATTCCTGCAGTCAGTATGCCAATTGAACGTTCCCTCAAAACTAGTGGCATTTGTGGCATTGCGCTGTGAGATAAAATTACACATTTTAGAATGGCCTTTTATTATGGCCAGCCTAAGACACAGCTGTGCAATAATCATACTTTCTAATCAGCATCTTAATATGCCAAACCTGTGAGGTGTATAGATTACCTTGTCAAAGGAGAAGTGCTCACTTACACAAATTTAGACAAATTTGTTAACAATATTTGAAAGTAAAAGGACTTTTGTGTACATCGAAAAATCTTAGAACTTTGAGTTCAGCTCATGAAAAATGGTAGAAAAAACAAAAGTGTTGCATTTATATTTTGTACACTGTATGTTTTATTGTCAGTCCATAAAAGTTGAGTAATACTTTGACAATATTGTTCCCAGCAGCGGCCTGGAGTCAAAGATGCATCCAGGCAACTTCCCAACGCAGTTCCCATTTTATTTGATTACTATTTCCATCCATTTAAGCAATTTTCCTGCCTCCCCATCCCTCCTGTTAGGGCTTTCTGAAAAATGTTCGAGTTTTTCATTGACTTTCATTATACTCTGTAGTCAAGTGGAGCCCATCCGAGCGTCCGACTTGCTTACTTCGAGTACTGAGCACTCGAGCATTTTAGTGCTCGATCATCATTAGTTGTTATATAAAATGAGAAAAATGGGACTAGAAGAAAATATGTGGTTATTATGGTTATTAACCCCTTCCCGATATGCGCCGTGCTAGTACTGCTCTGCGGGAATTGGGAATTGGGGAGCTGAGACACCGAGGATCCTCATCCATGTAATGGAGCAATGATCGGGCAGACCCCCATGTGAGCCCCCACCTGACTGCTGATCCGTGCGATCCCGAGCTCCGAGCGCTGCCCTCCTCCTGCCTCCATCCGCCCGGCCGATCGTGCTGAACCCCCTGCCCCAGGACAAGTCGGAACAGCAGTACTAGTACGGCGCACCTATCGGGCAGCCTCATGCTGAGCGCTGCTGTGATCGGATGTGGGTATCAGCTGTATGTGACAGCTGACACCCCACAGCAATGCCCACAATTGGTGCTAGCACTGATCATGGGCATTTAACCTCTTTGATGCTGCTGTCAGTGGTGACAGCGACATAGAGGGGCATCGTGCAGGAAGTGGGAGTGCCTTCAGTGCACCTGTGACTGGGGGGGCACGGTAGTGATGTAATGTGTTGCCCATCACTTACATGCCAAAGTCAGTTGCCCGTATCAGAAGAGGACGCCTTGTGTCTGGGGAGGGAAGGTAACTGGATTCATTTATTTTTCTTGTGTGCAGCATAACGGGAGGCATATATACCAGGATGGTCCCATGATGGGGACATATACACAGTACCAGGATGTGGGACATTTATGGCAGGATGGGCCCAAGATGGGGGACACATATACCAGGATGAGGAACATATATACCAGGATGGGCCCATGACGGGGAACATACAGTGGGGAAAGTAAGTATTTATTAAACTGTCGATTTTCCAAGTTTTCCCACCTACAAAGAATGGAGAGGTCTGTAAAAAGTACACTTCAACTGTGAAAGATAGTGTTAGAATCTATTCAGTTTGACCATCCGCCATCTTGTGGTTTCTGGCTGCTGATCATTTTCCCCTGGTGCTGGTCTTGTCGTTGGTCATGTGATTGTATCACCCTTTATTACCCTGCACCTGCCTCCCAGTCCTTGCTGGACATCATTGTTAATCCGCTTGAGTTCTGTCTAGGAGCCTTGATTGCTTTGTGCTATACTTTGGGCAGTTCTGGGAACTCTAGTTCTGCTTGCTTATTCTTTTTGTATTTTTCCTTTTGTTTCTGCAGCTTCCTCTATTTCCCTGCTAGGAGGTTACCAGTGTTTTGTTCCCAGTCCCTATATCTTTCAGGGATCCCCTTCCCCCTCCTTCAGGTCTTCGCTTGAGTCTAGACTAGGATCGTCGGTGGGTCTATTCACAAGGAATAGGTCGCCCGCTCCATTGTAGGGATTGAGTCTAGTCCTAGTGCAGGGCAGATTTCCACCCCGCTCTAGTCTTGAGTTGCAGACCCCTAACAGATAGAATCTAAAATTAAAAACCAGAACATTGTATGATTTTTAAATAATAAAATGCCTTTAGTTGCATGTGTGATGCAGCGGTATCCACGCTGTGCAGGAATGAGGCAGTGCCAGTGACCCAAGAAAGTTCAAAACAAAACGTGTTTTTAATGTCCAAAAAAACTCACACAGCACATTGTATCCTGCAGATCGCAGCCAGGAAATCAAAAGACAGTCCGGGACCGTGAGTGACTGTCCCTCCGTGTACGCAGGGGAGCCAGTCCTTTTGGCTCTGCTGGCCTGTGTTACTTCACACAGGGAGTACTCTGCAGACCGACTGCTCTTCCTGCTTGCAAGAGCAAAACTGACACACACCCAAAACCCTCTTGCAGGGTTTTTTTTCCTTTCCACCAGACTCTGTGGCCATGGGCCACTTATAAGATCTGGGCTGGAGGAAACGGACAGGCCCCACTATCTTCCTGCAGTCCGTTTAAAAAATAAAAGCCCATACCTGGTTTTCCTGAACAATTCCTTGGTTAAATAACTTGACCAAGTTCACACTTACTTTTATTCTGCCTTGTGACTCACAGGCAACCAGCTGTGACAACAAGACACTCCAGCAGATCTAATATGCTTCTGAGCGCATCCTGGGGGACATAGTGATGTAGTGGTGTCACATGACACCAGTCTCTGCCTCACACATGAAATAAGTATTTGATCACCTACCAATCGGCAATAAATCTGGCTCTCATAGACCTGTAAGTTTTTCTTTAAGAAGCCAAGACCAAAGAGCTGTCTAAGGACACCAGGGATAAAATTGTTGACCTGCACAAAGCTGAGATGGGCAACAAGACAATAGGCAAGCAGTTTCGTGAGAAGGCAACAACTGTTGGAAGAATTATTAGAAAATGGAAGTAACACAAGATGACAATTTTCTTCATTCTGGGGCTCCATGTAAGATCTCGCTTTGTGAGGCAAGGTTGATTCTGAGAAAAATCAGAAATCAGCCCAGAACTAAATGGGAAGACCTGGTCAATGACCTGAAGAGAGCTGTGATCACAATCTCAAACATTACCATTAGTAACACACTACACCGTCATGGATTAAATTCCTGCAGGACACCAAAGGTCCCCCTGCTCATGCCAGCACATGTCCAGGCGTGTTTGAAGTTTACAATGACCATCTGGATGATCCAGAGGAGGCATGAAAGAAGGTCATGTGGTCAGATGAGACCAAAATAGAACTTTTTGGTGTCACCTACACTCGTTGTGTTTGAAGGAGGAAGAAGGATGAGTACAACCCCAAGAACATGGACCCAAATGTGAAGCATAGTTGTTTAAACATCATACTTTGGGAATGTTTTTCTGCAAAGGTGAGAGGACCACTGCACAGTATCAAAGGGAGGATGAATGGGGTCATGTATCACGAGATATTGGCCAACAACCTCCTTCCTTCAGTAAGTGCGTTGAAGATGGGTCGTGGCTGGGTCTTCCAGCATGACAGTGACCCAAAACACACAGCAAGCGTGACTAAGGGTAAGAAGAGGCTCCATAAGAAGCATTTCAAGGTTCTGGAGTGGCCTAGCCAGTCTCCAAACATGAACCCAATAGAAAATCTTTGGTGGGAACTGAAACTCAATGTTGCCCATTGACAGCCCCAAAACCTGACAGATCTGTTTGGAAGAATGGACCAAAATCCCTGCAATGTAGTGTGTGCAAACTTGGTCAAGAACTACAGGAAACATCTGACCTCTCTAATTGCAAACAAAGTTTCTGTGCTAAATATTAAGTCCTGTTTTTCTATTGTATTAAATAATTATTTATGCAATAAAATGAAAAGTCATTATGTAAAAATCACACAATGTGATTTTCTGGGTTCTTTTTAAGATTCTGTCTCACACAGCTGAACTGTACCTATGAGAAAAATTACAGACCTCTCCATTCTTTGTAGGTGGGAAAACTTTCCAAATCGGCAGTGTATCAGAGACTTACTTTCCTCACTGTGTATGAGGCACATATATACCAGGAAGAGGCCCAGGATGAGGAATATATATACCCAGATGGGGGACATATATACCAGGATGAGAGACATATAAGTCAAGAAGAGCCACATATATTCCATGATGGGGGACATATATATCAAGTAGGGGCACAGGATGGGGTACATTAGCACAGAATTGGGGGACATTACCCTCACAAAAGTGTGAGCAGCAGATCTCTGGTTTACTGTTTTACCACATTTGAAGCTCTGAAAACTGCAACTGAAAACTACTCCAATCAAGTCCACACTCCAAAAGTCAAATAACGCTCCCTCCATTCTGAGCCCTGCTGTGTTGCCAACCACATTAAAATTGTCTGCTGTGGCTGGTTACCACTAGATCAGAAGAGATTCCAACAAATATGAGGTAAAAAATACATTTTATTAATAAAGAATTAAAAGGTATAAATAAATACTAAAATGGACAGGGCTAATAGAACCTCCAAAAGGAGGAGGGAGAAGCATAGCACAATGGCAATAATTGGTGTGTCAGGACCATCAGCATATGTAAATATATATACAGCTCTGGCAAAAATTAAGAAACCACTGCAAAATGTTCAGTTTGTCTGATTTTTCCTTTATAGGTATATTTTTGAGTAAAATGTAAATTGCTCTTTTATTCTATAAACTACTGACAACATGTCTCCAAATTTCCAAACAATAAATTTTGTATTTATTTTCACAAAATAAGAAATGGTCAAAATAACAAAGAAATGCAGTGCTTGTAGACCTCAAATAGTGCTAAGAAAACAAGTTTATAAACATTTAGATACAACAATACTAATGTTTTAACTCAGGAAGAGTTCAGAAATCAATATTTTGTGGAATAACCATGATTTTTAATCAATGCTTTCATGCGTCTTGGCATGCTTTCCACCACCAATCTTTCACACTGCTTTTGGGTGACCTTATACCACTCCTGGTACAAACATTTAAGCAGTTCTTTGTTTGATGGCTTCTGACTATCCATCTTCCTCTTGATTACATTCCAGAGGTTTTCAATCGAGTTTAGGTCTGGAGATTGGGCTGGCCGTGACAGGGATTTGATGTGGTGGTTCTTCATCCACACATTGACTGACCTAGCTGTGTGGCATGGGGCATTGCCCTGCTGGAAAAAACAGACCTCAGAGTTGGGGAACTTTGCCTGAGCAGAAAGAATCAACTGTTTTTCCAGGATAACCTTGTATGCGGCTTGATTCATACGTCCTTCGCAAAGATTAACCTGCCCAATTCCAGCCTTGCTGAAGCATCCCCAGATCATCACCGATCCTCCACCATATTTAACAGTGGGTGCAAGACACTGTGTGTAAGGTTCTTTGTCTCTTTTGACATGTTCCTTGAAACTCAGTTTTCCGTCGGCCATTTTGCTTTCTGTCTTTCTGCAGCTCTTGCCCTCAGTTAATATGGAGTTTCCAGTTTTCATGTTCCCACCCTGATTCTCTCCCTCTTGCTTCTTAAGCAGCCTCAGCTGAACAATCAGTGCTCCTGAATCAAGCCTCAGTCAGCCTGTGACCTGACTCCTGGAAACCTAGGATTTTGGACTCCAGCTATTTCCTACTGAGGAACTTTGGAACACTTTTGGACTTTGGAAACCTGCTGTCTGGTGAATCCATGTTTGCAGAGGAATTACGGTACAGAGAAGAGATCCTGAACCTGCTTGGAGAGTTATTGTAGAGCTTGAAGTTACTCTGGCCTGCTGTGTTCTCCTGCCTCTGTTCCTGCAAACTGTGTGACCTTTTCTGCATGCTTGTATGAAGTAATACAAGTAATTTCATATCAACCTATGTCTCATGTGTTTTCCTCGCACCCAAGCACAAGACGCTATAGGAACTGTACTGTTATGTTTCGGTAGCTGAGGAGTGCAGGTAAAAAATGCAATACACCAGAGCAGTTGGAATCTATGAGATTGCAGTACCCTGACTAACCACCACAACTAGAGGCAGCCGTGGAGCGTTCCTACGTTGGTCCTAGACGCCTCGTCACAGCCTGAGAAACTAACTACACCTAAAGATAGAAATAGGAAAGCTATCTGCCCCGGAGCAGAACCCCAAAGATAATAGAAAGCCCCAAACAAGTAATGGCGGTTAGACAAGAAGAAATACTGACACAGAAAGAAAATAGTATGAGCAAACGCTGGGGCCCAAACTAACTAAATAGAAAAAGGATAGGAAGGGTACTTACTGCAATCCCAGAAAACCCTGAAAAGCACCAACTCTACTAATTTCAAAATCACCTGAGATCACACGACCTCTACCACCTAAATTAGTTCTCTGGTGTAACAAAATCAAAACAGCAGCCACTGAAAAAACTGGAAAAAGCAAAAGTACAAACATCAGTGGCTGAACTAAACTGAGAGGGCAAAAGCCCCCGGAGGGGACCCTGAAGGCCCCCACAGAAGTGCAGGACAAAATGCAAAAATATAGTACAAAAACAAAAAGAAGAAAATGTCTTATCTGTTAGCAGGAGATGCAGACACGACACAGCAGGCTACAAGGGAAACAGGAATGAAGGATTCAGACCAGAACAATTGATCACCGGCAACCCTGATGGGAAGGTGACTCCCTTATATAAGACCAGTCAGTAACACCTGATTCCCAGTCCTCACAATCTTCACTGAACAGACCAGTACCGCTTGTAACCACCAGAGGGAGTCTCTGCTCAGAACTCATCTCAAACCCATTCACAACAGTACCCCCCCCTTGAGGAGGGGTCACCGAACCCTCATTTGAGCAACCAGGTCGGTCAGGATGAGTTCTATGATATGCATGGATGAGTCTCCTAGCATGGATGTCCGAAGCAAACACCCAAGAATTATCTTCCTGACCATAACCTCTCCACTTAACCAAATACTGGAGTTTCCGTCTAGAAAAACGAGAATCTAATATTTTATCAACCACATACTCCAGATTGCCCTCAACCAAAACAGGGTCAGGAGGCACAGCAGCAGGAACCACTGGCTCAACAAACCTCTTCAACAAGGACTTGTGGAACACGTTATGGATCTTAAATGTCCCTGGAAGAAGCAAACGAAAAGAAACAGGATTAAGAATCTCAATGATCTTATAAGGTCCAATGAACCTAGGCTTAAATTTAGGAGATGCTACTCTCATAGGAATATTCTTTGAGGACAACCAGACCAAGTCCCCCACTTTAAACCGAGGACCATCAGTCCTATGCCGGTTAGCAAACCGCTGGGCCTTCTCCTGAGAGAGGGACAACCTCTCCACTACCTGGTCCCAAATCTGTTGCATACGCTCCACAACAGAGTCAACACCTGGACAGACAGAAGCCTCCGTCTGTCCTGAAGAAAATCGAGGGTGAAACCCAGAATTACAGAAAAACGGAGACATCCAAGTGGCAGAGCTAGCCCTATTATTAAGAGCAAACTCAGCCAAAGGTAAAAAAGAGACCCAGTCATCCTGATCAGCAGACACAAAGCATCTAAGATAAGTCTCCAATGTCTGGTTTGTTCTCTCAGTTTGACCATTGGTCTGAGGATGAAATGCCGAGGAGAAAGACAATTGAACACCCAGTTTAGAACAAAAAGTCCTCCAAAATCTGGAAACAAACTGGACTCCTCTGTCAGACACAATGTTCTCAGGAATGCCGTGTAAACGAACCACGTGCTGAAGGAACAACGGCACCAATTCAGAGGAGGAAGGCAACTTAGGTAATGGCACAAGATGTATCATTTTGGAAAACCTATCACAAATTACCCAGATGGTGGTCATTCTCTGAGAAACAGGAAGGTCGGAAATGAAATCCATAGAGATATGGGTCCATGGTCTCTTGGGCACAGGCAATGGCATCAACAAACCACTAGAGCGAGAGCAAGGGTTGGAGCGAGAGCAAGTCCCGCAGGACTGCACAAATTCCCTGACATCACGAGACAAGGTAGGCCACCAAAAGGACCGACTAACCAAGTCTCTGGTACCAAAAATTCGGGATGCCCAGCCAATGCGGAACAATGAATCTCAGACATCACACTCTTTTTCCACTGGTCCGGGACAAACAATTTTCCAACAGGGCAGCACTCGGGCCTATCCTCCTGACACCCCTCCAGAGCAAGTCTCAAATTGGGCGAGATGGCGGAAAGAACTACACCCTCTTTCAAAATAACAGAAGGATCAGATAACTCAGGAGAGTCCGCAAGGAAACTCCTCGAGAGGGCATCCGCCTTAACATTCTTAGTGCCGGGAAGAAAGGAAACCACAAAATTAAAACGTGTGAAAAACAAGGCCCACCTGGCCTGTCTAGGATTGAGTCGCTTGGCAGATTCCAGATAGACCAGATTCTTATGGTCCGTAAGGACCACCACCTGATGTTTGGCTCCCTCCAGCCAATGTCTCCACTCTTCAAAAGCCCACTTCATGGCCAATAACTCCCGATTACCCACGTCATAATTACGTTTCAGTAGGAGAAAATTTTCGAGAGAAAAAGGCACAAGGGTTACTTTTAGAGGTCTCTGGATCTTTTTGGGACAAAACGGCACCTGCCCCAATTTCAGAGGCATCAACCTCCACCTGAAATGGCAGAGAAACATCAGGCTGCCGTAGAACAGGAGCAGAAGTGAATCTCTGCTTAAGTTCCTGAAACGCAGAGACTGCCTCAGGAGGCCAATTCACCACATCAGAACCCTTTCTGGTCAAATCAGTTAATGGTTTAACAATAACCGAGAAATTACCAATAAATTTACGATAAAAATTGGCAAAACCCAAAAATCTCTGAAGAGCCTTTAATGAAGTAGGTTGGACCCAATCACAGATGGCCTGAACCTTGACCGGGTCCTTTTCAATAACAGATGGGGACAAAATGAATCACAGAAATGAGATCCTCTGTACGCCAAAAAGACACTTTGATCCCTTCACATACAGAGCATTCTCTCTCAAAATCTGGAACACAGTTCGAACATGTTTCACATGAGAGTCCCAGTCATTAGAAAAAATCAAGATATCATCCAAATAAACAATCAGAAATTTGTCCACAAAATCCCTGAAAATGTCATTCATGAAGGACTGGAAGACGGAAGGAGCATTAGTGAGCCCAAAGGCATCACTAGGTACTCAAAATGCCCTTCAGGGGTATTGAATGCCGTCTTCCATTCATCCCCGTGCTTAATGCGAATAAGGTTATACGCCCCCCTGAGGTCAAGCTTGGTAAACCAAGTAGCGTTTTTCACCCTGGAAAACAGGTCAGAAATCAAGGGTAACGGGTATTGATATTTCACAGTAATATTGTTCAAGAGACGATAATCAATACACGGCCTTAATGAACCATCTTTTTTGGCCACAAAGAAAAAACCGGCACCTAAGGGTGAAGAGGATGGTCTGATATGACCCTTCTCCAATGATTCCTTGATATAAGACCGCATAGCGTCATGTTCAGGTACAGACAAGTTAAAAAGGCGACCTTTAGGGAATTTACTACCCGGCACTAATTCAATAGCGCAGTCATAGCTCCTATGGGGAGGCAAGGATGCAGATTTACTTTCGCTAAACACATCAGAAAAATCAATCAAAAAGTCAGGAACATCCTGAGCCTGGGGGGAGGCAGAAAAAACAGGAGTGTTGGTATTAACACATTGGCAGCCCCAACTGGTTACAGACACAGATTTCCAATCCAAAACAGGATTATGAGACTGTAACCAAGGGAAACCCAGCACGATAATGTCATGCAGATTATACAGAACCAAAAATTTGCAGCACTCCTGGTGATCAGGTTCAACCCTCATTATCACCTGAGTAGAAAACTGGGGTTTATTCTCAGCCAAAGGGGTAGAATCGATCCCCAGTAGGGGAATAGACTTCTGTAGGGGTATCAAGGGAAACCCACAACGTTTAGCAAAATCATAATCCATCAGGTTAATAGCTGCTCCAGAATCAACGAAAGCCTGAGCAGAAAATGAGGACAGAGAGCATATCAGAGTGACAGTTAATAAAAACTTAGTCTGAACACTACCCAAGACAACTGAGCGTGCAAAACGTCTTCCCCGCTTAGGGCAGACTGAAATAGCATGAGAGGCATCACCACAGTAGAACATAACCCATTGCGCTTTCGAAACTCATGACGCTGTGCCCAGACACCACTCTATCACACTGCATGGGTTCAGAAGCTGGTTCACAAGGCAACACCATTCCACGCATACTTCTCCCTCACGCAAACGTCTGTCAATTTGAATCGCTAATGACATAGAGTCATTGAGACCAGAGGGGACAGGGAATCCCACCATATGTAAGGTTCTATGTATATATTCCTGAAACTCAGTTTGTTCGTCAGCCATTTTACTTTCTGTCTTGCTGCAGCTATCTTGCCCTCAGTCAAAATGGAGTTTCCAGCTTGCATGTTCCCGCCCTGATTCTCTCCTTTGCTTCTTAAGCAGCCACAGCTGAGCAATCAGTGCTTCAGAATCTAGCCTGCAGTGAACCTGTGACTTGACTCCTGTAAGCCTTGGACCTTGTACTCCAGCTATTCCTACTGAGGAACTCTGAAGCACTTGTGGACTCTGAACCCTGCTCTTTGAAAGACCCACGTTTGCATGGACTTACGGTAACAGAGAAGAAGATCCTGAATCTGTATTGGAGAGTGATTGCTGAGCTTGGATTACTCTGGCCTGCTGTGTCTCCTGTTTCTGTGTCTGCAAACTGTGTGACTATTTCTGCCAACTTGTATGAAGTAATACAGGACTTTTCTATATCAAACCTGTGTCTCATGTATGTTCATCGCACCCAAGCACAAGACGCTATATGAACTGTACTACATACATTACAAGATTCTGAAGCCAAAACGTTAGTGTCTGCTGGGTCTGGAAGGCTGTGTCTGCTGTACTGTGGATATCAGACGTCCGGTTGTACTTTCTGTGATGACAGTGGTTGTGACTTCTCACAACCATTCCAGTAATCCTGTCTTAAAAGATCTGGAAAATGGAGGCCCGCATAAAGGAACTTTGCGGAGTGACTGATAATATCCTTGCAGATTTGCAGAATATAAAGACCCGTTTTGCGAATCTACAGGACCTCAATAATCACAATTTGCAAGTGGTTGGACAGACTACCCAGGATTTGCGAGCCAGGATTGAGGTTCTAGAGGGGCGAGTCCAGGCTCCTGCCGTAGCACCGAGTGCTGGGATTCCCAAGTTGCCCCCTTTTCGTTTTGGCGGTGAACGTGAGAAATTCAGGGGATTTATTAATCAATGCAATTTTTTTTTTTCTGCACATGCTTCACAATTTCCCACTGAACGATCTAAGGTGCTTACTATAATTATGTTGCTTACCAACAAGGCTTTAATGTGGGCAAACCCTCTGATTGAGACTGAGGATGATTGTTTGAATCACCTTGATGATTTTATTTCAGCCATGGGGCAGGTGTTTGATGACCCCAATCGAGGTGCAACAGCTGAAGCAGCCATGTTAGCTTTGCGCCAAGGTAAGCACTCGGTAGCTGAATATGCCTTGGATTTCAGGAGATGGGCCCTTGATACCACCTGGGACAGTTCCGCCAAAAAATCTATTTTTCGAAAGGGGTTATCTCCACTGATTAAGGATGAACTTGCTCGTGCCGACCCTCCCACTGCGTTAGGTGACTTTATTAACTACTGCATCCGTATTGATACTCGTCTGACTGAACACAGGCAAGAGAGATGGTTCGAAAGCAATCGTACTAACCTTTTCCTACCTTCCTCTCCAGCTAAGGAACCTTTGAGTAGGATTACACGGGAACCTGAACCTGAACCCATGCAGGTAGACTCTTTACAATGACGGGTTAGTGATGCACGCAAGGAACATCGTTTTAAGGAGAATCTATGTTTCTATTGTGGTAAGTCAGGGCACTTCATTATAAACTGCCCCAGCCGTTCTCGTAAGACTACTGCAGCACTCATTCATTGTGAGTGTTGCGAGAGGGGATCTGTCAGGTCCGAGCCTCAGGCTCCAGAGAGATCTGCAGCAACAGATCTTGATTTCTCGGACTTAAACTCCGTTACCTCTGAGGACGTTGACTGTGTAAACGCTGCCATTTTTCAAGTTTCCTCAGCGGTGTCCCAGCTGAGTTGTAAGAAAAACAATTCTCATTGCTTTCTTTCCATCAAACTCTGGGTTGACTCAGCTTGGGTGTCTAGCTCTGCTATGATCGACTCAGGGCAAGTGGAAATTTTATGGATGTCTCCTTTGCTCTGAAACAGGGAATACGTTCAGTGAAGAAGGCTACTCCAGTACAGATGGAAACTGTGGATGGCTCCCTGCTGACCTCTGGACCAGTGGATCAGGAAACAGAGCCTTTGAGGGTTCTTATGGGTAAAGATCATCAAGAGAAACTGTCCTTTATGCTTATCTCTTCTCCCCACTTTCCCATTATTCTAAGGCTACCATGGCTGCAGGCGCAGAATCCTGCCATTAACTGGGAGACCAAGGAATTACACTTTCCAGAGAAACAGATGAGTCCAAAAGTTTCAGCTTGCTCTGTTCCTAAAGGAATCATGTCAGTCCCTGAACTACCAGCTGTATACCAGGACTATGTGGATTTATGTGACAAGAAGAACGCTGACCAGCTTCCTCCTCACCGTCCATATGATTGTCCAATTGAATTATTGCCTGGAGCAGAGATACCTTTTGGTAAGATCTACCCCCTGGCGGGGCCCGAGCTAAAGGCTTTAAAGGATTACATAGATGAAAATCTAGCCAAGGGCTTCATACGCCCCTCTTCATCTCCTGCAGGTGCACCCATCTTCTTTGTAAAGAAGAAAGATGGATCTCTGAGACCATGCGTAGACTATAGGGAACTCAATAAGGTTACTATTAGAAACCGTTATCCATTGCCTTTAATCCCTGAGTTATTGGAGAGAGTGCGACATGCCAAAAATTTTTCTAAACTAGATCTTCGTGGGGCCTATAACTTAGTCCGTATTAGACCTGGGGATGAATGGAAGACTGCATTCAGGTCACGCTATGGACACTTTGAATATCTAGTTATGCCTTTTGGTCTGAGTACCGCCCCAGCCACTTTCCAACACTTGGTGAATGACATCTTCAGGGATCTCCTAGATACATTCGTGGTAATTTATTTGGATGATATTCTATTTTTTTCTAACTCCACAGAGGAACATCATGGACATGTGAGAATGGTCTTGGAACGTCTAAGACAAAATCATCTTTACATCAAACTTGAAAAGTGTGAATTCCATAGGACCGAAATTCAATTTCTGGGGTATGTACTGTCTACACAAGGAATTAGTATGGATGGAAGCAAAACCCAAGCCATCAAGGATTGGCCAAGTCCTAGAAATGTGAAGGAGGTACAGCGCTTCATCGGGTTTGCCAACTTCTATAGACGTTTCATTAGAAATTTCTCTGAGGTAGTGTCACCTATCACTCAACTTACCCGGAAAGAGTCTAGGTTTTCCTGGACTCCCCAAGCCCAGGAAGCATTTTCCCGTCTAAAAGATAAATTTAACACTGCACCTATCCTAGTACATCCCAACCCCGAGCATGCCTTCATAATAGAGGTGGATGCTTCAGACTGTGCCGTTGGAGCTATACTCTCTCAGAGAACAGGTGAGAAGAATGTCTTGCATCCCTGTGCCTTCTTTTCCCAGCAGTTGTCTTCGGCTGAGAGGAACTACGATGTGGGCAATAGAGAGTTGTTGGCCATTATTGCCGCCTTCAAAGAATGGAGACACCTTCTTCAGGGAGCTGCACAGCAAATAGTCGTCCTGACAGACCATCGTAACCTTGAGTTTATCAGGTCGGCTAAGTGCCTGACTCCTCGCCAGGCTCGCTGGAATCTTTTCTTAAACCAATTTAATTTTATCATCTCTTATAGACCAGGATCGCGCAATGGAAAGGCTGATGCACTCTCTAGGATTTACTCAGCAGAGACACGTCCAATTACTCCTCCTAAGACTATTCTTCCTGACTCTAGATTCCTAGGAGTAATTCATAATCAAGACCTACTTAAGGACATCAAGGAAGCATACCATGCGGATTCCTTTTTGGCACAACCCCCAAGGGACGTAAGTCTTGTCTTTAAGAATGGTGTGTGGATTCAGGGACAACGCCTGTATATTCCTGAAACAGTCAGATTGAGAGTATTGCAACTCATTCACGATTCCAAGATAGCTGGGCATAGAGGAATTCTAAAGACACAGGAATTTCTTTCTCGTTTCTTTTGGTGGCCCACTTGCAGGAATGATGTTTTGAATTATGTCACTTCATGTGAGGTCTGTGCAAGATGCAAAACACCTCGCTCCTCACCAACTGGTCTGTTACAGCGTCTTCCCACCCCGTCCCGCCCGTGGGGATCCATTTCTATGGACTTCATTGTGGAGTTACCAACCTCTCAGGGGAAGAACACCATTCTAGTGGTGGTTGACCGTCTAACAAAGGCAGCTCATTTTATCCCTTGTGTCGGCTTACCCACTGCAAAACAGACATCAGATTTGATGATTAAAGATGTGTTTCGCTTACATGGAGTACCGGATGAGGTTATTTCGGATCGAGGGGTGCAATTCACTTCTAGGTTTTGGCAAAATTTCTGTGCAGCATTGGACATTAAAGTAAACCTTTCTTCTGCTTTTCATCCCCAGACTAATGGACAGACCGAACGAACCAATCAAACCCTGGAGCAGTATCTCCGCTGCTTTATCTGCCACCTACAGGATGATTGGGTGGATCTACTTCCATTAGCTGAGTTCTCGTATAACAACTCTCAGAGTGCCTCCACTAAACAGTCTCCTTTTTACTCTAATCTAGGTTATCATCCTAACATTCTACCACGATTTCCCATAGAAACGCCTTTACCAGCAGTGGCTGAAAGAATCACGTCTTTACAGAAGAATATGGATCTTCTAAAGGAGAATCTGGAATCGGCTCAGGAAAGGTACAAGAAAGCAGCAGATAAATTTGTAAACCTGCACCAGCTTTCAAGGTAGGAGACTTGGTCTGGCTGTCAACCAGAAATCTTAAGTTAAGGATTCCATCGTCTAAGTTGGCACATAAGTACATTGGACCCTATAAAATCAGTGAAATTATAAGTGCCGTTGCTTGTCGTCTTCAACTGCCCAGAACTATGAGAATCCACCCTGTCTTTCATGTATCCCTACTAAAGGCTGCGACACCCAATACGTTTCCTGGACGTTCCTCTCCTTGCCCTGACCCAGTGCTGGTCGATGGTCAGGAAGAATTTGTGGTGGAAAGGATTTTAGATTCCAGGTTGTATAGAAATCAGTTACAGTATCTGATTAAATGGCAGGGCTACCCAGTGGAGGACAACTCATGGGAACCGGTCAATAACGTTAATGCTCCTCGCTTGCTCCGTCAGTTTCATCAGAGGTACCCACACAAGCCTGGTCTGAGGTCATCCGGAGGTTGTCCTTAAGGGGGGAGTAATGTAAGGTTCTATGTATATATTCCTGAAACTCAGTTTGTTCGTCAGCCATTTTACTTTCTGTCTTGCTGCAGATATCTTGCCCTCAGTCAAAATGGAGTTTCCAGCTTGCATGTTCCCGCCCTGATTCTCTCCTTTGCTTCTTAAGCAGCCACAGCTGAGCAATCAGTGCTTCAGAATCTAGCCTGCAGTGAACCTGTGACTTGACTCCTGTAAGCCTTGGACCTTGTACTCCAGCTATTCCTACTGAGGAACTCTGAAGCACTTGTGGACTCTGAACCCTGCTCTTTGAAAGACCCACGTTTGCATGGACTTACGGTAACAGAGAAGAAGATCCTGAATCTGTATTGGAGAGTGATTGCTGAGCTTGGATTACTCTGGCCTGCTGTGTCTCCTGTTTCTGTGTCTGCAAACTGTGTGACTATTTCTGCCAACTTGTATGAAGTAATACAGGACTTTTCTATATCAAACCTGTGTCTCATGTATGTTCATCGCACCCAAGCACAAGACGCTATATGAACTGTACTACATACATTACACCATAACATCCTTTACATTATCTGACAGACCCTTCCGGAAAAGGGCTGCCAAAGCGTTGTCATTCCATTTGGTCAGGACTGCCCACCTACAGAATCTCTGACAGTATAACTCAGCGTCATCAAGCCCCTGATTTAATGCCAACAAGGCTTTTTCAGCTTGATCAGTGACATTAGGCTCATCGTAAAATAACCCCAAAGCCTGAAAAAATGCATCAACATCACTCAAAACAGGATCCCCAGTTGTCAGGGAAAAAGCCCAATCCTGAGGATCGCCACGCAGGAGAGAGATGATAATTTGAACCTGCTGCGCTGCGTTCCCTGAGGACTTAGATTTTAAGGCAAAAAACAATTTACAATTAATTTTGAAATTCTGAAACTTAGCTCGATCCCCCAAAAACAAATCTGGCATGGGGATCCTAGGTTCCACAACAGGCAACCTAGCAAGATATGCAGCAATACTCTGAACCTCAGTGGCAAGCTGATCCACACGGCCAGACAACCGTGCAAACTCCATTGAGAGAAAAGATCCTCCCCAGCACCCAGAGATACAGAGGGAAAAAAAAAATGCAACAAATAGAAAAATATCTCTGACAACTCTGACAACCTTTTTTCTTTCACAATATTTTTTCCCTTCTGTGAGTACCATACAATTTTCAATTTTTAGGCCGGTGATACTGTTATGTTTCGGTAGCTGAGGAGTGCAGGTAAAAAAGGCAATACACCAGAGCAGTTGGAATCTATGAGATTGCAGTACCCTGACTAACCACCACAACTAGAGGCAGCCGTGGGGTTCCTACGTTGGTCCTAGATGCCTCGTCACAGCCTGAGAAACTAACTACACCTAAAGATAGAAATAGGAAAGCTATCTGCCCCGGAGCAGAACCCCAAAGATAATAGAAAGCCCCCAAACATGTAATGGCGGTTAGACAAGATGAAATACTGACACAGAAAGAAAATAGTATGAGCAAACGCTGGGGCCCAAACTAACTAAATAGAAAAAGGATAGGAAGGGTACTTACTGCAATCCCAGAAAACCCTGAAAAGCACCAACTCTACTAATTTCAAAATCACCTGAGATCACACGACCTCTACCACCTAAATTAGTTCTCTGGTGTAACAAAATCAAAACAGCAGCCACTGAAAAAACTGGAAAAAGCAAAAGTACAAACATCAGTGGCTGAACTAAACTGAGAGGGCAAAAGCCCCCGGAGGGGACCCTGAAGGCCCCCACAGAAGTGCAGGACAAAATGCAAAAATATAGTACAAAAACAAAAAGAAGAAAATGTCTTATCTGTTAGCAGGAGATGCAGAACGACACAGCAGGCTACAAGGGAAACAGGAATGAAGGATTCAGACCAGAACAATTGATCACCGGCAACCCTGATGGAAGGTGACTCCCTTATATAAGACCAGTCAGTAACACCTGATTCCCAGTCCTCACAATCTTCATTGAACAGACCAGTACCGCTTGTAACCACCAGAGGGAGTCTCTGCTCAGAACTCATCTCAAACCCATTCACAACACTGTACACTATACATGACAAGATTCAGGAGCCAATGTTTAGTGTCTGCTGGGTCTGGGAAAGCCGTGTCTGCTGTGACTGTGGATATCAGATGTCCGTTTAATACCTTCTGTGATGACAGTGGTTGTGACTTCTCACAACCATTCCAGGTGAGCGCATTCCCTTAAATGTTACTCTGGAGTGTTACCACAGGTAAACACTATTGTTTTTTTTTTTTTCCTTTCCTCTTCTCCTTCCAGCACTTCTGCCTTAAAAGATCTGGAAGATGGAGGCGCGCATAAAGGAGCTTTGCGGAGTGACTGATACAATCCTTGCAGATATACAGACTATAAAGACCCGTTTTGCAAGCCTACAGGACCTCACTAATCATAATTTGCAAGTGTTTGGACAAACTACTCAGGAATTACGAGCCAGGATTGAGGCTCTAGAGCAGGGGTGGGGAACGTCCGGCCCGCGGGCCGTATACGGCCCGCCATATCATCTGGTCCGGCCCGCCGGCCCGGCAGGCAGCCGACACTTTTTCAATTAAGTTTTGGGGTCTGCGCCACCTGCAGGCCTCTCGCAGTGCGGTGCACCGGAACCCCCACCCGTGTTCCTGGTGAGCGGAAGCAGAAGATCCATCTCTGCTTCCCCCCCACAGTGACTGTGCGATCCTCCCGCCCCTCTCCTGCACACCGCCTGTTGTGGGTAAGTGTGTGCACATAGCAGGGCCGGGCAAGTGCCGGGGCCCTGAGCAGGCGGGGGGGCCCACTCGCTGTCGCGCCCGTTAGCGGTGTCAGCGCCGCCACTGGGCCCCCCCCGCTTGCTCAGGGCCCCTGCAGGAGCCGGCACAATACTCACCAATCCGCCGTGCCTCCGCTGCCGCAGCTCCGAGCTCCAGGGGGCGCCGGTGCTTTCTCTCTCACAGCAGCGCCGCTGAATGACGTCATCATTCAGCGGCCGGCTGTGGCAGAGAGCGCGCGGACAGGTGAGATCGGTGTGTGTGTGTGTGTGCATGTGAGAGAGTGCTGCCTGCCAGTGCCTGCCTGCCAGTGCTGTATGTGTGATGGTGGTGGGGGGAGGCAGGCAGTGATGGTGGTGAGGAAGAATGATGATGATGGGGAGACAATGATAATGATGGGGAGGCGATGATGATGATGGTCAGGCATTGATGATGGGGAGACAATGATAATGATGGGGAGGCGATGATGATGATGGTCAGGCATTGATGATGGGGAGACAATGATAATGATGGGGAGGCGATGATGATGATGGGCAGGCATTGATGATGGGGAGGCAATGATAATAATGGGGAGGCGATGATGATGATGGGCAGGCATTGATGATGGGGAGGAAATGATAATGATGGGGAGGCGATGATGATGATGGGCAGGCATTGATGATGGGGAGACAATGATGATGATGGGGAAGCAATGATGATGATAATGGGGAGTCTTTCCACAGAGCCTTTTCCTGAGCCGCAACAGGGCAGAACGCAGCACAGCGCAGAGGAGAGCTCCATATTTTGTATGGAGCATTATATGGGGACCAGTATCCGAGTAGCAACATCATCAATACCTCCCAATATCAAACGCCTCACCAAAGAGAAGTCATTCCAGTCATCACATTAGGTAGGAGTTATTTAAATGTTTGAATAAATATAGTTGGCTAATGTTTAAGTTTATTAATGAGTGATGAGCAAGTACACTCGTTGCTCGGGCTTTCCTGAGCATGCTCGGGTGTCCTCCGAGTATTTTGGCATGCTCGGAGATTTAGTTTTCGTTGCCTCAGCTCCCTGATTTGCACCTGCTGGACAGCCTGAATACATGTGAGGAATGCTTGTTTGTTAAGGAATCCCCACATGTATTCAGGCTGTCCAGCAGCTGCAAATCATGCAAATGCGTCGACAGAAACTAAATCTCCGAGCACGCCAAAATACTCAGAGGACACCTGAGCATGCTTGGGAACACCCGAGCAACGAGTATAGTAGCTCATCATTATTAATAATTTGATGCGGCCCCCGAACACTTTTATAAAATTCCAAATGGCCCTCGGCAGAAAAAAGGTTCCCCACCCCTGCTCTAGAGGAACGAGTCCAGGCTCCTGCCATAACCCCGAGTTCTGGGATCCCCAAGTTACCTCCTTCGTTTTGGCGGTGAACGTGAGAAATTCAGGGGATTTATTAACCAATGCAATCTATTTTTCTCTGCACATGCTTCACAATTTCCCACTGAACGATCCAAAGTGCTTACTATAATCATGTTGCTTACCAATAAGGCTTTGATGTGGGCAAACCCTCTGATTGAGACTGAGGATGATTGTTTGAATCACCTTGATGCTTTTATTTCAGCCATGGGGCAGGTGTTTGATGACCCCAATCGAGGTGCAACAGCTGAAGCAGCCATGTTAACTTTGCGCCAAGGTAAGCGTTCAGTAGCCGAATATGCCTTGGATTTCAGGAGATGGGCTCTTGATACCACTTGGGACACTTCCGCCAAAAAATCTATTTTTCGGAAAGGGTTGTCTCCACTGATTAAGGATGAACTTGCTCGTGCCGACCCTGCCACTGCGTTTGGTGACTTTATTAACTATTGTATCCGTATTGATGATCGTCTGACTGAACGCAGACAAGAGAGATGGTTCGAAAATAATCGCACTATCCTTTTCCTACCTCCCTCCTCAGCTAAGGAACCTTTGAGTAGGATCACAAGGAACCAGAACCTGAACCCATGCAGGTGGACTCTTTACAAAGAAGGGTTAGTGATGCACGCAAAGAACATCGTATAAAGGAAAATCTATGTTTTTACTGTGGTAAGTCAGGGCACTTCATTATAAACTGCCCCAGCCGTTCTCGTAAGACTACTGCAGCAGTCATTCACTGTGAGTGTTGCGAGAGGAGCTCTGTCATGTCCGAGCCTCTGTCACGCTGTCTAATGATATGTATACAATGTCAGTAAACTATTAATACAGGAACAACACTCTATACAACAACTAGTATAGCAACATCAGCATGTAAGTATAGAATAGATTTACCTGACACGATATCTGCTGAACTCAGGGTTAATCTTGAGGACTTGATGAGCTGAAACAGGAAAGAGGTGGACCGGGATCTAACCTGACCCTAAACTGGGGTCCTAACTAATCCCTCACCTTGGAGGTACTGATAATGGTTCAGAGGTCCAAGTCTCCAACCTAACCCTGTCTCCTATCAGACCCTGAACCCTGTAATCAGTCCTAAGAAGGATCCTGACTACCACCAAAGGGATATGGGCTGATCTCAGCTAAATACACAGATTAGACATATAAGACAGACAGGATAACACTCGCTTGCATACACACTCAAACACCAAAGGAACATAAATGGTCTGGGAAATAAACTCTAACCAAGTTGAGCTTAGAACAACTAAGGAGCTCACAACTAAAGTCTATACAGATTCATTCCTATCTGTGGTCTGCATGAAGGTTTCACTGGCAACTCCCCAAGCAGACAACCAGGAATTTAAAGGAAACCAATCAACAAATAATCAATTGCAGCCGGGAGAAACTGCACCCAGTCCCAGCACCGAGCACAGACAGAATTAACTCCCTAGCTGCCAAACACAAAGAAACAGCAGCTCAGCTGTGAGAAGTCAAAATGTGCAACCGCGACGATCTTCGTGGCAATGCACACATGACAGTACCCCCCCTTCTACGAGGGGCCTCCGGACCCTCAGGGCCAGGCCTGCCCGGGTGAGTTCTGTGGAAGGTCTGAACCAAACGATCTGCGTTAACATCAGACGCAGGGACCCTCGTCCTCTCCTCTGGACCATACCCCTTCCAATGCACCAAGTACTGAAGGGACCGGCGATTCAGACGTGAGTCAATGATCTTTGATACTTGAAATTCCAAGTTACCATTGACCAACACAGGAGGAGGAGGTAGAGGTGACGGTATGACTGGTGCCACATACCTTTTAAGTAATGACTTGTGGAACACATTATGAATTTTAAACGTAGGAGGGAGGTCCAGACGAAATGCCACAGGATTAATTATGGAACTGATCCTGTACGGCCCGATGAATCTGGGACCCAGTTTCCAGGAGGGCACTTTAAGTTTTATATTCCTGGTAGACAACCATACCAGATCGTTCACATTCAGATCTGGACCAGAAACTCTCCTCCTATCAGCCATACGTTTGTAACGGTTCCCCATCGCACTCAGATTATTCAATACACCTCTCCACACAGAAGCAAGTGACGACGAGAAACGCTCCTCCTCAGGAACCCGAGAAGGGCCCCCCCATTGAAAGTACAAAACTGGGGATGGAAACCATATGCCCCAAAAAACGGGGACTTACCAGTGGACTCGCTCCCCCTGTTGTTAAGAGCGAACTCTGCCAGAGGCAAGAAAGAAGACCAGTCCTCTTGGTTCTCTGAGACAAAACACCGGAGATATGTCTCTAAGCTCTGATTCAGACGCTCTGTCTGACCATTGGTCTGCGGATGAAAAGCCGAGGAAAATGACAATTGCATCCCCCGACGTAAACAAAATGCCCTCCAAAATTTGGACACAAACTGAGACCCCCTATCTGACACCACATCAGAAGGCAACCCATGAAGTCTAACGATCTCCCTAATGAACACCTGCGCCAGAGTTTTAGCATTAGGGAGTGCAGGAAGAGCAATGAAACGTGCCATCTTACTGAACCTGTCAACAACCACCAGAATGACAGTATTCCCTGACGACGGAGGAAGATCCGTAATGAAGTCCATAGATAAATGAGTCCATGGACGCTCCGGAAGTTTCAAGGGTAAAAGGGTCCCAGACGGACGGGTATGAGGGGTTTTAGAGCGAGCACACACCCCACATGACGCGACAAAAGTTATAACATCTTTATTAGCATTAGGCCACCAAAACCGGCGAGAAAGGAGATCTAAAGTAGCCTTACTCCCTGGATGTCCTGCTAGAGCAGAATTATGATGTGCCTCAATAACCTTTTGTCTCAACAGATTTGGGACAAACAGTCTCCCTGGAGGTCCTGCAGGGGCGTCCCCCTGAGCCTCTAACACCTCCTCCTCAAGCTCAGAAAATACAGCCGATACTACCACCCCCTCCTGAAGGATAGGACTCGGGTCATCCGTTTTCACGGCCCCTGGGAAACTGCGAGACAAGGCATCAGCCTTTACATTCTTAGACCCCGGGTGATAAGTGACGACAAAATTAAACCTGGTAAAAAACAACGACCATCGAGCTTGTCTGGAATTCAGACGCTTAGCGGATTCCAAATACAACAGGTTCTTGTGATCAGTAATAACGGTAACCGCGTGGACTGCCCCCTTAAAAAGTGACGCCATTCTTCAAAAGCTAACTTAATGGCCAAAAGTTCCCTATTGCCGATATCATAATTCCTTTCGGCGGACGACAATTTCTTAGAAAAGAAAGCGCACGGATGCCATTTACCAGGGGACGGACCCTGGGACAATATAGCACCCACCCCTACGTCAGACGCATCCACCTCCACAATGAACGGCTGAGATGCATCTGGTTGGATGAGAACGGGTGCCGAAGCAAAACATTTCTTCAAAGAGGAAAAGGCTTGGCAAGCTTTGTCCGACCATTTAGAAAAATCCGTCCCTTTTCTTGTCATGTCAGTGAGAGGTTTGACGACAGATGAGAAATTACAAATAAATTTCCGGTAGTAGTTAGCAAACCCCAAAAAACGCTGCAGAGCCTTAAGATCCCCTGGCTGATCCCATTCAAGCACTGCTCTCACCTTTTCAGGGTCCATACGGAAACCGGAGGCTGACACCAAAAAACCCAAAAACTGAAGTTCCTGTACGGCAAATACACACTTCTCCAGTTTGGCGTATAGTTTATTGTCTCGCAAGATCTGCAACACCTGTCTCACATGCTCCTGATGAGACACAAGATCTGGCGAGTAAATTAAAATGTCGTCCAAATATACAACCACAAACAGCCCCACAAGGTGACGAAAAATGTCATTAACAAAATGTTGGAATACTGCTGGTGCAGTAGTCAGACCAAAAGGCATGACTAGGTTCTCATAATGTCCCTCCGGCGTGTTAAACGCCGTTTTCCACTCATCCCCCTCTTTTATCCTAATCAGATTATACGCCCCCCTGAGATCCAATTTAGAAAACCATTTGGCGCCAACAATTTGATTGAAGAGATCAGGAATAAGAGGGAGTGGATACGGATCTCGAACAGTAATCCGATTAAGTTCGCGGAAATCCAAGCAAGGGTGTAGGCCTCCATCTTTCTTCTTCACAAAGAAGAACCCCGCGGCTACTGGGGAAGATGAAGGTCTAATATGCCCTTTGGCCAGACTTTCAGAAATATAATCTTTCATAGCCTGCCTCCTTTATGCGGGCCTCCATTTTCCAGATCTTTTAAGACAGGAGTACTGGAAGAAGAGGAGAGGAGAAAAAAAAACCAATAGTGTTTACCTGTGGTAACACTGCAGAGAGAAAAAAAAAAATTAAGGGAACTGCTCACCTGGAATTGTTGTGAGAAGTCACAACCACTATCATCACAGAAAGTTCACCCGGACATCTGATATCCACAGTTACAGCAGACAAAAAGAGAAAAGAAAAAAAAAAAAAACAATAGTGTTTACCTGTGGTAACACTGCAGAAAAAAAAACACTTAAGGTAATTGCTCACCTGGAATGGTTGTGAGAAGTCACAACCACTGTCATCACAGAAAGTACAACCGGACATCCGATATCCACAGTTACAGCAGACATAGCCTTTCCAGACCCAGCAGACACTAACGTTTTGGCTTCAAAATCTTGTAATGTATGTGGTACAGTTCATATAGCGTCTTGTGCTTGGGTGCGATGAAAATACATGAGACACAGGTTTGATATAGAAAGTCTTGTATTACTTCATACAAGTTGGCAAAAATAGTCACACAGTTTGCAGACACAGAAGCAGGAGACACAGCAGGCCAGAGTAATCTAAGCTCAGCAATAACTCTCCACAACAGGTTCAGGATCTTCTTCTCTGTTACCGTAAGTCCATGCAAACGTGGGTCTTTCAAAGAGCAGGGTTCAGAGTCCACAAGTGCTTCAGAGTTCCTCAGTAGGAATAGCTGGAGTACAAGGTCCAAGGCTTTAGGAGTCAGGTCACAGGTTCACTGCAGGCTAGATTCTGAAGCACTGATTGCTCAGCTGTGGCTGCTTAAGAAGCAAAAGGAGAGAATCAGGGCGGGAACATGCAAGCTGGAAACTCCACTTTGACTGAGGGCAAGATAGCTGCAGCAAGACAGAAAGTAAAATGGCTGACGAACAAACTGAGTTTCAGGAACATGTACACAGAACCTTACAGTTATGAACCTCATGAACAAAGCTACCTTGGCCGAGAGGCCTGGCGTCAATGGAGAATATAGGGATCGGTTTGACCAATACACTCAGATGCATACCTTGAGCCTGAGCAAACTGAGCGTCAACCAGATTAGCCCCGGAACCACTATCAAGAAGAACAGACAATCTCTCCACTCTCGTACCAACTACCACCTCCACTGGTACAAGGAACTGAGAAGAACTGGCGGATGAAATACATACTCCCAGGTTGTCGTCCACCACACAACCTGGGATTAACAGTTTTCCGGCGACTTTTGGCTCAACAAGGCACGGGATGGACATTCTCCAACAAAATGTCCCTCTTTCCCGCAGAAAAAACATCTTCTAGTCCTGCGGCGTACCGCCAATCCCCTCCTACGAAATGATGTCCCTCCCAACTGCATAGGCTCATCCGAACAGACAAGGGGAACCTCAACATAAGGGACTTTAGTGGTAGGTGGAGAAACAACAGGGAGTGGGTTACCTCACCCCTCTCCCGAAGCCGTCTATCAGTACGGATAGCTAAGGCCATAGCAGCCTCCAGAGAAGGAGGAGACTCATACTGAGCCAAAACGTCTTTTAATTTATCAGAAAGCCCATGACAAAACTGGCTCCTAAGAGCTGGGTCATTCCACTGAGTATCTGTGGCCCATCTACGAAACTCAGAAGCAAATTCCTCTGCCGGACGATCTCCCTGCTGTATCTTACGTAATTTTGTCTCAGCAAGAGAGACCCGATCTGGGTCATCATATACCAATCCCAGGGCAGTAAAAAATTGATCTACAGACAGTAGAGCCGGGGATCCCGGAGGAAGGGAAAATGCCCAGGATTGAGGGTCCCCTTGCAGAAGTGAGATAACAATTCCCACTCTCTGCTCCTCACTCCCTGATGATCGAGGCCGAAGCCGAAAATACAATTTACATGCCTCCCGGAAGGTGAAAAATTTGTCTCGCCCACCAGTGAACCTGTCCGGGAGAGCTACTTTAGGTTCAACTCTGGTTTGCTCCAGGGGAGACAAAACTTTGGACTTAATGTTCGTCAGCTCCATGGATAATCCCTGCAACTGCAGAGCCAGCTGGGCTACTGGATCCATGGTAACTGGAGATAATTTTTAAGGCCAGTGAAAATGTCACACTGTCTAATGATATGTATACAATGTCAGTAAACTATTAATACAGGAACAACACTCTATACAACAACTAGTATAGCAACATCAGCATGTAAGTATAGAATAGATTTACCTGACACGATATCTGCTGAACTCAGGGTTAATCTTGAGGACTTGATGAGCTGAAACAGGAAAGAGGTGGACCGGGATCTAACCTGACCCTAAACTGGGGTCCTAACTAATCCCTCACCTTGGAGGTACTGATAATGGTTCAGAGGTCCAAGTCTCCAACCTAACCCTGTCTCCTATCAGACCCTGAACCCTGTAATCAGTCCTAAGAAGGATCCTGACTACCACCAAAGGGATATGGGCTGATCTCAGCTAAATACACAGATTAGACATATAAGACAGACAGGATAACACTCGCTTGCATACACACTCAAACACCAAAGGAACATAAATGGTCTGGGAAATAAACTCTAACCAAGTTGAGCTTAGAACAACTAAGGAGCTCACAACTAAAGTCTATACAGATTCATTCCTATCTGTGGTCTGCATGAAGGTTTCACTGGCAACTCCCCAAGCAGACAACCAGGAATTTAAAGGAAACCAATCAACAAATAATCAATTGCAGCCGGGAGAAACTGCACCCAGTCCCAGCACCGAGCACAGACAGAATTAACTCCCTAGCTGCCAAACACAAAGAAACAGCAGCTCAGCTGTGAGAAGTCAAAATGTGCAACCGCGACGATCTTCGTGGCAATGCACACATGACAGCCTCAGACTCCAGAGAGATCTGCTGCAAGAGATCTTGATTTTTCGGACTTAAACTCTGTTAGTTCTGGGGACAATGACGGTATAAACGCTGCAATTTTTCAAGTTTCCTCAGTGGTGTCCCAGCTGAGTTGTAAAAGAAATAATTCTCATTGCTTCCTTTCCATCAAACTCTGGGTGGACTCAGTCTGGGTGTCTAGCTCTGCTATGATCGACTCACGAGCAAGTGGAAATTTTATGGATATCTCCTTTGCTCTGAAACAGGGGATACGTTCAGTGAAGAAGGCTACTCCAGTACAGATGGAGACTGTGGATGGCTCCCTGCTGACCTCTGGACCAGTGGATCAGGAAACAGAGCCTTTGAGGGTCCTTATGGGTAAAGATCATAGGAGAAAATGTCTTTTATGCTTATCTCTTCTCCCCACTTTCCCATTATTCTAGGGCTACCATGGCTGCAGGCGCAGAATCCTACGATTAACTGGGAGACCAAGGAATTACACTTTCCGGAGAAACAGATGAGTCAAGGAGTTTCAGCTTGCTCTGTTCCTAAAGGAACCATGTCAGTCCCTGAACTACCAGCTGTATACCAGGACTATGTGGATTTATGTGACAAGAAGAACGCTGATCAACTTCCTCCTCACAGTCCATATGATTGTCCAATTGAATTATTGCCTGGAGCCGAGATACCTTTTGGTAAGATCTACCCCCTAGCGGGGCCCGAGCTAAAAGCTTTGAAGGACTACATAGATGAAAATCTAGCCAAAGGCTTCATACGCCCCTTTTCATCTCCCGCAGGTGCACCCATCTTCTTTGTGAAGAAGAAAGATGGATCTCTGAGACCCTGCATAGACTATAGGGAACTCAATAAGGTTACTATTAGAAACCGTTATCCATTGCCTTTAATCCCTGAGTTGTTGGAGAGAGTGCGGCACGCCAAAATTTTCTCTAAACTGGATCTTCGTGGGGCCTATAACTTGGTCCGTATTAGACCTGGGGATGAATGGAAGACTGCATTCAGGTCACGCTATGACACTTCGAATATCTAGTTATGCCTTTTGGTCTGAGTACCGCCCCAGCCACTTTCCAACACTTGGTGAATGACATCTTCAGGGATCTCCTAGATACATTTGTGGTGATTTATCTGGATGATATTCTAATTTTTTCTAACTCCACAGAGGAACATCATGGACATGTGAGAATGGTCTTAGAACGCCTAAGACAAAACCATCTCTACATCAAACTTGAAAAGTGTGAATTCCATAGGACCGAAATTCAATTTCTGGGGTATGTACTATCTACGCAAGGGATTAGTATGGATGGAAGCAAGACCCAAGCCATCAAGGATTGGCCAATTCCTAGAAATGTGAAGGAGGTGCAGCGCTTCATCGGGTTTGCCAACTTCTATAGACGTTTCATTAGGAATTTCTCTGAGGTAGTGTCACCTATCACCCAACTTACCCGGAAACAGTCTAGGTTCTCCTGGACCCCGCAAGCTCAGGAAGCATTTTCCTGTTTAAAGGATAAATTTACCACCGCACCTATCTTAGTACATCCCAACCCCGAGCTTGCCTTCATAATAGAGGTGGATGCTTCAGACTGTGCCGTTGGAGCTATACTCTCTCAGAGAACAGGTGAGAAGAATGTCTTGCATCCCTGTGCCTTCTTTTCCCAGCAGTTGTCTTCGGCTGAGAGGAACTACGATGTGGGCAATAGAGAATTGTTGGCCATTATTGCCGCCTTCAAGGAATGGAGACACCTTCTTCAGGGAGCTGCACAGCAAATAGTCGTCCTGACAGACCATCGTAACCTTGAATTTATCAGGTCGGCTAAGTGCCTGACTCCTCGCCAGGCTCGCTGGAATCTTTTCCTAAACCAATTTAATTTTGTAATTTCTTATAGACCAGGATCGCGCAATGGAAAGGCTGATGCACTCTCTAGGATTCATTCAGCAGAGACACTCCACTTACTCCTCCTAAGACTATTCTTCCTGACTCTAGATTCCTGGGAGTGATTCATAATCAAGACCTACTTAAGGACATCAAGGAAGCATACCATGCAGATTCTTTGTTGGCTCAACCCCCAAGGGACGTAAGTCTTGTCTTTAAGAATGGTGTGTGGATTCAGGGACAACGTCTGTATATACCTGAAACAGTCAGATTGAGAGTATTGCAACTCATCCACGATTCCAAGATAGCCGGGCATAGGGGAATTCTAAAGACACAAGAATTTCTTTCTCTTTCTTTTGGTGGCCCACTTACAGGAAAGATGTTTTAAACTATGTCACTTCATGTGAAGTCTGTGCAAGATGCAAAACACCTCGCTCCTCACCAACTGGTCTGTTACAACCTCTTCCCACCCCGTCCCGCCCGTGGGGATCCCTTTCTATGGACTTCATTGTGGAGTTACCAACCTCTCAAGGAAGAACACCATTCTAGTGGTGGTTGATCGTCTAACAAAGGCAGCTCATTTTATCCCTTGTGTCGCTTACCCACTGCAAAACAGACATCAGACTTGATGATTAAGAATGTGTTTTCGCTTACATGGAGTACCGGATAGGTCATTCGGATCGAGGGGTGCAATTCACTTCAAGGTTTGGCAAAATTTCTGTGCCGCATTGGACATTAAAGTAAACCTTTCTTCTGCTTTTCATCCCCAGACTAATGACAGACAGAACGAACCAATCAACCCTGGAGCAGTATCTCCGCTGCTTTATCGCCACCTACAAGATGATTGGGTGGATCTACTTCCACTGGCTGTTTCTCTTATAATAACTCTCAGAGTGCCTCCACTAAGCAGTCTCCTTTTTACTCCAATCTAGGTTATCATCCTAACATTCTTCCTCGATTTCCCATAGATACGCCCTTGCGGCAGTGGCTGAAAGAAAATTTCTTTACAAAAGAATATGGATCTTCTAAAGGAAAATCTAGAATTGGCTCAGGAAAGGTACAAGAAAGCAGCATTTAAATTTCGTAAACCTGCACCAGCTTTCAAGGTAGGAGATTTGGTCTGGCTGTCAACCAGAAATCTTAAAATAAAGATTCCATCGTCTAAATAGGGACATAAGTACATTGGACCTTATAAGATCAGTAAGATTATAAGTGCTGTTGTTGTCGTTTCAACTGCCCCGAACTATGGGAAAACCACCCTGTCTTTCATGTATCCCTACTAAGGCTGCAAAACCCAATACGTTTCCTGGACGCTCTTCTCCTTGCCCTGACCCGTGCTGGTCGATGGCAGGAAGAATTTATGGGGGAAAGGATTCTAGATTCCAGGTTGTACAGAAATCA
>JARQOD010000001.1:338276651-338386469 GCA_033576555.1 Oophaga sylvatica | reverse complement strand
GGTTTTCTGAGCAGGGGGGGGGGGCCCCACCCCCGCGAGCCCCCGGTACTAGGGGGGCCCGTGCCATGCCGTCGCCACGAGTTGTTGCCCCACGCACCAATTTGTGGATCCCGGGGGCTATGGGGACGGGGAGCCGACCCATGGAAACTAGGGAGTTGTCATGGTACGGTGTCAGTCCGGGCCCGGCGGTCGTGCAATAGGGGGAAAAAATTTACAGGGGTTAAAGGGGATATTCGTGACCCCCCCTGTTTTCTGGTAATTTTACCACGCTGCTTAAGGTCTTCACAGGGGATTTTTTATGGGCACTTGATAGTAAGTCCCCACAGGTGAAGGGCCCCGGAAGTCATGGGGTAAGTGCAGGGGTAGTAAGAATTCAGTCACAAAAGTATTTCCCTTTTTTTTTTTCCCTTTAAATGGTATTCCCAAAAGAGCCCCGGGGAGGGGGTGGGGTGGAGAGTGCTTTTTTCCGTAACAGCTGAGCAGTTAGGGGCCTCCTTTAAATTTTCAAAGGTAGGTACCAAAACTTCCTGAAGCGAATTAAAACTCTGAAACTCCACTTTCTCTATAGCGAACTCCCCGGCCAATTTTGGGGTGGCCCCTTCAAAGTGATGAAACTAAGCCTTTTTTTTGTCGTGCACTTGACTCAAACCCCTGTTCCCCCTGACTCCGTTACGTATTGACACTTGGCGGTGTAAAACACAAACACAAAAACCCCCTTTTAGGGGGGTCGCAAGGGGATCAAAATAAAAACATCACAATTTCTGGCCCCCGTTTTCCCTTTAAAAGCAAAAAACGAGTGTGTGCCCCTTGAACATCCGTTTTCCCCCGACTTGCAGATTTTCCGAGTTGCAAAATGACAAAAGGGGGATCCAAAAAATAGTTTTTAAACCCCAAAAGAAAAAAATAGAAAACCAAAGAGACTTTTTATTTTTTTTAAATTTCATTGGACATATAATATACAAAAAATTTATAGTTTTAAAACTTCTACTACTTTATAGCCGCAAATTTAAAAATTCCCCTTTTTAGTAAATCACGAACCCGACAGAAAGAACTTTTTTCCACACTTTAAAACCATGAATTTCATTAATTTTTTATATGTTGAAAATACAATTACAGGTAATGTTGCAATTTTTTCAACAGTGGGTTAAATTTTAAAGTAAAAATTCGTTAAAAAAAAATGGGGGGCCCCCCGCTGTTTTTTTCCCCAACAGAAAAGCAAAGCAGTGGGGGCAGATAATAATAGCCTAGGGGGGTACATTTTTTTTGTCCCCCCCTGGCAAAAACTCTCCCCCCGAAACCCCCAAAAGGGCAAACATAATTAGATTCGCCCTTTCGGCCCCCTTTGCCCGTCTTTTCCCCTTTTCCTGAGGGGTGGCAAGGGTTAATGGGGGGTTAAAATGACCTTGCAATTGAAAGTCATTTAAGCCAGGAATAATTGATACTGTCAATTAGAAAACATAAATTTTTTAATCCATTGTATGAAAGAAAATCAAACACACATTTAATAAAAAATAATTTAATAAAAAACACACACTTTTTGACCAATTTTTATTTTCCTTAAAAACCTTTCCCTGTAAAAAAAAAAAATAAAAAAGCAAAATTTACTTCCAATCCTTGTACAGTGGGGTTCCCCTGGGTAATCCAAAAAGGGTAACGGTTACGGTCGCAGGGGAAAAATCTGTCCAGACCGTATTCCCCTGAAAAAAAACCCCTTACCACAGAAAGAGAGGAATGATTCATAAGGGGAGCTTAATTGATTTATTGCCAATTTAACTGTAGTGACCTGACCAAAAGGGGAAAGTGGACAAATCAATTAAAACTTCATTCATGAAACACACCTCTCCCGCCCCAAGGGAAATTAATTATGCTTTGAGCTACTGCGGATTCTTGCATGCTTGGTCAAAGCAGTTAACCCTTTGAAGGTTACAGCTGGGACGGACAGATCAGCGGAAAAGGTAAAGAATAATGTTTTTTTTTTTCTTTTTCTTTATTTTAGGAGAACAAGGTTCCCGGTTAATGTAAAATAAAAAAGGTCAAAAAAATGTGTTTTTATTTCATTTTAAAATTAATTTTTTTTTAAATGTGTGGTTTTTTTTTTCTTCAATAGGATTAATAAAATTATAGTTGTTAATTGACAGCTACAATCATTAACCTGCCTTAAAGGCACCTTTCAATTCAAGGGGCAGTAAGGGAATTAACCCCTTTGCCACCCCCCAGGGGGAAGGGGGAAAGAGGGCAAAGGCCAGAAAGGGGGGAAATTAAATTTTAGATTTGCCCTTTCTGGGGGGCTGGGGCAGATTTACCAGGGGGGCACAAAAAAATCCCCCCCGGGAATTTTATCTGCCCCCCCCGTTTGCTTTGTCTGTTGGTGGAGAAAATCGCGGGAGCCCCCCCATTTTTTTTCAACGAATTTCAAATTTTTAAAACCCCAAAGCTGAAAATTTGCACAAATACATCAGTAATTGTATGTTTCAAACATATATAAAATACTGAAAAACATGGTTAAATTTGTAACAAGTTCATTCATGTCGCTTTTTTGATTTCACAAAAACCCGGAATTAATTTTTCGGGGATTACAGTATTGAAGTTAGGAAAAATAAATATATGTATAATACATGCACAATGACTGAATATAATATATTGTTCTAGTTATTTCTTTTTTTTAGTCTTTAAAACTGTCAGGGTTTTACTTAACCCGGGGATAAAATTCCCCGGGTTTTCTAAAGGACCCCGATGCGTTTCACGAAAATCACACAGGGGGCCTTTTTAAACAATTTTTCATCGCTCCCATAACTTGCATTGGCGATTGTCGACCGACAATCGGTGACAAGCAGCATGCTGCGATTGCAGACGGAGTTGAAAGGACCACAAAAAAACGGTAAGGAGTGCTCCATAATTAAATAGGGGGCGCAAGGTTTTTTTTTCCATTGCAATCGTCCGATTTTTTCCCATGTGGCCGCCTTTTGGGTGCTCTCTGCGATGTAGTCCAATGCTCCGGTTTTTTTTTTATTTCTTGAAACAGTACAACGCTTCGGACCCCCGGGGCTTTTTTGCCGGCAACCAAAACTTACACTTCTCTATCTTCCCACTGTGCCCTTGCCCGTTCCCGCTTTTAAAAAAAGATTGTCAGTCATGGGGAAAATGTCCTTCACCCCAACCCCACAGCTCTCAGTTCCTCCAAATCCAACAGGACCGAGACGAATGGCTGCTCTGTCCTGAACAGAAGTAAAGGCTAACTCCCCCCAACCAAAAATCCCCAGACTATCTTATCTCAGAAAAAAACTATCCAAGGGAGACTCCTCCTGACCCCCCGGCTAACTGATGAACTAACCCCCCTCTCACTCCCCTCCAGACTAATCCTCCTGCCACGTGTCACTCCCCCTTATATCTAGATGGGTTGTTGAAAGTGGAGGACAGTGATGCTTATCAAGCGTTGCTTTTTACCTTCTAGTGCACTCTCCGGGACTTTTATGTGTGCCTGCGTAGCGGGGCTACAATCCCCCTTGGAAAAACACAGCCCCCGGCTGTAAAAAGACAAAAAGAACTTTTTGTTTTGCATTACCATAAAATTATAACTTTCCACCGGGAGGTACGATTCTTTAACGTTAATTTGTACAATGAAGAATACAAAAGTATCAAAAACTTTTTTTTTTTTTTAAAAATTCACAGTAGGGGGCCAGTTTCTTGTGGAGGCCCGCACCAAAAACCTCCCACGGGGGTCCTGGGTGGGCGCAGGACTTATTTGCAACCTCAATCGGGCCCCTCGGGTTTTTCTTCTGAGGTAGTTAGCAATGGTTTTCATGAAAAACCAAGATAATGCACCGAAGCGAAAATATTTACGAGATCATTTTGGGCTGGCTCAGTCCACAGCCTCGAGTCCATTTATAATAATAAAAGACATTCATGTTTTAAGTATCCATATAATTCAATGGAGTTACCCAACCAAGTAACTATGCAATAACACATTATTTAACTTTCAAATTCTTTAACTCTTTTACCCAGCCGGGTATTCTATTCAAATATGTAAACATCAGTATACAAAAAAAAGTGCAAAAATGAAAATTTTTCTTTCAAAACTTTCAAGTTACTAAAATGCGGTAAACCCTGTCTGGGTCCTACCGGTCTTACTTGTTTTACTTTCAATTACATCTTCCACCCCGGGGCTGGAACAACGCGATGCTCTCTAGAGCGCATTACAAACAGGTCATAACCTGCTATCAATGTCTGGGTCGCTACAGTCCTTGTGCGAACCGCTAGGGCACGCCGGGTGCTTCCTCTTTGTGAGACGCCGATTGCGTCGCTACAGGTGCCACAACATTTTGCGATACTAATTTGGTCGCAGTTTGCGGTTTGGCGGCAGCGCTGGCTGAGACCTGGGCTGCTGTACAGATTGCGACTTGGTTTGCGTTGAGTAAGCAGGAGGCGATGCCGATTGCGACATAGATTGCGATGAGCCTGCAGGGGGCGATGCTGGAGTACGGCCTGGTGCTGTGGCGCTCGAGACGGGACGCTTCGGTAGTGTTGACGTTACCGGCGTCGAGGACGGGGTCACTGACGATTGCGACATTTAGGGCATACCACCCCTTCAGACCCAGTGGCGGGTGTAACTAACTATGTCCCCATTAATCAGGTCCCTCCCAGGATGACCGATGGGCAAGTGGGATTCTACGTCCCGGCGGCTGACAAAGACCCAGGATAGAGTCCCGGTTCCGGATGAAACCCCAGCCCTTGCGGAGCTGGAATTCTACCACGCACCCCCCGCCGCGGTTCCCTTAAGGTACCTTTATCCCGGCGGACGGTTTCCTTATCAGCGACCAACTGCTTGTACTGCCGCTGTCGGTTCCGCTGCACCTCCCGCTCTTCCTCCTGCCGGCGTCGCTGCTCCTCTTCACGACACTGCATCTCTCTTTCCCACTGGACCGCATAGGTGACGTCATCAATACGCTCCATCTCGTCCCAGTCGACTTCCGGCAACGATGGACAGGAACCCTCCGGGGTCCCCGCCGGGGAACGGTAATCCGCTGCGGCCTCCTGGCCGGGCTGGCACTCCGGTCCGGGCAATACCTCCTCAGCCTTCTTCTCCTCCACCTCCGCATCGGTGGGATCAGGTACAGCACTCTCGGTGGTAACCTCTGGTCGTCCCTCAGCCTTCTCCAGCAGCGATTTCAGGAATTCAGGAGACGGCGCTTGGCTTGTAGGAGAGAACATGGCGTCCCACAGCAGCCGCTGTGTTTGGGTGCGCCAGCGTCTCTCCGTCTCCTGTCGATCAGCACGACCCTGGAGCTTCTTTTTCAGCTCCTCATTCTCCTCCGCAGCTCCATCATGGCGGGTCGATGTCCCTATCTGGGGACAGCTCCGGCACAGGTAGGAAATCATCCGGTCCTCGGCTCAGATCCTCCTGTCCTTCCGCCATCTCGTCCAGGCAAGAGTGTAGGTTCCATCAGGAACTGTCTGGTTCTTCCGTGGAGGCGGGATTTGCGTCTCCTCCTCTTCGGATAGAGGATGAAGAGGAGGCGGATTTCTTTAGCAGTGGGGGAGGACCGCACATTGTAGTAACATTTGGAGAGGGCGGCCATATCTTTCGCGCCTCAGGGGGTACACGCCCACGAATGCACGCCCACCTTCTTCACCAGCGCCTCAGGGCGCCAACTTGGCGGTAAAATGGCGGTATTTGGCGCCAAAAGCAGCAAACAGTCTTTTTCATGAAATAAAACAGTTCAATAGGCACACAGGACTCACACTTGCAAGTTTCGGATCCTGTTCGTGACGCCAAAGTTAGTTGTTGCGACCACGCACCACAATTGTGGATACCAGGGCTATGGGGTACTCGGAGCCGAGCCCATGGAAAATCTATGGGAGTTGTCACTGGTAGCGGTGGCTCGGTCCGTGGCCCTGGCGGGCGTGCAATAGGGGGAGATATTTACAGAGGATTATTAGGATAGTTCGTGACGCCACCTGTGGTTTCTGGTAATTTGTACCAGCGCTGCTGTAAGGGTCTTCACGGGGATGTTATGGGGCAGCTTGATAGTAAGTCTCCCACAGGTGAGACGTGTCCCTGGAAGTCTATGGTGGTGATGATGCAGGGGAAGTAAGAATTCATCACACACAAGGTAGTTCCTTTTTTATACCTTTTACTGATGTAGTTCAAGCAGATCCCGGGGAGCTGGTCGTGGTGGAGAGTGGCACTTTCCAGTAACAGCTGAGCAGGTTAGAGGCCTCCTTAACTTCAAATGTGTAGGTGAGTCAACTTGCCTGAAGCGAAGTTAACTCTGAAACTCCAGCTTTCTCTATAGCTGTACTGCCCGGCCAACGTGGCGTGGAGCCTTCTAAGTGATGAAACTAAGTCCTTACTTTTGTCGTGCACTTGACTCAAAGTCCCTGTTCCACCTGACTCCGGTTACGTATTGACACTTAGGGCTGCTCTCTGCGACCTGTAGTCCAGATGCCTCCGGTTTTCTTGTTACTATGCTTGAAACAGTAGCAACGCTTCGGACCCCGGTGTCCGGCAATTTAGTGCAGGCAATCCAATACCTGTAGCACTTCTCTATCTTCTCCACTGTGCCCTTCGCCCTGCTTCCCGTTTTAACATAAGCACTTGTGGCAGTCATGGAATAATGTCAGCTTCATCCAGAGCTCGCTGCACAGCTCTCAGTTTCCTCCAAAGTCCACACAGGACCGAGACTGAATGGCTGCTCTGTCCTTGAGACAGAAGCTAACAGGCTGAACTCCACTGAACACTAAAGGTACTGCCACACTAAACAATCCCGCTAGCGATAGCGATAAAGACGCATACTAATGCGATCGCTAGCGGGATTGTTTCTATATCGCTAAGTGCGGCTTAACTTAGCGATATAGTTAACGACGCTATCGCGGTTAGCGATCTTCTTAACGACTTTAGCGGTACAAAAGTACCGCTAAATCGCTAAGAAAAGGTGCCACACTTAGCGATATATACTTACCTGCGGGGCGCCGACGATCTAAATAGGGTCCGGAACGATGTCAGCGACGAGCGAGATCACAGCAGGGGCCTCGTCGCTGACAGATGCCGCACACAACAACATCGCTAACGGGATCGCTAAATAGTGACGTTTTTTAGCGATCCCGTTAGCGATGTTGTTTAGTGTGGCATACCCTTAAGCTCCACTCAGACTGATCTTATCTCAGACAGATAACTATCCAAGGGATGACTCACTCCTGAGCCTCCCGGAGCTAACTGACTGAACTAACTCCCCTCTCTCACTCTCCCTCCAGACTAATCATTCCTGCCACGTGTCACTCCCCCCTATATCTCAGATGGTGTGTCTGAAAGTGTGAGTGACAGTGAATGCATATCAAGCGTTGCTGTTACCTTCTAGTGCACTCTCCTGGACTTTTATGTGTGCCTGCGTAGCTGGGCTACACAAGTGTGCCCCCCCTGCTTGCTCAGGGCCCCAGCACTTGCAATACTTACCTCTCCCTGCTCCACTGCTGTGACGTCTTCCGCATTTCCTGACAGTGACATTCAGGTCAGACAGCGCGATGACGTCACGTCTGTACGCCCTCTGCCTGAACAGTCCAAGTGCAGAGAGCTGGAAGATGGAGATGCTGAGGAGTCCAGAGTAGAGCAGTGCCCAGAGAGGAGAGGTAATTAATTTTTTTTAATGTTTGGAGCAATATATGGGGAGCATCATACACTGGAGCATTAAAATGGGGCCCATCATACACTGGAGCATCATATACGGGGCCCATTATACACTGGAGCATTATAAATGGGGTCCATTATATTGGAGCATTATATACACTTTTTGTATAATTATTAGGCAAGTAGTATTTGAGAGGATTCTTTTTATTATTGAACAACAACTACCGTATATACCCATGTATAAGCCGAGATTTTCAGCCCATTTTTTAAGGCTGAAAGTCCCCCTCTCGGCTTATACGCGGGTCATATCGGGGGTCGGCGGGGGAGGGGGAGCGGGGGTGTCGGATCATACTCACCCCTCCGCAGGCGCGGTCTCTGCAGCCCCCTGCTTCTCCCACGACCTCCGGCTCCTTCCTGCAGCAGTCACATGGCACCGCTCAATAAAGTCATGAATATGCACATATTCATGACTTTAATGAGCGGTAGCACGTGACCACTGCAGGACTGAAGCGCTGCGGAGAGCGCCGGGAGAAGAGGAGAGGCTGCAGGGACGCGCGGCGGAGGGGTGAGTATAGCTATATTTACCTGTCCCCGTGCCACCGCTGTGCTGCTCCTCGGTCTGACTCCTCTGGCTGTGAATGTTCAGACAGAGGGCGCGATGACGTCGTTAGTGCGCGCCGCGCCTCCTGCCAGATCATTCACAGCCAGAGGAGTCAGACGAGGATGCAGCGCAGCGGTGCAGAGAGGACAGGTAAATATCTCAGGTGCCGGGTCCTAAGCGAGCGGTGACACCGGCATCTGTCCTCCATAGCGCGCCGCTGTCACCGCCTGCTCAGGACACCGGCACCTGGCCCCCAGCGACGAGAGGTGAGTATGTCATTTTTTTTTTTTTTGCAGCAGCAGCATATGAGGCCAATACTATGGGGCATAATTGTGCAGCATATGGGGGCATAATCTGGAGCACATGGGGCATAACATGGAGCATATGGGGGCATAAGCTGTGGAACATATGGGGCATAATCTGGAGCATATGGGCATAAGCTGTGGAACATATGGGGCATAATCTGGAGCATATGGGGTATAAGCTGTGGAACATATGGGGGCATAATCTGGAGCATATGGGGGCATAATCTGGAGCATATGGGGCATAATCTGTGGAACATATGGGGGCATAATATGGAGCATATGGGGGCATAAGCTGTGGAACATATGGGGCATAATCTGGAGCATATGGGGGCATAAGATGTGGAACATATGGGGGCATAATCTGGAGCATATGGGGGCATAAACTGTGGAACATATGGGGGCATAATATGGAGCATATGGGGGCATAAACTGTGGAACATATGGGGGCATAAGCTGTGGAACATATGGGGGCATAATATGGAGCATATGGCGCATTAATCTGTGGAGCATATGGGGCATAATATGGAGCATATGGGGGCATAATCTGTGGAACATATGGGGCATAATCTGGAGCATATGGGGGCATAATCTGTGGAACATATGGGGCATAATCTGGAGCATATGGGGGCATAATCTGTGGAACATATGGGGGCATAATCTGTGAATCATATGGGGCATACTCTGTGGAATATATGGGGGCATAATCTGGAGCATATGGGGGAATAATCTCTGAAGCATATTGGGCATAATCTGTGAATGTTCAGGCAGAGGGCTGCGATGACGTCGTTAGTGCGCGCCGCGCCTCCTGCCAGATCATTCACAGCCAGAGGAGTTAGACGAGGACGCAGCGCAGGGTGCAGAGAGGACAGGTAAATATCTCAGGTGCCGGGGTCCTGAGCGAGCGGTGACACCGGCATCTGTCCTCCATAGCGCGCCGCTGTCACCGCCTGCTCAGGACACCGCACCTGGCCCCAGCGACGAGAGGTGAGTATGTCTTTTTTTTTTTTTTTGCAGCAGCAGCATATGAGGCCATACTATGGGGCATAATTGTGCAGCATATGGGGGCATAATCTGGAGCATATGGGGGCATAACATGGAGCATATGGGGCATAAGCTGTGGAACATATGGGATAATCTGGAGCATATGGGGGCATAAGCTGTGGAACATATGGGGCATAATCTGGAGCATATGGGGGCATAACTGTGGAACATATGGGGGCATAATCTGGAGCATATGGGGATAACTGTGGAACATATGGGGGCATAATATGGAGCATATGGGGCATAAACTGTGGAACATATGGGGGCATAAGCTGTGGAACATATGGGGGCATAATATGAAGCATATGGCGGCATAATCTGTGAGCATATGGGGCATAATATGGAGCATATGGGGCATAATCTGTGGAACATATGGGGCATAATCTGGAGCATATGGGGCATAATCTGTGGAACATATGGGGCATAATCTGGAGCATATGGGGGCATAATCTGTGGAACATATGGGGGCATAATCTGTGAATCATATGGGGCATAATCTGTGGAATATATGGGGGCATAATCTGGAGCATATGGGGGCATAATCTGTGGAACATATGGGCATAATCTGGAGCATATGGGCATAATCTGTGGAACATATGGGGCATAATCTGTGATCATAGGGGCATAATCTGTGGAATATATGGGGGAAATGGATATGGGGAATAATCTGAAGCATTTGGCATACTGGGGGGGGGGGGGGGGGGGGGGGGGGGGGGGGGGGGGGGGGGGGGGGGGGGGGGGGGGACACCGGCACCTGGCCCCCAGCGACGAGAGGTGAGTATGTCATTTTTTTTTTTTCTTTGCAGCAGCAGCATATGAGGCCAATACTATGGGGCATAATTGTGCAGCATATGGGGGCATAATCTGGAGCACATGGGGGCATAACATGGAGCATATGGGGGCATAAGCTGTGGAACATATGGGGATAATCTGGAGCATATGGGGGCATAAGCTGTGGAACATATGGGGCATAATCTGGAGCATATGGGGGCATAAGCTGTGGAACATATGGGGGCATAATCTGGAGCATATGGTAAGGGACATATTAATATGGAGCATATGGGGCTAACTGGAACAAATACTGTGGAACATATGGGGGCATAATATGAAGCATATGGGGCATAAGTCTGTGGAACATATGGGCATAATCTGGAGCATATGGGGGCATAAGTGTGGAACATATGGGGCATAATCTGGAGCATATGGGGGCATAATCTGTGGAACATATGGGGCATAATGGAGATATGGGGCATAATCTGTGGCATAAAAACTGTGGAACATATGGGGCATAATCTGTGGAAATATGGGGGCATAATATGGAGCATATGGGGATAATCTGTGGAGCATATTGGGGCATAATTGGAGCATATGGGGGCATAATCTGTGGAACATATGGGCATAATCTGGAGCATATGGGGGCATAATCTGTGGAACATATGGGGATAATCTGGAGCATATTGGGGGCATAATCTGTGAACATATGGGGGCATAATCTGTGAATCATATGGGCATACTCTGTGGAATATATGGGGGCATAATCTGGAGCATATGGGGAATAATCTCTGAAGCATATTGGGCATAATCTGTGAATGTTCAGGCAGAGGGCGCGATGACGTCGTTAGTGCGCGCCGCGCCTCCTGCCAGATCATTCACAGCCAGAGGAGTTAGACGAGGACGCAGCGCAGCGGTGCAGAGAGGACAGGTAAATATCTCAGGTGCCGGGGTCCTGAGCGAGCGGTGACACCAGCATCTGTCCTCCATAGCGCGCCGCTGTCACCGCCTGCTCAGGACACCGTCACCTGGCCCCCAGCGACGAGAGGTGAGTATGTCATTTTTTTTTTTTCTTTGCAGCAGCAGCATATGAGGCCAATACTATGGGGCATAATTGTGCAGCATATGGGGGCATAATCTGGAGCATATGGGGGCATAACATGGAGCATATGGGGGCATAAACTGTGGAACATATGGGGTATAATCTGGAGCATATGGGGGCATAAGCTGTGGAACATATGGGGCATAATCTGGAGCATATGGGGGCATAAACTGTGGAACATATGGGGGCATAATCTGGAGCATATGGGGGCATAAGCTGTGGAACATATGGGGGCATAATATGGAGCATATGGGGGCATAAACTGTGGAACATATGGGGGCATAAGCTGTGGAACATATGGGGGCATAATATGAAGCATATGGCGGCATAATCTGTGGAGCATATGGGGCATAATATGGAGCATATGGGGGCATATTCTGTGGAACATATGGGGCATAATCTGGAGCATATGTGGGCATAATCTGTGGAACATATGGGGCATAATCTGGAGCATATGGGGGCATAATCTGTGGAACATATGGGGGCATAATCTGTGAATCATACGGGGCATAATCTGTGGAATATATGGGGGCATAATCTGGAGCATATGGGGGAATAATCTCTGAAGCATATTGGGCATAATCTGGAGCATATGGAGGCATAATCTGTGGAGCATATTGGGCATAATCTGTGCAGCATATGGGGGCATAATCTGTGGAGCATCATATGGGTGTTGTGAATGTGTTAGAAATGAATTCTGAGCAGAAGCTCCCTCTGGTGGTTACAAACAGTACTGAACTATTCAATGAAAATTGTGAAGATTGGCAATCAGGTGTTACAGACTGGTCTTATATAAGGGAGGTTCCTTCCCATCAGGGTTGCCGGTGATCAATTGTTCTTGTCTCAACTTTGGTTCCTGGTTCACTTGGAAGCTTGCTGTGTCTTGCCTGCATCTTCTGCTAACAGATAAGATATTTTCTGCTTTTATTTTTTGTGCTTGCTTTTTTCATTTTGTCCTGCACTTCTGTGGAGGTCAGCCAGGTCCCCTCCGGGGGCTTGTGCTCCTCTCAGTTTATCTGAGCCACTGTTATTTGTTCATTTGCCTTTTCCAGTTTTTTCAGTGGCTGCAGCTTAGTTTTGTTACACCAGAGAACTAATTTAGGTGGTAGAGGTCGTGTGATCTCAGGTGTTTTTGCAATTAGTGTGTTGGTATTTTTTTTAGGGTTTTTTGGATTGCAGTAAGTGTCCTTCCTATCCTTTTCTTTCTAGGAAGATTTGGCCCCAACGTTTGCTCATACTATTTTCTGTCTGTGTCTGTATTTCCTCTTGTCTAACCGCCATTACATGTTTGGGGGCTTCCTATGTTCTTTGGGGATCTGCTCCGGGGCAGATAGTTTTCCTCTTTCTATCTTTAGGTGTAGTTAGCTTCTCAGGCTGTGACGAGGCGTCTAGGACCAACGTAGGTACGCTCCACAGCTGCCTTTAGTTGTGGTGGTTAGTCAGGGTACTGCAATCCAGTAGATTCCAACCTCTCTGGTGTATTGCCTTTTTTGCCTGCTCTCCTCAGCTACCAAATCATAACAGTATCACCGGCCCAACTGAAAATTCTATGGTACTCACAGAAGGGAAAGATAGTGTAAAAAAAAAAAAAAAAAGTTGTCAGAGTTGTAAGAGATATATATATATTTTTTTTCTTTCCCTCTTTTTCTCTGGGTGCTGAGGATTTTTTTTTCTCTCAATGGAGTTTGCACAGTTGTCTGGCCGTGTGGATCAGATTGCCACTGAAGTTCGGAGTATAGCTACCTATCTTGCAGGGTTGCCGGTTGTGGAACCTAGGATCCCCATGCCAGATTTGTTTTTAGGGGATTGAGCTAAATTTCTGAATTTCAAAAATAACTGTAAGTTGTTTTTTGCCTTAAAACCTAAGTCCTCAGGGAACGCAGCACAGCAGGTTCAAATTGTCATCTCTCTCCTGCGCGGCGATCCTCGGGATTGGGCTTTCTCCCTGACACCTGGGGATCCTGTTTTGAGTAATGTTGATGCATTTTTTCTGGCTCTGGGGTTATTGTACGACGAACCTAATGTCACTGATCAAGCTGAAAAAGCCTTGTTGGCATTAAATCAGGGGCTTGAGGACGCTGAGTTGTACTGTCAGAAATTCCGAAGGTGGGCAGTCCTGACCAAATGGAATGATGATGCTTTGGCAGCCCTTTTTCGGAAGGGTCTGTCAGAGAATGTAAAAGATGTTATGGTGGGTTTCCCTGCTCCCTCTGGTCTCAATGATTCTATGTCATTGGCGATTCAAATTGACAGACGTTTGCGTGAGCGTAGAGGTATGCGTGGAATAGTGTTGCCTTGTGAACCAGCTTCTGAACCCATGCAGTGTGATAGAGTGGCTTCTGGGGCACAGCGTCATGAGTTTCGAAAACGCAATGGGTTATGTTTCTACTGTGGTGACGCCTCTCATGCTATTTCAGTCTGCCCTAAGCGGGGAAGACGTTTTGCACGCTCAGTTGTCTTGGGTAGTGTTCAGACTAAATTTCTGTTGACTGTTACCCTGATTTGCTCCCTGTCCACATTTTCTGCTCAAGCTTTTGTTGATTCGGGAGCAGCTATTAACCTGATGGATTTTGATTTTGCTAAACGTTGTGGGTTTCCCTTGATACCCCTATGGAAGTCTATTCCCCTACTGAGGATTGATTCTACCCCTTTGGCTGAGAATAAACCCCAGTTCTCTACTCAGGTGATAATGAGGGTTGAACCTGATCATCAGGAGAGTTGCAAATTTTTGGTGCTGTATAATCTGCATGACATTATTGTACTAGGTTTCCCTTGGTTACAGTCTCATAATCCTGTTTTGGATTGGAAATCTGTGTCTGTAACCAGTTGGGGCTGCCAATGTGTTAATGCCAACACTCCTGTTTTTTCTGCCTCTCCCCAGGCTCAGGATGTTCCTGACTTTTTGACTGACTTTTCTGATGTGTTTAGCGAAAGTAAATCTGCATCCTTGCCCCCCCATAGGAGCTATGACTGTGCTATTGAATTAGTGCCTGGTAGTAAATTCCCTAAAGGTCGCCTGTTTAACTTGTCTGTACCTGAACATGACGCTATGCGGTCTTATATCAAGGAGTCATTGGAGAAGGGTCATATCAGATCATCCTCTTCACCCTTGGGTGCCGGTTTTTTCTTTGTGGCCAAAAAGGATGGTTCATTAAGGCCGTGTATTGATTATCGTCTCTTGAACAATATCACTGTGAAATATCAATATCCGTTACCCTTGATTTCTGACCTGTTTTCCAGGGTGAAAAGTGCTACTTGGTTTACCAAGCTTGACCTCAGGGGGGCGTATAACCTTATTCGCATTAAGCACGGGGATGAATGGAAGACGGCATTTAATACCCCAGAGGGGCATTTTGAGTACCTAGTGATGCCCTTTGGGCTCACTAATGCTCCTTCCGTCTTCCAGTCCTTCATGAATGACATTTTCAGGGATTTTGTGGATAAATTTCTGATTGTTTATTTGGATGATATCTTGATTTTTTCCAATGACTGGGACTTTCATGTGAAACATGTTCGGACTGTGTTCCAGATTTTGAGAGAGAATGCTCTGTATGTGATGGGATCAAAGTGTCTTTTTGGCGTACAGAGGATCTCATTTCTGGGATTCATTTTGTCCCCATCTGTTATTGAAATGGACCCGGTCAAGGTTCAGGCCATCTGTGATTGGGTCCAACCTACTTCATTAAAGGCTCTTCAGAGATTCTTGGGTTTTGCCAATTTTTATCGTAAATTTATCGGTAATTTCTCTGTTATTGTTAAACCATTGACTGATTTGACCAAGAAGGGTTCTGATGTGGTGAATTGGCCTCCTGAGGCAGTCTCTGCGTTTCAGGAACTTAAGCAGAGATTCACTTCTGCTCCTGTTCTACGGCAGCCTGATGTTTCTCTGCCAATTCAGGTGGAGGTTGATGCCTCTGAAATTGGGGCAGGTCCTGTTTTGTCCCAAAGAGATCCAGAGACCTCTAAAAGTAACCCTTGTGCCTTTTTCTCTCGAAAATTTTCTCCAACTGAACGTAATTATGACGTGGGTAATCGGGAGTTATTGGCCATGAAGTGGGCTTTTGAAGAGTGGAGACATTGGCTGGAGGGAGCCAAGCATCAGGTGGTGGTCCTCACGGACCATAAGAATCTGGTTTATCTGTAATCAGCCAAGCGACTTAATCCTAGACAGGCCAGGTGGGCCTTGTTTTTCACACGTTTTAATTTTGTGGTTTCCTTTCTTCCTGGCACTAAGAATGTTAAAGCGGATGCCCTCTCGAGGAGTTTCCTTGTGGACTCTCCTGAGTTATCTGATCCTGCTGTTATTTTGAAAGAGGGTGTAGTTCTTTCCGCCATCTCGCCCAATTTGAGACTGGCTCTGGAAGGGTGTCAGGAGGATAAACCCGAACGCTGCCCTATTGGGAAATTGTTTGTCCCAGACCGGTGGAAAAAGAGTGTGATGTCTGAGATTCATTGTTCCGCGTTGGCCGGTCATCCCGGAATTTTTGGTACCAGAGACTTGGTTAGTCGGTCCTTTTGGTGGCCTACTTTGTCTCGTGACGTCAGGGAATTTGTGCAGTCCTGCGGGACTTGCTCTCGCTCCAAGCCTTGCTCTAGCTCTAGTGGTTTGTTGATGCCATTGCCTGTGCCCAAGAGACCATGGACCCATATCTCTATGGATTTCATTTCCGACCTCCCTGTTTCTCAGAGAATGACGGTTATCTGGGTGATTTGTGATAGGTTTTCCAAAATGATACATCTTGTGCCATTGCCTAAGTTGCCTTCCTCCTCCGAAGTGGTGCCTTTGTTCCTTCAGCACGTGGTTCGGTTACACGGCATTCCTGAGAACATTGTGTCTGACAGAGGAGTCCAGTTTGTTTCCAGATTTTGGAGGACTTTTTGTTCTAAACTTGGTGTTCAATTGTCTTTCTCCTCGGCTTTTCATCCTCAGACCAATGGACAAACTGAGAGAACAAACCAGACATTGGAGACTTATCTGAGATGCTTTGTGTCTGCTGATCAGGATGACTGGGTGTCTTTTTTGCCTTTGGCTGAGTTTGCTCTTAATAATAGGGCTAGCTCTGCCACTTTGATGTCTCCATTTTTCTGCAATTTTGGGTTTCACCCTCGATTTTCTTCGGGACAGACGGAGGCTTCTGTCTATCCAGGTGTTGACTCTGTTGTGGAGCGTATGCAACAGATTTGGGACCAGGTAGTGGAGAGGTTGTCCCTCTCACAGGAGAGGGCCCAGCGGTTTGCCAACCGGCATAGGACTGATGGTCCTCGGTTTGAAGTGGGGGACTTGGTCTGGTTGTCCTCAAGAAATATCCCTATGAGAGTTGCATCTCCTAAGTTTAAGCCTAGGTTCATTGGACCTTATAAGATCGTGGAGATTCTTAATCCTGTTTCCTTTCGTTTACTTCTTCCAGGGACATTTAAGATCCATAACATGTTCCACAAGTCCTTATTGAAGAGGTTTGTCGAGCCAGTGGTTCCTATGGCTGCGCCTCCTGACCCTGTTTTGGTTGAGGGCAATCTGGAGTATGTGGTTGAGAAAATATTGGATTCTCGTTTTTCTAGACGGAAACTCCAGTATTTGGTTAAGTGGAGAGGTTATGGTCAGGAGGACAATTCTTGGGTGTTTGCTTCGGACATCCATGCTAGGAGACTTATCCGTGCGTATCACAGAGCTCATCCTGACCGACCTGGTTGCCCAAATGAGGCTTCGGTGACCCCTCCTCAAGGGGGGGATACTGTTGTGAATGTGTTAGAAATGAATTCTGAGCAGAAGCTCCCTCTGGTGGTTACAAACAGTACTGAACTATTCAATGAAAATTGTGAAGATTGGCAATCAGGTGTTACAGACTGGTCTTATATAAGGGAGGTTCTTTCCCATCAGGGTTGCCGGTGATCAGTTGTTCTTGTCTCAACTTTGGTTCCTGGTTCACTTGGAAGCTTGCTGTGTCTTGCCTGCATCTTCTGCTAACAGATAAGATATTTTCTGCTTTTATTTTTTGTGCTTGCTTTTTTCATTTTGTCCTGCACTTCTGTGGAGGTCAGCCAGGTCCCCTCCGGGGGCTTGTGCTCCTCTCAGTTTATCTGAGCCACTGTTATTTGTTCATTTGCCTTTTCCAGTTTTTTCAGTGGCTGCTGCTTAGTTTTGTTACACCAGAGAACTAATTTAGGTGGTAGAGGTCGTGTGATCTCAGGTGTTTTTGCAATTAGTGTGTTGGTATTTTTTTTTTAGGGTTTTTTTGATTGCAGTAAGTGTCCTTCCTATCCTTTTCTTTCTAGGAAGATTGGGCCCCAACATTTGCTCATACTATTTTCTGTCTGTGTCTGTATTTCCTCTTGTCTAACCGCCATTACATGTTTGGGGGCTTCCTATGTTCTTTGGGGATCTGCTCCGGGGCAGATAGTTTTCCTCTTTCTATCTTTAGGTGTAGTTAGCTTCTCAGGCTGTGACGAGGCGTCTAGGACCAACGTAGGTACGCTCCACGGCTGCCTTTAGTTGTGGTGGTTAGTCAGGGTACTGCAATCCAGTAGATTCCAACCTCTCTGGTGTATTGCCTTTTTTGCCTGCTCTCCTCAGCTACCAAATCATAACATATGGGGGCATAATCATTTTTCACCCTAGGCTTATACACGAGTCAATAAGTTTTCCCAGTTTTTTGTGGCAAAATTAGGGGGGTCGGCTTATACATGGGTCGGCTTATACATGAGTATATACGGTATGTTCTCAATCAACCCAAAAGACTCATAAATATCAAAGCTTAAGATTTTTGTAAGTTGGAGTGGGTTTTTTTTTATTTGGCTATCTTAGGAGGATATATGTTTGTGCAGGTAACTATTACTGTGCAGAATTATTTGGCAACTTAATAAAAACCAAATACTGTAGATACCCATCTCACTTGTTTATTTTCACCAGTTAAGCAATATAACAACACAAAATTTAGAAATAAACATTTCTGACATTCAAAAACAAACAAAAAAAAATCATCCATGGAGCCCATCATACACTGGAGCATCATATACGGGGCCCATTATACACTGGAGCATCATCCATGGGGCCCATCATATACTGGAGCATCATATGGGGCCCATTATATATGGAGCATTATATAGGCCCATCATACACTGGAGCATCATCCATGGGGCCCATGATATACTGGAGCATCATATGGGGTTCATTATTTATGGGGCATCATATAGGGTATGGTGCATCATATGGAGCACATATGGGGCCTGTTCTGTATGGAGCATTATATGGAGCCCATTCTGTATGGAGCAATATATGGGGCCCATCATATACTGTATGGAGCTTTATAGGCGACTCATTATACTGTATGGAGCAATATGTGGGTCTCATTCTACTCTATGGGGACCGCCGTATACTGTATGGCACATTATATGGGGACCATCATACTGTAGCAGTATGTGGAGCTCATCATATACTGTATGGAACATTATATGGGACCAATTATTCTGTATAGAGCAATATATTGGGCTCATTATTCTGTATGGCGCACTATGTGGTAGCCATAATACTCTATGGAGGAATAAACTGTCCGTTTTTTGAGCTATTGTATAAATTAAAATAGATATCAGTCATGTAATGTAAGAAGTGAAGTATTTGTCATTGTACTATACCTATATTTCTGTGCCGTATCGGAGCATCATGAATTGTGGTATGTGTTAAAGGGGCCCACTGAGTCTCTTTCGCCCGGGGTACACGAAAACCTGGAGCCAGCCCTGCCCCCCCACAACTTTAGCCATAGAAACCCCAGTTTTCAATGCGTAACTATTATTATAAAGTAAGTTAAGGTTGACAAGCTTAAGTAATAAGAATTGATGTCATTGGCATTGAAATGGGCACTGTAGATGTGTTTACTGTCCTCCACTCCCTGCCCACTTTGCTTCCCCATTGACTTGTATTCGGTTTCGTGTTTCAGTCGGACCTCCGACTTTTCCCGATAGTCGGCCGATTTCGTTCGACTCAACTTTTGAGAAAGTCGGGTTTCACCAAACCCGACTCGACCCTCCAAAAGGCAAAGTCGCTCATCTCTAGTTGAGACTAGTTCTTTGTTCAGTCAGTTTTCCATTACTTACGAATGTACCAGTTTTTATGACTTTGACACCCTGCCCTTTACCATGCTGTGATTTTAATTACATCCAATTAGATTTTTTCCGACCTACCCATAAATATAGGCTTTACCAAGAAATTAGCCACAGGTAAGTGTTCACACTAGGCAGTTTGGTCAGGGACCCATCCGATCCATGAGATTACCTTGATGTTGGTGGATGGGCTCACATTTTTTGGCCAAATTTTGTGCTAAGCTTCTCATGTGTTTTTTTCGTAAATTTCAAAAGCCATTATGCTATTCACATTTCATGTACTTCACATCGACTTGCTTTAGTGCAATTGAGAGCAACCTTTTTAGATATATAGAATAGATATATTGAATAAAAAAAATACTGAGTGAATGGATAGATTATAGAATAGATAAGATAGATGTCACGACTCTGTTGTTGGGTATCCTGGGTCCAGGAACTCCTTCCCTGTCCCTAATGCTAGGGGCGGCCTAGCTATCCCTGTTCTCTGGATTACTTCTGATGTTGAAGATACCGGGACAACGTACCTTGCCTTGGCTCCTGAATCCTCCCTCAGTTTGTTCCCTTCACTCCACCCAGGGGAGAGGGGAGTAGTAATATATGGCTATACTACAACCAGAATAACTAGGTAATATGAACAGGGATAAAGGAAAATATTAATCATACGCAAATGCACTCAGAAACAACAGAGGGGAACACCGGGGAGTGAAACATGCGAAAAACCAAAGTAGGAGAAGGAGAGGATTTGCACACAACCAAAACCTAGCAACAGTCTTAGATAAACCCACCAAACGCCTTCTCCAGCAACACACCATCAACTCCTGAACCATGCTGCAATGAAGCTAAGTCTGGCAATGCTTACTTGCCAGAGTCCAGTTTACATAGGAGAGTGGAGTGGCCAACAGTGAACAGCTGAAAGCCAAAGGCAGTTCAGCTTGGAGGAGCTCTCAACTGAGTAGATTAACCCCTGGACTGCTAGAAGAAACCTGCACTGTTTAATATGAAAGGGAAGTGCTTCTAGTCAGGGCAATGGGATCATTTACTTTCTTATATATATTTATTGTTGAATGCTCTAGGTGGCACAACTTTGTTCCACCTACATTGGCATTGTTTAGACTATAGAAGAGTTTGTGGTGGTATTTAGGTCTGGGGGTAAGGTTTCTCCTTGTGGAGAGTGACATACCAGCTCTGGCGTGTCAAGGTAAGGAGGCTTATTCGCCGTGCAATGCTCCTCTGGGAAATTTTAATATGCAAATTGCCTCTTAAAACAAAGAGGACTTGTACTCTATAGCGCCACCTATTGGAAGTAGCGATCCTACAAGTCACAATCAACCCTTTAACGAGTCTTGTAATATGACTTAGGATAAAAGCCAAATCAGAATCTCCATTTGCAGACACGGTGTTTCGGACTGTTGGTCCTCGTCAGTGCAAAGTAGGAGAGATGTGATTTGGCTAGATGAGAGGCTCTGGACTGGGGTCTGGGGGGTAAGGTTTCTCCTTGTGGAGAGTGACATACCAGCTCTGGCGTGTCAAGGTAAGGAGGCTTATTCGCCGTGCAATGCTCCTCTGGGTGGTATTTAGGCAGACTTCTAGGACTACTTATGCAGTGGCGTTCCGTGAATAGAGCAGACTAAGCAGCAGCTATGGGGCCCAGACAGGTGAGGGGGCCCACGACGGCCGCTGTAGTTTGGCAGCTGTGCTGTGCTGACACAGTACTATCTCCTTTAATTAAATATAAGCGACGGCCGGACACTGTAAACCCCCTTGAAGGTCCCCTTTCCTTGTTGTCTCCTGGTCAGCAGTTAAGTCTTAAGTCTCTGGCTGCATTTGCATAAGAAAGCCAGCCTGCAGCCAGAGACACGTGCATCACAGGAAGCAGAAAACATTCATAAGTTTCACTTAAGGGTATGCCACACTGAACAATATCGCTAACGGGATCGCTAAAAAACGTCACTATTTAGCGATCCCGTTAGCGATGTTGTTCAGTGCGGCATCTGCCAGCGACGAGCTTCCTGCTGTGATCTCGCTCGTCGCTGGAATCGTTCCGGACCCTATTTTCTCGTCGGCGCTCCCGCTGGGTAAGTATATATCGCTAGTGTGGCACCTTTTCTTAGCGATTTAGCGGTACTTTTGTACCGCTAAAGTCGTTAAGAAGATCGCTAACGGCGATAGCGTCGTTAACTATATCGCTAAATGTGGCCGCACTTAGCGATATAGAAACAATCCCGCTAGCGATCGCATTAGTATGCGTCGTTATCGTGATCGCTAGCAGGATTGTTTAGTGTGGCAGTACCTTTAGGGAGAGATACACAAGACGGTGAGTCCTGCTGGCTGAGGTATGGGGTGGATCTTTTTTGTTGAATGTGTCCCTCACTGTGCTGGCACTTTATATTTACAATGGCTAGCCTCTGGCTGCACTTTGCACCTTAGGGAGTGAGGGGGTCCTGATTGCAGGCACTGTGGAGGAGGGGGGCCCTGCATGCACTGCAGCCACCTTCTGTACTCCTCACAATGCTTCTCCATTAGAGCTGGTTTCATGTGATTTAACCCCTGTACCACCACCAGGCAGGATGATGCTTCCTAGCTGTAGGTAAGACCATGTCCAGTCTATGTCCCACCACCAACTTCACTGTCAAGGTGTGCAACAATGCATGTCATGCAATACTAAAAATGTGCAATGCCCTGGAAATCATGGTGCAGCCAATAAATGTTACTAATTTATTCTGCTCCTTCACCCCAGAGGCATGCACCTGGGAGACAGCAATTACATGGGGAAACTGAGCTCATGAGGTGCCTGAGAGTGGAAGTTCTGCAGATGTTATGGAAGATATTGTGTGCGGCATTTCTGTGTCCCCTTACCTGTGATAAAATGTGTCTTGTAGTTTGTACACATGTTGGAACTTTGCATAGCTTACATATTCCAATCATTTCATATACAAAGATATGACATCCGTCTACCTGTCTTATATGATGCCATGAATGATGGGCATTGCTTGTACCTGCTGTTAGATTAGGTACCACACTTCTTACATCGGAGCACACTATGCAGCATGTTCCCTGTCAGGCTAGGTTCACATTTATACGCCTGCAGACTTAATGCGTTGGTCGTATACATTAAAACGTATGCCATGCATCAACCTACAAATTTAAACAAGTACATTTGATAGATATCGTACTTCCATCTTTGTCTCTATATGTTTTTTTACTTAAAAAGAATCATTTTTTTTCCATCCAGTTTTACTGGTGTCAACAGTCCCATCCCACTCTATTTTGGCATCAGTTCTGTGAGGAGGTGTCCAGAGGAATAAACTTTTTTTCACCCCACATTAAAAACGCGTACCTTTGGTCAATTATGTTTTTTTCCCACAATACAACGTGATCAGGGCAAAACATAGTCAGAAGAACATTTTTTTTACACTACGTGTTGCCCATTATGGTTTGTGTATGCCTCCATATACGTCTGAATACCATTTTTTTTTGCAATTCAGACATATTTGTCCAGCAGACTGCACTGTATAAATGTGAGCCAAGCCTAAAGAAGTCCTTTTTGTCCAAGGAGGATAAAGCACATCATAAACACAAGTCCATACTGTGTGTTGCTGCTTTGCAGTGTGTATTTTTGCCATGCTGATTTTACAGGTGAAAGGTATTTACTTTGAGCCTTTTTTTGGTTGTAATGGTGAATGCTTCAGGATTATCAATGACCAAAGGGGCGGCAAATTTTTCAGCCGCCCTGGGCCCCACAAACAGTTGCTACGCCACTGCACACACAATATGGTGAGCCTGGCTGGGGGTCGATTTTTTTTGTTAAATGTGTCCCCTCACTGTGCTGGCACTTTACATTTACAATGGCTCTGACTGCACTTTGCACCTTAGGGAGGGGGCCCGGCTGCACGCACTGTGGAGGGTGTAGGGGGCCCTGCATGCACTGCAGGTGTGTGTGTGGAGTTAAGAGCACCTGTTTTTTTTTTGGGGGGGGCCCCATTCAGACTTTTGCTATGGGGCCCCATGATTTCTATGTACGCCCCTGTACTTATGTGTCTATTCTCATGAACGTGTATATACACATGAGGCAATGTGGGAACGTTGGACTACCTTTGGACATCTTCCTTTATAAATCTACGATATGACACTGTGCTATCTTGCCATCCATCACAAAAAAACTGGAGCATTCCACCTGTATGCAGTATCAATTTTATACAGTGAACTAGGGAACGTTGATTTCTGTCCGTCTATTCCCAGAGTGTTACAGGGTAGTCCAGGGATAGATGACGTACGAGCGGGGGCCAACCTCCGCAGGTAGGAAGGGGTGCATTAGGTTACACTAGGGATAGAGCACCCTTCCAGCACTTTACCTAATTAGCTATATTTTTGTGCACTGGTTCACTTTTTTCATTTGGCACTTTATTTTGTTGTATGGTTCTGATTGAACAATTGCAGGTATTAACTAATAAAGGTAATATTTTAATAGGGTTTTTTCTTGTATGTCTGGTTTATTCAATTTTGGCATATCAGTTTCTGTTACCTAGTTTGTAAACTAACTTTAGATTAGAGAATTACAGTATTTAAAAGATCATGTTAAGAACACATTGCATATGGATTGTATACACATGTTATATGGATGTCTTATGGATTCCAGGTGGGAAAGATCATATTGTACTTGCGTGACATTCTTCCTACTTTTCTGGATCAACATCGGACTGATTTTTATATTCGCTAATGTGACTCCAGCCTGATGCCCAGTATGGCCTCTTTCACACTTCCGTTGTGTGATGTCCGCCTATCCGTGAAAATGGCGGATCCGTCAGAAAAGTAAAAAAACGGATGCAAAACTGGTCAGTTTTCTGACGGATCCGCCAAGAAGAGTTCACCCGGAAATGATGAAAATTTCGTTCCGGAAATGTAAGTCCGGGAGAGAGAGAGGAGAGAGAGAGAGAGAGAGAGAGGAGAGAGAGAGAGAGAGAGAGAGAGAGAGAGAGAGAGAGAGAGAGAGAGAGACACCCCGGACACTGTTTTCTGCATTTTACTATGGTTTTCAATAGAGGCGACGGATCCGCAGGCGGATTCCGTCAAAAACGGATGCTGGCGGATCCGCCGCCCATAGGCGCCCATTGTACAAAATGGCGGATGCGGCAGATCCGCCGTTGTCCGCCATTTCGGCGGTCAAAAAAATCGTTGCATTGGACGTTTTTTTGAAATGACGGACGCCATTTTTTTGGCGGATCCGTCCAAAAACGGACCTAACGGACGACCATCCGTCAAAATCCGTCACTAATGCAAGTCTATGGGAAAAAAACGGATCCGCCAAAAAAAATTGGCGGATCCGTTTTTTTTCACATTTTGACGGATTTTGACTGACGTCGCACGACTGAAGTGTGAAAGAGGCCTAACTGGGCATTTACTGACAGGGAACAATTGCTGATATTGGCCCTTTGAAAATCTGGAAATATGCGCATGCAAGCAGGCTACAACAGGGCAGGGCAATGCAGGAGGAGCATGGCATTGGTGCAAGAGCTACAGCCTCTTCAGTGGTTACTTTGTGTTGTCTACCTGCACTCTTTCCAATTACTGATGCAGGGTAATTTAGCGCTATCCAATTCTTTTAGATGGCACAACGAAAGCACTGAAGAAGCAGCACCTCTTGCACAAACCTCAAAAACAGCTTATCGTCTAGGAGGGGAGTAAAAGATGTCAAATCTCAAATTGATGCCTCATCTTAGCAATGAACTATCAATATTTTAAACCTGGAAAACCTTTAGTTACACTTTACTAGGACTGGGTATATTGGTAGGGGGTCCAACTGCAGGGACAATATACCTACAATGCCTGCACTCACCAGCAAGATCGGCACCCACCATTGACGTTCCACCTCAGCAGATCCATGGTACCACGTGGTAAGACACCACAACCTCCTCCTCCATCAGTTTAAGTACCTCTGAAGTAGTCATCTTTTTAAAGAAACAGCTAGAATAGAGTTGCTGTACAGAGGACGTCCAGACAGTACTGTGTGCCCAAAAATCATGAACTTCTGTAGAGCAACTCCGATCTAGTCATCTATGTAGTGTGACAGCTAACATGGAGTTGCTGTACAAAGGACGTCCTTTTAGACTGTACTGTGTGCCTAGAAATCATGAACCTCTGTGAGGTACCTCTGATCTAGTCATCTCTGTAGTGAGACAGCTAAAATGGAATTGCTGAACAGAGGATGTTCTTATAGACAGTACTGTGTGCCCAGAAATCAAGAACCTCTGTACATTACCTCTGATCTAGTCATTTCTGTAGTGAGACAGCTGCTAAAATGGAGTTGCTGAAAAGAGGACGTCCTTATAGATAGTACTGTGGGCGCAGAAATCATGACCCTCTGTACAGCAACTCCAATCTAGTCATCGCTGCAGTGAGACCGCTAGAATAGAGTTGCTGTACAGAGGACATCATTTTAGACAGTATTGTGTGCACAGAAATCATGAACCTCCATGCAGCTACTCCAATCTAGTCATCTGTAGTGAGACAGCTAGAATGGGGTTGCTGTACGGAGGACGTCCATATAGACAGTGCTGAGTGCACAGAAATCTTGAACCTCCCTTTAGCTACTCTGATCTAGTAATTTCTGCCATGAGACAGCTAAAATAAAGTTGCTACAGGGAGTGTCATTATTTCTTGGCAGACTGTTACACAATATTACAGCTCCAATTCATGAAGAACAGAATTTTGTATGCCAGTCTTAAAGGGTATATCCAGGACTTTATGTAAAAACAAAAAAATGTGCCTAAGTACTAACAGACAGTTACTATCTACCTGGCTGTTGTGCCTGGCGCAGTTCTTCCTCGGCACAGCGAGGTCACAGACAGCTCCTGCCAGGGATTCAGCGCTCTGTGCTGACGCGACGGAGAGTGACTTCTTACGTCATTCTGATTGACAGATGGCTCCGCAGTTAGGCAGCAGGAATCCAACATCAAACCTGAATGACATCGGCAGTCCCGCCCTGTCAACAGAGCAGAGCAGAAAAGAAGCCTCTGCTCTGTCTACGTGAAGTCAGCAGAGGCAGCTGAATCCCAGGCAGGAGCAGTTTGTGACCGCTGTGTACTGGGGAGGAACAGCGCCGTGCAGCACAGGCAGGTACATGTGCTTCTCACAAAATTAGAATATCAAAAAGTTAATTTATTTCAGTTCTTCAAAACAAAAAGAGAAACTCATATATTATATACTGTAGAGTCATTACAAAGTGATCTATTTCAAGTGTTTATTTCTGTTTATGTTGATGATTATGGCTTACAGACAATGAAAACCCAAAAGTCATTATCTCAGTAAATTAGAATACTTTATAACACCAGCTTGAACACTTATTTTGAAATCCGTAATGTTGGCCTACTGAAATGTATGTTCAGTAAATGCACTCAGTACTTGGTCGGGGCTCCTTTTGCATCAATTACTGCATCAATGTGGCGTGGCATGGAGGCGATCTGTGTTAGAAATGAATTCTGAGCAGAGGCTCCCTCTGGTGGTTACAGACAGTGCTGAACCATTCAATGAAGATTGTGAAGATTGGCAGTCAGGAGTTACGGACTGGTCTTATATAAGGGAGGTTCCCTCCCATCAGGGTTGCCGGTGATCAATTGTTCTTGTCTGTGGTTCCTGGTTCTCTTGGAAGTTTGCTGAGTCTTGCCTGCATCTTCTGCTATCAGATAAGATATTTTCTGTTTTTATTTTTGAGCTTGCTTTTTGCATTGTCCCCTGCGCTTCTGTGGAGGTCAGCCAGGTCCCCTCCGGGGGCTTGTGCTCCTCTCAGTTTATCTGAGCCACTGTTATTTGTTCATTTGCCTTTTCCAGTTTTTTCAGTGGCTGCGGCTTAGTTTTGTGACACCAGAGAACTAATTTAGGTGGTAGAGGTCGTGTGATCTCAGGTGTTTTTGCAATTAGTAGAGTTGGTATTTTGTAGGGTTTTTTGGGATTGCAGTAAGTGTCCTTCCTATACTTTTCTTTCCAGGTAGATTGAGCCCCAACGTTTGCTCATACTATTTTCTGTCTGTGTCTGTATTCCTCTTGTCTAACCGCCATTACATGTTTGGGGGCTTCCTATGTTCTTTGGGGATCTGCTCCGGGGCAGATAGCTTTCCTCTTTCTATCTTTAGGTGTAGTTAACCTCTCAGGCTGTGACGAGGCGTCTAGGACCAACTTAGGAACGCTCCACGGCTGCCTTTAGTTGTGGTGGTTAGTCAGGGTACTGCAATCCAGTAGATTCCAACCTCTCTGGTGTATTGCCGTTTTTTGCCTGCTCTCCTCAGTTACCAAATCATAACAGTATCACCGGCCAACTGAAAATTATATGGTACTCACAGAAGGGAAAAATAGTGTGGAAAAAAAAAAGTTGTCAGAGTTGTCAGAGATTTTTTTTTTCTGTTTGTTGCATTTTTTTTTTTCTTCCCTCGTTTTCTCTGGGTGCTGAGGATTTTTTTTTTTTTCTCTTCATGGAGTTTGCACAGTTGTCTGGCCGTGTGGATCAGCTTGCCACTGAAGTTCGGAGTATTGCTACCTATTTTGCAGGGTTGCCTGCTGTGGAACCTAGGATCCCCATGCCAGATTTGTTTTTGGGGGATCGAGCTAAATTTCTGAATTTCAAAAATAACTGTAAGTTGTTTTTTGCCTTAAAACCTAAGTCCTCAGGGAACGCAGCACAGCAGGTTCAAATTGTCATCTCTCTCCTGCGCGGCGATCCTCAGGATTGGGCTTTTTCCCTGTCACCTGGTGACCCTGTTTTGAGTAATGTTGATGCATTTTTTCTGGCTCTGGGGTTATTGTACGATGAACCTAATGTCACTGATCAAGCTGAAAAAACCTTGTTGGCATTAAATCAGGGGCTTGAGGACGCTGAGTTATACTGTCAGAAATTTCGAAAGTGGGCAGTCCTGACCAAATGGAATGATGATGCTTTGGCAGCCCTTTTTCGGAAGGGTCTGTCAGAGAATGTAAAAGATGTTATGGTGGGTTTCCCTGCTCCCTCTGGTCTCAATGATTCTATGTCATTAGCAATTCAAATTGACAGACGTTTGCGTGAGCGTAGAGGTATGCGTGGAATAGTGTTGCCTTGTGAACCAGCTTCTGAACCCATGCAGTGTGATAGAGTGGCTTTTGGGGCACAGCGTCATGAGTTTCGAAAATGCAATGGGTTTGTTTCTACTGTGGTGACGACTCTCATGCTATTTCAGTCTGCCCTAAGCGGGGAAGACGTTTTGCACGCTCAGTTGTCTTGGGTAGTGTTCAGACTAAATTTCTGTTGACTGTTACCCTGATTTGCTCCCTGTCCACATTTTCTGCTCAGGCTTTTGTTGATTCGGGAGCAGCTATTAACCTGATGGATTTTGATTTTGCTAAACGTTGTGGGTTTCCCTTGATACCCCTACGGAAGTCTATTCTCCTACTGGGGATTGATTCTACCCCTTGGCTGAGAATAAACCCCAGTTCTCTACTCAGGTGATAATGAGGGTTGAACCTGATCATCAGGAGAGTTGCAAATTTTTGGTGCTGTATAATCTGCATGACATTATTGTACTAGGTTTCCCTTGGTTACAGTCTCATAATCCTGTTTTGGATTGGAAATCTGTGTCTGTAACCAGTTGGGGCTGCCGATGTGTTAATGCCAACACTCCTGTTTTTTCTGCCTCTCCCCAGGCTCAGGATGTTCCTGATATTTTGACTGATTTTTCTGATGTGTTTAGTGAAAGTAAATCTGCATCCTTGCCCCCCCATAGGAGCTATGACTGCGCTATTGAATTAGTGCCTGGTAGTAAATTCCCTAAAGGTCGCCTTTTTAACTTGTCTGTACCTGAACATGACGCTATGCGGTCTTATATCAAGGAGTCATTGGATAAGGGTCATATCAGATCATCCTCTTCACCCTTGGGTGCCGGTTTTTTCTTTGTGGCCAAAAAGGATGGTTCATTAAGACGGTGTATTGATAATCGTCTCTTGAACAATATCACTGTGAAATATCAATATCCGTTACCCTTGATTTCTGACCTGTTTTCCAGGGTGAAAAGTGCTACTTGGTTTACCAAGCTTGACCTCAGGGGGGCGTATAACCTTATTCGCATTAAGCACGGGGATGAATGGAAGACGGCATTTAATACCCCAGAGGGGCATTTTGAGTACCTAGTGATGCCCTTTGGGCTCACTAATGCTCCTTCCGTCTTCCAGTCCTTCATGAATGACATTTTCAGGGATTTTGTGGATAAATTTCTGATTGTTTATTTGGATGATATCTTGATTTTTTCCAATGACTGGGACTCTCATGTGAAACATGTTCGGACTGTGTTCCAGATTTTGAGAGAGAATGCTCTGTATGTGAAGGGATCAAAGTGTCTTTTTGGCGTACAGAGGATCTCATTTCTGGGATTCATTTTGTCCCCATCTGTTATTGAAATGGACCTGGTCAAGGTTCAGGCCATCTGTGATTGGGTCCAACCTACTTCATTAAAGGCTCTTCAGAGATTCTTGGGTTTTGCCAATTTTTATCGTAAATTTATTGGTAATTTCTCTGTTATTGTTAAACCATTGACTGATTTGACCAAAAAGGGTTCTGATGTGGTGAATTGGCCTCCTGAGGCAGTCTCTGCGTTTCAGGAACTTAAGCAGAGATTCACTTCTGCTCCTGTTCTACGGCAGCCTGATGTTTCCCTGCCATTTCAGGTGGAGGTTAATGCCTCTGAAATTGGGGCAGGTGCCGTTTTGTCCCAAAGAGATCCAGAGACCTCTAAAAGTAACCCTTGTGCCTTTTTCTCTCGAAAATTTTCTCCAACTGAACGTAATTATGACGTGGGTAATCGGGAGTTATTGGCCATGAAGTGGGCTTTTGAAGAGTGGAGACATTGGTGTCACGGGTGTGTCGCTGCGAAGATCGTCGCGATTGCACACCCTGACTTCGCACAGCTGAGTTTCTGGTGCTGGGTGTTTTTCGGCACTGAGGGAGTTAATTCTTTCTCTCTCTGTGCTGGACTGACCAGCCTCGCTCAGCTGCAATTAATGTTTTGTTAATTGGTTTCCTTCTTATACCTGCCTGTCTGCTGGGGAAGTGTCGGTGAAAGCATTCATGCAGACCAGCAGAGCGGATCGTATTGAGAAGTCTAAGCTAAGAATACCTGTTGTGGTTTTCTCCTCTCCTCGCTTAATTAGTTATCTCCCTACCCTTTTGTGTTCCCTCTGTATTGGTAGTTTTGTATGCAAGGTGTTCTTTTATTTTACCCCTTGTACTGTCTCGTTTGTCTTATACTGTGTGTGAAGGCAGATACCTTCCTGATCCCTGTGGTGGTAATCAGGGTCCTTATCAGGACTAGATTACAGTGGTTAGGGATTCACAGGAGATAGGGTTTACGCTGGCGGCCTGGACCTCTGTACCTTCAACAGTACCTCCAGGTAGAGGGATTAGCCAGGACCCCAGCTTAGGGTCAGCATAGACCCCGGTTCTCCTGTATACAGAGACAGCGTGACAATTGGCTGGAGAGAGCCAAACATCAGGTGGTGGTCCTCACGGACCATAAGAATCTGGTTTATCTGTAATCAGCCAAGCGACTTAATCCTAGACAGGCCAGGTGGGCCTTGTTTTTCACACGTTTTAATTTTGTGGTTTCCTTTCTTCCTGGCACTAAGAATGTTAAGGCGGATGCCCTCTCGAGGAGTTTCCTTGCGGACTCTCCTGAGTTATCTGATCCTGCTGTTATTTTGAAAGAGGGTGTAGTTCTTTCCGCCATCTCGCCCAATTTGAGACTGGCTCTGGAAGGGTGTCAGGAGGATAAACCCGAGCGCTGCCCTATTGGGAAATTGTTTGTCCCAGACCGGTGGAAAAAGAGTGTGATGTCTGAGATTCATTGTTCCGCGTTGGCCGGTCATCCCGGAATTTTTGGTACCAGAGACTTGGTTAGTCGGTCCTTTTGGTGGCCTACTTTGTCTCGTGACGTCAGGGAATTTGTGCAGTCCTGCGGGACTTGCTCTCGCTCCAAGCCTTGCTCTCGCTCTAGTGGTTTGTTGATGCCATTGCCTGTGCCCAAGAGACCATGGACCCATATCTCTATGGATTTCATTTCCGACCTCCCTGTTTCTCAGAGAATGACCGTTATCTCCCTACCCTTTTGTGTTCCCTCTGTATTGGTAGTTTTGTATGCAAGGTGTTCTTTTATTTTACCCCTTGTACTGTCTCGTTTGTCTTATACTGTGTGTGAAGGCAGATACCTTCCTGATCCCTGTGGTGGTAATCAGGGTCCTTCTCAGGACTAGATTACAGTGGTTAGGGATTCACAGGAGATAGGGTTTACGCTGGCGGCCTGGACCTCTGTACCTTCAACAGTACCTCCAGGTAGAGGGATTAGCCAGGACCCCAGCTTAGGGTCAGCATAGACCCCAGTTCTCCTGTATACAGAGACAGCGTGACTCTTTCACCGACCTTATTTAAGATTCTCCCCAGCCACCATGGATCCAGTAGCCAGTCTAGCTCAGCAGTTGCAGAGTTTGTCCATGGAGCTGAGGGATGTTAAGTCCAAGGTTTTGTACCCCCCGGGGCAAGCCAGTACTGAACCTAAAGTAGCTCTCCCGGACAGGTTCACTGGAGGGCGGGACAAGTTTTTTGCTTTCCGGGAGGCATGTAAATTGTACTTTCGGCTGCGACCTCGGTCATCTGGGAGTGAAGATCAAAGAGTGGGAATTGTCATCTCGCTCCTACAAGGGGACCCCCAATCCTGGGCGTTCTCTCTTCCCCCGGGCTCCCCGGCTCTCCAGTCAGTGGATAGATTTTTCGCAGCTCTGGGTCTTGTATATGATGACCCGGATCGGGTCTCCCTTGCTGAATCTAAGTTACGTAGGATACAGCAGGGAGATCGTCCGGCAGAGGAATTTTCTTCGGAGTTCCGTAGGTGGGCCACGGACACCCAGTGGAATGACCCAGCTCTTAGGAGCCAGTTTTGTCAAGGTTTATCTGACAAATTAAAAGATGTGTTGGCGCAGTATGACCCTCCCACGTCACTGGAGGCCGCTATGGCCCTTGCTATTTGCATTGATAGACGGTTGCGGGAGAGGTGCGGGGTAACTCCGCCCCCTGTGATGACTCCACCTTCCTCAAGGGTCCCTTACACGGAGGTTCCCCTGGTCAGTCCAGAGGAGCCTATGCAATTAGGAGGGACATCATTCCGGGGGAGGGGATCGGTGGGGCGCCACAAAACAAGAAGTTGTTTCTTCTGTGGAAAAAAGGGACATTTTATTAGGGGGTGTCCATCCCGTCCTTTGCAGAGTGAGAAGTCGCCGGAAAACTATTGATCCCAGATTGTGTGGTGGACGGCAATCTGGGAGTAAGTATTTCATCCCTAAGTTCGTCTCAGTTTCTCGTACCGGCGGAGGTGGTGGTGGGTGCGAGAACTGAGAGGATATCTGTTCTTCTGGATAGTGGGGCCGGGGCTAATCTGGTGGATGCTCGCTTTGCCCGGGTTCAAGGTATGCAATTGTGTGGGTTGGCTAAACCCGTCCCCATATTCTCGATCGACGCCAGACCTCTCGGTCAGGGAAGTTTTGTGCAAGCAGTGCATAACATTGATCTTCAAGTGGGGGCGCTACATAAAGAACTGTTGTCTTGTTATGTGTTGGAGGGTCTTCCCACTCCTATAGTGCTGGGCCTGCCTTGGCTAACTAAGCATAACCCGGTTATTGATTGGCAATCCAGAGAGATAAGCCAATGGAGCGATTTCTGTAATAAAAACTGCATGAATACTGTCATTGGTGCGGTCGCTCCTAGGGCCTTACCTCCATTTCTGGTGGACTTTGAGGATGTATTCTCGGAGGAAGGGTGTCAAGAACTACCTCCTCATCGCGAGTATGACTGTGCTGTTAACTTGATCCCTGGGGCCAAGTTACCGAAATCTAGGTTGTATAACCTTTCTGGTCCTGAGAGACAGGCCATGAAGGATTATATTTCAGAGAGTCTGGCTAAGGGGATATTAGACCTTCATCTTCCCCGGTGGCCGCGGGGTTCTTCTTTGTGAAGAAAAAAGATGGAGGCCTACGCCCTTGCCTGGATTTCCGTGAGCTTAATCGGATTACGGTCCGAGATCCGTATCCGCTCCCACTTATTCCCGATCTCTTCAATCAGATCGTGGGTGCCAAATGGTTCTCTAAGTTGGATCTCAGGGGGGCGTACAATCTGATTAGAATGAAGGAGGGGGATGAGTGGAAGACGGCGTTTAACACTCCCGAGGGGCATTATGAGAACCTTGTCATGCCATTTGGTCTGAGTATTGCCCCGGCGGTGTTTCAACACTTTGTAAATGACATCTTTCGCCACCTAATGGGACAGTTTGTGGTCATATATCTGGATGATATCTTAATTTACTCGCCAGATCTTGTGTCTCATCAGGAGCATGTTAGGCAGGTGTTACAGATCTTGCGGGATAATAAACTGTACGCCAAATGGGAAAAGTGTGTGTTCGCCGTACAGGAACTTCAGTTTTTAGGATTCCTGGTCTCAGCATCCGGTTTTCGTATGGACCCTGGGAAAGTGCGGGCAGTTCTTGAGTGGGATCTGCCAGAGGATCTTAAGGCATTACGTTTCCTGGGGTTTGCTAACTACTACCGGAAATTCATTCGTAATTTCTCCTCCATAGTTAAACTTCTCACAGACATGACTAAAAGAGGGACGGATTTTTCAAAGTGGTCTGACAAGGCTTGTCAAGCGTTTTCATCTTTGAAAAAATGTTTTGCTTCTGCATCCATACTTGTTCAGCCTGATGCGTCTCAGCCATTCATTGTTGAGGTGGACGCTTCCGAGGTAGGGGTGGGAGCGGTATTGTCACAAGGTTCGTCCCCTCGTAAATGGCATCCGTGCGCCTTCTTCTCTAAAAAATTGTCGTCCGCTGAGAGGAATTATGATGTCGGCAATAGGGAGCTCTTGGCCATTAAGTTGGCTTTTGAGGAGTGGCGTCATTTTTTGGAGGGGGCAGTCCACCCGGTCACTGTCATTACCGATCACAAAAACCTGCTATATTTAGAGTCCGCTAAACGTCTGAATCCCAGACAAGCTAGGTGGTCGTTGTTTTTTACCAGGTTTAATTTTGTCGTCACATATCGTCCCGGGTCAAAGAATGTTAAGGCGGATGCCTTGTCTCGCTGTTTCCCAGGGGCTGGGAATACGGAGGACCCGGTTCCAGTCCTTCAGGAGGGGGTGGTGGTGTCGGCAGTATGCTCTGAGCTTGAGGAGGAGGTATTGGAGGCTCAGGGGGACGCCCCTGTAGGACCTCCAGGGAGACTGTTTGTTCCAAATCAGTTGCGACAAAGGGTGATCGAGGCACACCATAATTCAGCTTTGGCAGGACACCCAGGGAGTAAAGCAACTGAGGATCTCCTCTCGCGCCGGTTTTGGTGGCCTAACTTACATAGGGAGGTGGTAACTTTTGTCGCGTCCTGCGAGGTTTGTGCGCGCTCTAAGACCCCACATACCCGTCCGTCGGGGACCCTCTTACCTTTAAAGATCCCGGAGCGTCCGTGGACTCATCTGTCTATGGACTTCATTACGGATCTCCCGCCATCTTCGGGTAAAACAGTCATACTCGTTGTGGTGGACAGGTTCAGCAAGATGGCACATTTTATCGCTCTTCCTAATGCTAAAACTCTTCCGCAGGTGTTTATTGGGGAGATTGTAAGGCTTCACGGGGTACCCTCCGATGTGGTGTCGGATCGGGGGTCTCAGTTCTTGTCCAAGTTCTGGAAAGCATTTTGTACACGGTGGGGGATGCAGTTGTCATTTTCATCGGCATTTCACCCGCAGACCAATGGTCAGACAGAGCGTCTGAACCAGAGCTTGGAGACATATCTCCGGTGTTTTGTGTCAGAGAACCAGGAGGACTGGGCTTCTTTCTTGCCTCTGGCGGAGTTTGCTCTAAATAATAGGCGGAGCGAGTCCACTGGTAAGTCCCCGTTTTTTGGGGCATATGGTTTTCACCCCCAGTTTTGTACTTTCAATAGGGGGGGCTCTTCTGGGGTTCCTGAGGAGGAACGGTTTTCGTCATCACTTGCTTCAGTGTGGAGAGGAGTGCTGAATAATCTGAGTTCTATGGGGAACCGATACAAACGTATGGCTGATAGGAGGAGAGTGTCTGGTCCGGACCTAAGTGTGAACGATCTGGTATGGTTGTCTACCAAGAATATTAAACTTAAGGTTCCCTCCTGGAAACTGGGTCCCAGCTTCATCGGGCCATACAAGATCAGTGCTATAATTAATCCGGTTGCATTCCGTCTTGACCTCCCTCCTACATTTAAAATTCATAATGTGTTCCACAGATCGTTACTTAAGAAGTATGTGGCGCCGGTGATACCTTCACCTTTACCTCCTCCTCCTGTGGTGGTCAATGGTAACTTGGAGTTCCAGGTGTCGAGAGTCATCGATTCACGTCTGAATTGCCGGTCCCTTCAGTACCTTGTTCATTGGAGGGGGTATGGTCCTGAGGAGAGGACGTGGGTTTCTGCGTCGGATATTAACGCAGACCGATTGGTTCGGGCCTTCCACACTACTCACCCAGATAAACCCGGCCCTGAGGGTCCAGAGGCCCCTCGTAGAAAAGGGGGGGTACTGTCACGGGTGTGTCGCTGCGAAGATCGTCGCGATTGCACACCGACTTCGCACAGCTGAGTTTCTGGTGCTGGGTGTTTTTCGGCACTGAGGGAGTTAATTCTTTCTCTCTCTGTGCTGGACTGACCAGCCTCGCTCAGCTGCAATTAATGTTTTGTTAATTGGTTTCCTTCTTATACCTGCCTGTCTGCTGGGGAAGTGTCGGTGAAAGCATTCATGCAGACCAGCAGAGCGGATCGTATTGAGAAGTCTAAGCTAAGAATACCTGTTGTGGTTTTCTCCTCTCCTCGCTTAATTAGTTATCTCCCTACCCTTTTGTGTTCCCTCTGTATTGGTAGTTTTGTATGCAAGGTGTTCTTTTATTTTACCCCTTGTACTGTCTCGTTTGTCTTATACTGTGTGTGAAGGCAGATACCTTCCTGATCCCTGTGGTGGTAATCAGGGTCCTTATCAGGACTAGATTACAGTGGTTAGGGATTCACAGGAGATAGGGTTTACGCTGGCGGCCTGGACCTCTGTACCTTCAACAGTACCTCCAGGTAGAGGGATTAGCCAGGACCCCAGCTTAGGGTCAGCATAGACCCCGGTTCTCCTGTATACAGAGACAGCGTGACAATTGGCTGGAGAGAGCCAAACATCAGGTGGTGGTCCTCACGGACCATAAGAATCTGGTTTATCTGTAATCAGCCAAGCGACTTAATCCTAGACAGGCCAGGTGGGCCTTGTTTTTCACACGTTTTAATTTTGTGGTTTCCTTTCTTCCTGGCACTAAGAATGTTAAGGCGGATGCCCTCTCGAGGAGTTTCCTTGCGGACTCTCCTGAGTTATCTGATCCTGCTGTTATTTTGAAAGAGGGTGTAGTTCTTTCCGCCATCTCGCCCAATTTGAGACTGGCTCTGGAAGGGTGTCAGGAGGATAAACCCGAGCGCTGCCCTATTGGGAAATTGTTTGTCCCAGACCGGTGGAAAAAGAGTGTGATGTCTGAGATTCATTGTTCCGCGTTGGCCGGTCATCCCGGAATTTTTGGTACCAGAGACTTGGTTAGTCGGTCCTTTTGGTGGCCTACTTTGTCTCGTGACGTCAGGGAATTTGTGCAGTCCTGCGGGACTTGCTCTCGCTCCAAGCCTTGCTCTCGCTCTAGTGGTTTGTTGATGCCATTGCCTGTGCCCAAGAGACCATGGACCCATATCTCTATGGATTTCATTTCCGACCTCCCTGTTTCTCAGAGAATGACCGTTATCTGGGTGATTTGTGATAGGTTTTCCAAAATGATACATCTTGTGCCATTACCTAAGTTGCCTTCCTCCTCCGAATTGGTGCCTTTGTTCCTTCAGCACGTGGTTCGGTTACACGGCATTCCTGAGAACATTGTGTCTGACAGAGGAGTCCAGTTTGTTTCCAGATTTTGGAGGACTTTTTGTTCTAAACTTGGTGTTCAATTGTCTTTCTCCTCGGCTTTTCATCCTCAGACCAATGGACAAACTGAGAGAACAAACCAGACATTGGAGACTTATCTGAGATGCTTTGTGTCTGCTGATCAAGATGACTGGGTCTCTTTTTTGCCTTTGGCTGAGTTTGCTCTTAATAATAGGGCTAGCTCTGCCACTTTGATGTCTCCATTTTTCTGCAATTTTGGGTTTCACCCTCGATTTTCTTCGGGACAGACGGAGGCTTCTGTCTATCCAGGTGTTGACTCTGTTGTGGAGCGTATGCAGCAGATTTGGGACCAGGTAGTGGATAGGTTGTCCCTCTCTCAAGAGAGGGCCCAGCGGTTTGCCAACCGGCATAGAACTGATGGTCCTCGGTTTGAAGTGGGGGACTTGGTCTGGTTGTCCTCAAGAAATATCCCTATGAGAGTTGCATCTCCTAAGTTTAAGCCTAGGTTCATTGGACCTTATAAGATCATGGAGATTCTTAATCCTGTTTCCTTTCGTTTACTTCTTCCAGGGACATTTAAGATCCATAACGTGTTCCACAAGTCCTTATTGAAGAGGTTTGTCGAGCCAGTGGTTCCTATGGCTGCGCCTCCTGACCCTGTTTTGGTTGAGGGCAATCTGGAGTATGTGGTTGAGAAAATATTGGATTCTCGTTTTTCTAGACGGAAACTCTAGTATTTGGTTAAGTGGAGAGGTTATGGTCAGGAGGACAATTCTTGGGTGTTTGCTTCGGACATCCATGCTAGGAGACTGATCCGTGCGTATCACAGAGCTCATCCTGACCGACCTGGTTGCCCAAATGAGGGTTCGGTGACCCCTCCTCAAGGGGGGGTACTGTTGTGAATGTGTTAGAAATGAATTCTGAGCAGAGGCTCCCTCTGGTGGTTACAGACAGTGCTGAACCATTCAATGAAGATTGTGAAGATTGGCAGTCAGGAGTTACGGACTGGTCTTATATAAGGGAGGTTCCCTCCCATCAGGGTTGCCGGTGATCAATAGTTCTTGTCTGTGGTTCCTGGTTCTCTTAGAAGTTTGCTGAGTCTTGCCTGCATCTTCTGCTATCAGATAAGATATTTTCTGTTTTTATTTTTGTGCTTGCTTTTTGCATTGTCCCCTGCGCTTCTGTGGAGGTCAGCCAGGTCCCCTCCGGGGGCTTGTGCTCCTCTCAGTTTATCTGAGCCACTGTTATTTGTTCATTTGCCTTTTCCAGTTTTTTCAGTGGCTGCGGCTTAGTTTTGTGACACCAGAGAACTAATTTAGGTGGTAGAGGTCGTGTGATCTCAGGTGTTTTTGCAATTAGTAGAGTTGGTATTTTGTAGGGTTTTTTGGGATTGCAGTAAGTGTCCTTCCTATCCTTTTCTGTCCAGGTAGATTGGGCCCCAACGTTTGCGCATACTATTTTCTGTCTGTGTCTGTATTTCCTCTTGTCTAACCGCCATTACATGTTTGGGGGCTTCCTATGTTCTTTGGGGATCTGCTCCGGGGCAGATAGCTTTCCTCTTTCTATCTTTAGGTGTAGTTAACCTCTCAGGCTGTGACGAGGCGTCTAGGACCAACTTAGGAACGCTCCACGGCTGCCTTTAGTTGTGGTGGTTAGTCAGGGTACTGCAATCCAGTAGATTCCAACCTCTCTGGTGTATTGCCGTTTTTTGCCTGGTCTCCTCAGTTACCAAATCATAACAGCGATCAGCCTGTGGCACTGCTGAGGTGTTATGGAAGCCCAGGTTGCTTTGATAGAAGCCTTCAGCTCGTCTGCATTGTTGGGTCTGGTGTCTCACCTTCCTCTTGTGGCCTCTCCACTCTTCCTCCCGACTCTGGGATCTCGATTTCCAAATGAAATGCAAAATTTACTTTCATCTGAAACCAACACCTTGGAGCACTGAGCAACAGTCCAGTTCTTTTTCTCCTTGGCCCAGGCTAAGATGCTTCTGACGTTGTCTATTGGTCATGAGTGGCTTGGACACAAGGAAAGCGACACTTGTAGGCCATGTCCTGGATACGTCTGTGTGTGGTGGCTTACTTATGATGTTACTTATTCTAATTTACCGAGATAATGACTTTTGGGTTTCATTGGCTGTTAGCCATAATCATCAACATTAACAGAAATAAACACTTGAAATAGATCATTCTGTAATGACTCTATATATGAGCTTCACTTTTTTTTTTATTGAAGAACTGAAATAAATTAACTTTTTGATGATATTCTAATTTTGTGAGAAGCACCTGTAAGTAGTAACTACCCACATGTTAGTGCTTAGGCACATTTCTTGTTTTTCATAAAGTCCTGGATATCCCCTTTAAAGGGAATCTGTCACCCCATTTTTGGGCTATGAGATACGGCCACCCCATCAGGGGCTTATCTACAGCATTCTGTAATGCTGTAGATAAGCCCCCGATGTCACCTGAAAGAGAAGAAAAACGAGTTATATTATGCTCACCCAGGGGCGGTCCGCCATCTGGTCTGATCCAATGGGTGTCGCGGTCCGGTGCCTGCCATCTTCTAGCGAAGCCGGCCTCTTCTTTCCGTCCCGTCGCGTCTCCTGCGCAGGCACACTGCTCTGCCCTGGTGAAGGCAGAGCAGAGAACTGTAGTGTGCAGGCGCCGGACCTCTCTGACCTTTCCCGGCGCCTGCGCACCGCGACGCCCATCGGACTGGACGGCGGACCGCCCTTGGGTGAGTATAATATAACTCGTTTTTCTTCTCTTTCAGGTTACATCGGGGGCTTATCTACAGCTTTCCAGAATGCTGTAGATAAGCCCCTGATGGTGGTGGCAGCATCTCATAGTCCAAAAATGGGGTGACAGACTCCCTTTAATGAAGGGTGAGAGGGAGAAAGCTCGGCCACTTTGTGCATTTTTTAAATTATTATTGCATTTCGTAATATAAAACGTTACACAGAGCTGTGATGAGCAGGTAGAAATTTATGGAGGGGGTTGTGACAGTGAAGGAGCGCAGCCGACAGAATCATCATAATTTACATCACAAATGAGGTAGAAATAACCCAAGTGTTTTCCAGTGACCCCGGACACCTCTGTAATATGTCACTGCTGTGCTGTAAATTATGATGACTGTCGGTTCCGCTCTGTGATCATGACTCCATGTCAGTGCTGCGGCCAGGACTGATGGACACACAGCAAAAAGCCACATTCTGGTAACACGGAACAATCAGCGCTGAGTGGCATATCACAAAAATGCAATAATAAAAAGGCAAGCTCTATTCCTCTGGAAGAAAAAAAAAGAATTTTACCCAAATACATAAAATATAGAGCAGTGGAAAAAAATTGATGTCTGACTTTGAATGTTGGCTCCATTAAAAACAATTCCCTAAAAAAGCAGTAAAAAGCCAGATGAGGAGAAAAGAATGGGGTCTATGAGGGTCCTGGAATCAGCTCCATTCTGTCCTGTCAGTGCTGAGGTGTCTACATGGGAGGGGATTAGCTGAGGACCTCTCTGCAGCACCTCCACTCTAGTCACCTCCACAGTGAACTGTCTAGAACGGAGTGGCTACAATGAGGTCCTCCAAACGAGCTACACGCAACCTACAACAATCCAAAACAGTGCTGGAGCAGCCCGCCACACTGAGCATGCGCTGAGCTCCTACACGCGGCGCACGCTGATGACGTAAGCACGCTAGCTGAGATAGAGCGCCGCCGCTCTTGCCGTCCTTACTGGTTCTGGAGGTCTGAGCCGACGTATTAAAAAAAGAACTTCCGGTTCCGCTCCTTCCTTCCGGTGTGTCCGCCATCAGACTTCACAGGTACGTTCCTAGCAGCGGCGGGTAAGATCCTTGTGATATCTCCGCCATCCTTCCCGTGAGTGCTCACATTTCAGTGTGCCTTGGTGGGACGCGTTATCTCCTGGAGGGGTTCGTGTGTACGTCGTTCTATTAGTGCTGGCTCCGTGTACCGGCAGCCGTTACTGGTGGTGCCGGTCATGCACGCCCGCCGTGTCTGCGTGTAATTCTCTAGTGTCAGGCGGGTTGTGCACGTTCCTATTTTTTCCATTAATGGAGGCAGGCCGTCCTTTCTGCAGCCTCTTGTGTCCAGCGCTGTCTCTGCCCCTGCTCCCGGAGTCCTGGCTCTGCAGCGGTGGAGACCCGGTGCTGGACCCGAGGAGGGTGAGGAAAGCTCATTGTTTTCACTAATGCAGCATTTAGGAAAATCTTTATTGAAATGGGGCAGCCCCTTTTAAGGCACCACTCTATAGTGTTTGTCAGTGCTGGAGTGGCGCTTTAAATGTAAGTCACCTTCTAGCAGCTTTCACCTTGAAGTGATGCTGTCTGCAGCACCAGCTTGTGCCTGTAACGTCTGACTGGTCAGAAGTTGTGTTTATCCAAGTCTGAGAGCCAGAATGAGGCTCTGAGATGTATTGAAAAGTGACCTCTGCGCCGCTCCACGAAACTCTGGAGTTGCCAGCTGGTCATTTTTTGCTGGAGACCGAAGGAAGCGATGCTGGAAAAGGGTAAGGCTGAGTGTAAACGATCCGGAACTAGCAGTGCATGCTCGCTGCATCCAAAGCGCTGCCGGCTATTGAACCCAGGTGAAGCCGCATGTGATCACTGAACCTTGCAGATTCACTGCGTCCAATACATTGTACGGGTGAAATTTCTCTTGCGTAAATTAGCTGCAGTCCGCAACACGCGCCATATGTCCGTCTCCGCAGACATATGGCGCGTGTTCCGGACTGCAGCTAATCTACGCAAGAGAAATTTCTGCAAAAGTACACAGTGTCCAACCCACAGCAGTTACTGATCGTTGGCACGTACCCTCAAGGGGATGGCAGGTGAGTGAGACACAGGGCATGGGACTTACATTTAAAGCACTTCTCCAGTGGTGCAATAAAACTCTAGAGTGGTGCTGTGGGAGTGAAACCCATATAGAAAAATCATGCTCATGCTTAGGAACACTCAGCATGCTAAGAACCCAGATGTATTAAATTTTTTATACAAAATCTCAAGTGATCATAATTTTCACCTATGGATGTGCTGGCTGTAACAAATCAATGTCTGCAGTGGTCACGTCAGTGGTTGTGTGTGACCACAGGGATGTTGCAGGGGATCGGTGGTTACCCATTGTTTATTCCATTGTTTTTAGTGAGTTTCTTGAGGCTGAGCTGCCCTTAATTTGACTGTCACAATGATGGGTGTAGAGCAGTGTGCATTGGAACATAACTCTTTAAACCCAATGCGTATCATTCATCTGCAGAAATTTGGCATCGATTTGCAGCATTCCGGTGGACCGGACAGGCTCGTAATCTCGCTGCTGGAGGGAGTCCTGTAAATCGCCTTACTTTCTGGCTCTTCTTTTGATTAACCTGGCTGGGGCAACAACATTGTGGCATGACACACAAGTGTTGTCCCCCTCGGCTAATCAAAGGACGAGTTAAGAATATTCACAGGGCCTCCTGTCCAGTGTTCAGATTACTGACCTGGCGGATTGGCTTGGAATCATGCGAATAGATTCTCCCATCTCTAAATGCTTATTACATTTGTGTATTATATATTTTTATACCCATTTCTTGAACCAATATGTAGTTCTGCAGTGTGCTTTTGTTCTGTACTACATTGAGAATTGCTTATGTGTTATATGAAAAATCTCCTCTTCATTTTCAGAATGGCTATCAGGTATCCTATGGCTGTGGGCCTTAATAAAGGCCATAAAGTAACCAAGAATGTCGCAAAGATCAGACACTCCCGCAGGAGAGGGGTGAGTATAAACATTGAATAGTTCCTTTGTTCACCTTTTCCATCACATTGCAAATAATGCTGTAAAGGGTCTTGTGTCTCGTCATATTTTGATATACCACCCTACACCTTCCTCCCAGTATTAAAGGTATTGTTCGGGACTTTAACTTTGGCCTTTTGTTAGAATAGGTCATCAATATCTGATCGGTGGGGGAGTGACACCCCACATGATCAGCTGTTCCCAGTGTCGGCAGAGGCCAGAACTGCTCGGTTGATGGAATAGTGGTTGTGGTTGTGTACTGCGTATCTGCCCCCTATCGATTTGAATAGTTGACACGTGCAGTCCCCGGTCGCGGCCACTATACAATCTTAGTCGATAGGCCGGTGCAGCTCCGTAACCGAGCAGTTCTGGCCGCCAACAACACTGAACAGCTGATCGGCACCCCCCCACCGATCAGACATTGAGGACCTATGCGAATGTTAGACCATCACTGTTAAAGTCCTGGGCAACCTCTAACCTGCAGGGCCAGTTTTTGTTCCAAGAGCAATACTATTCACATATTGTGCACATTTTCTACCTGCCTTGTACCTGGACACCGTGCATGAGGTACATCTAGGTGGGCCCCTATGCTTGCAGCAGCTGACGAGTATCATCTTGGTAACTGCTGAGCATTTGTATAGAGTGGAATGTCTTACTTCACTTTACAGGAAAGTGCGTCCTGCTGTTTTCCTGCACCTGCAAACATAACAAAATGGTATATCAGACTGCATGTAATAATGTTAATCTTCTGGTGTCTGAATGTGGTTGGCACTGCAGCTCAGTCCCGTTTTAACTTGCTTGAGGCCCTTTTATGTAGATGTAAGTCAGTTGTTTAAGAAACAAGGATTTATTAATTTAAACTTATAACTGAGAACCATTATAAATACTATTGTTTGTAATGTTTTTCTTTTAGCGCCTGACAAAGCACACAAAATTTGTCCGTGACATGATTCGTGAAGTTTGTGGATTTGCTCCTTATGAGAGACGTGCTATGGAGTTGCTGAAGGTGTCTAAGGATAAAAGAGCCCTTAAGTTCATTAAGAAAAGGGTATGTGGTATGATCCAAATTTTAACTGACGTTTGTGGCTGCATATCATGTTTTTGGAGGGAACTTACTAGTGCTGGTTCATATATTCAGTCCTCCTTCATGGGACGTGAGCTGGAGTACTTGCCTAATCTAGTAAGAGACTTGCATCTCTCGATAAACTTGATGGTCTAGTGCCAGCATGGCTGTGGAGTCTGTAAGCCAGACCTTCGACTCCTACATTTCTTTGACTTCAGACTCTGACCCCACAGCCCTGCTTGACTACTGAGCATGTACATAAAGTGCAGCACAGATTTATCTCAACTAAGCTGAGATCTTTAGATCAGGAACAGAACAGACATTTTCAGGACATTTCATAACTTTACCAAATTATTATGAAAACATTTACAGCACATCTTGCATTGTACTACTGTACCCGATTTTATATATTTTCGAAGTCGGTCCATTTTATACTGACACAACGACTCATCCGACTCCACGTCTCAAACTCCATAGCCCTGAGTTCCAGTAAGAGAAATTTACACTAGCTATGCACTTTTGTTGGGTTTTTAATAAAATTTACATTGCTGTTAATTGTGGTGAATTTGTCAGGATGTAAGGCACCGCTCTTTCAACTTTTCAAAAATGTGGTGTAAGGGACCCAAATATTTTGCAACTGATAGTTCTATTTGGATATAGGATGTTGACTTGATATCAGAACGGAGAGTACATATGGATGGCTAACTTCTGCAATGCAAACACCTGCTCACTGAGCTGTAAGAAGTAATAATGCAGTATTTCATGTATGGATTTTAACAACACTATTGAGCCACCTTTCTTTTTGTTTTTAGATTGGAACTCACATTCGGGCCAAAAGAAAGAGAGAAGAACTCAGCAATGTGCTGGCTGCAATGAGAAAGGCTGCTGCCAAGAAAGATTAAGCTGTAAAAGTTCTGCCCCAAATAAATATTTCCCAAAAAAAAAGAAAACACCTTTATCAGTATTTGTTGTGCAAGTTTGCCAATTGGTGTGGTGGGCAGTTGTCTGATAAAAATGTATATCACTGGGGAAATGATTGAAACGGTCCATAGCAGCCAATCGCAGAACAGCTTTCATTTCTTGTACTTTTGAAAAACAAGAGCTGCGACTGGTTGATATGGGCAGTTTGTTTTAATTACCCTGTTCTGTAGATAATAAGACGCACCGTATTATAAGACACACCCCAAATTTTTGGGAGAATAATAGGAAAAAAACTTTTTTTAATAAAAGGTGGTGCTTCTTATAATCCATGTGTTATTGGGGTGACTGCTGCAGTGGAGTGGGGTCCCACCGTCGCTGCTGGTGGAAGCTAGAGTGGGGCGATGCTGTGGGCCCAGGCTGGGAGGAAGAGATGTTCAGAAGTGCAACCTTCTTTGGTGGTACGGGAACTCCTGTCGACATTTTGTGAAAGCCCTGAACCCCCTGCTTCCATGGATTAAATTCTGGTGGACTCGAGAAAAATGTCCGCCATTGGCAGCGCATGCACAGATGGAGGTCTCTGAGAGTGAGTCGAGTGTCGAGTGATCTGCTCTGATACTCTCTTGCATTAGAGAATTGAAGCACAGGTGCTGAGGAGATGGAGACATTTCTCCATTGCCGCAGTAAACTGGAATCGCACTACACTTGGGTGATATCTGAGTGCAGTGCGATATTTCATACGCACCCATAGACTCATGGTTTGGGGGTGTATGACCTGATTTTCAGATGGAATCACAGCATGCTGCAATTGTTTTCGCATGCCATTTCCCATATTTTATCATTTGGCAAAGTGCAATCTGACTTTTTTTTTTTTTTTTAATTGGTTTGCACTCGTCCGATTACAACGCAAGTGGGAGCGAGCGCTTGCTGTGAACCTTTGTGAGGGAGAAAAGGGGCATTCAACTCGGTATACAAATTGAGTTCAAAATATGGGAGGCAGTATACAAAAGTATGGACCGTGAGGATACTGTTTGGAGGAGCTGTATATGAGGGACAGCGTGAGGGCAAATTATGGAGGTTTTATGGTGTGAAAAAAGGGCACTCTATGGAGAGATGGCAGCATGGGGCTGTCTACTGAAGGTGTGGACAGTGTGGAGCCAATAGTTCATGTCGCAAGTACATGGTGCAGTTGGAGAACATATAGGCCGCAGTTAAGGGGAGATGGTTTGACTGATGTTGTTCATCAGGAAAGCCAGTGTGGCTGCCATAGTTAATGCAGGAGGGATGGTGGTTCTAGTTTATAAGGTGGATAGTGTGGGGGGGTCACTTTTTGGGCAGGGAGCACAGTGAGGAGCAATTATTTATTCAGGTGCATTGCATAAGGCTTATTTAATACACAGCATGTGTGGATAGTTAGGGGTAAATATAATGACGCTGTTCTTTTTAAGGGCACTGTGTTGGAATGTGATGAGATGTCCAAAGTCACATGCAGTCCAAAGTCACCATGGCATCTGGACCAGATGAAGAATGGGATGAGAACATTTGCAATCAGGGAAGATGTTAAACAATAAGGTACCTGGATCTAAGGAGGCATTTATTGTGGATAATGGCTCCCTTTAAATGACCGTCGACCGGTAATATGAAGCCGATCGGCAGTCATTTAATAGACTGACTGCCTGAATCTCCACAGCATGTGCACTGTCCGGATTCTCCAATACTGGTGAAAGCGGTTGGTCATGTCAGCACAAGTATGTGATAATCATACTTCAGGCTGCTTTCCGGCTAGATGTGCGCAGCCTTACTCAGTTCACTTGTATGACATGACAAACATAGACAACTCCTTTTAATATGCTCCTTTTGTGTGCATGCTATATAATAGCATTGTTCTCAGCAGCACATTTAAAGAACAATGACATTTATAGAGGTTGTCCACTGCTTTAACATTGATGACCTATCCTTAAGGGCCTTTTACACATAGCGATATTGCCAGCAATATCGCTAAAGCATCACCGATTTGGTGACGCAGCAGCGATATTGCTAGCGATATCGCTATGTGTGATACCTCAGACCGGCTCCCCGGTGTCTCGCTGATCGCGTGAGAATATGCAGCTCCATTTCTCGTCGGGCACTTCCTGCTGGCGTCGACGAGCGACGCGTGGAAGCGGGTGGGAGGACGTCAGGATCGCCGCGTCTGAAGGGTAAGTAGCGACCGCTGCTAAGTCGCTGTGAGATCTGCCTGTGTGGCAGCTCACTAGCAACCATTTAGCGATGCACCAGCGATCCTGACCAGGTCGTATCGTGGTCGTGATCGCTGCTGCCTCGCTAAATGTAAAACCCCCTTTAGGATAGTTCATCAGTGTCTGATAAGGGGATGAAATCGTCTGTTCTCGGTGGCCAGAACTGCTTGGTTATGGAGCTGCACAGCTTAGGGGCCTGACGTTCAGTACCCGGCCATGGACACTTTACAGTAGTGTGAGCTGTGCAGCTCTGTAAGTGAGCAGTTCTAGCTGCTGACGCCATCAAGAACAATTGATAGACGGGTGCCGAGTCATGCACCCCCACCGATGAGACATTTTTGAAATATCCACTAATAGTTGGATATCAATGTTAAAGTAATGGACAACCTCTTTAAGCAAGCTCATAAATTATTTCACTCGGAATGAAAGAACAACTTGCTCATGCATCAGGTGATGGACAGCCTGTTTTGTGTGAATACGTTCAGTGGCTCTGTTGTGTCTTAAAGGGAATCTGTCACCCCATTTTCCGACCATCAGCTGAAGCCACCGCCATCAGGGGCTTATCTACAGCATTCTATAATGCTTTAGATAAGCCCCGATGTCACCTGAAAGAGAAGAAAAACGAGTTATACTCACCCAGGGGCAGTCCGGTGCCTCCCATCTTGTAGCGAAGCCCTCCTCTTTCTTAGCTTCACGTCGTGGCGCAGGCGCACTGCTCTGCCCTGGTGAGGGCAGAGCAGAGTACTGCAGTGCGCAGGCGCATGGAAAGGTCAGAGAGGTCCAGTGTCTGCACACTGCAGTACTCTGCTCTGCCCTCACTAGAACAGTGCGACGGGAAGCTAAGAAAGAGGAGGGCTTCGCTAGAAGATGGGAGGCGCTGGACCGGACCACGACACCCATCGGACCTGATGGCGGACCGTGACACCCATCGGACCTGATGGCGGACCGCCCCTGGCTGAGTATAATATAACTCGTTTTTCTTGTCTTTCAGGTAACATCAGAGGCTTATCTACATCGTTACAGAATGCTGTAGATAAGCCCCTGATGGCGGTGGCTTCAGCTGATGGTTGAAAAATGGGGTGACAGATTCCCTTTAAATCTGAACCCCCACAAAACATGATGCAGTGATATGAGCTGACAGGGCCATTGATTATAATGATGCAGGTGAGCATTGATGACTAGCTCCTGGAACTGAAGGTACGTCGTACCGATCTGGCCTGCACATCTTGATAGCATGAAAGCGTTGTACATTGCCATCTGTATGATGTGCACAGCCAGCTTCTTGTACCACACGTTGGCTTTTCTCATTGTACTGTACAGCTAGAGGAATTGATCAGAGAGTAACTCTTGTACTTGTACCCCAGTATACTTTGTGCACCTGTGCAATGGTACCTCGTAGAGTGCTGAGGGTGCTGCCATCACCATGCATGGTGCTCGAGAAAAGGACATCCCTCTTTTTCCTTATACTTGACCACCAGCATGTTGTCGCTAGATTGGGCTCTGTTCTCACACTTTCTGAGCAGCTGCCCAGTTCGTGTCCTCTCTGATTTTTGCGGACAGTACGCAGGCTGCGATACCTCGTGCAGAGAGGGACTTGAAGAATGAGATGCTGGTATAAAAGTTATCCACATAGAGGTGATGACCTTGATCCAAAAGTGGGTGCTCCAAAACCCACACAATTTTCCCACTCGCTCCCAGGACAGGGGGGCATTCATTTCATAAACTCTAAACCTGTAGATATACCCTGAAGGTACTCTCACCAGTTGTAGAGCTTAATTCTGGACCTGGCCATCTTATTGCACAGGTACTGTCGGAATTTGAGCCTCCCCTTGAAATGGATTCGGGACTTAAGCCCCCGTCTCACACAGCGATCTCGCTAGCGAGATCGCTGCTGAGTCACTAGTTTTGTGACGCAACAGCGATCTCCCCTGCGATATCGCTGTGTGTGACATTCAGCGACGATCAGCCCCCCTGCTGGGTATCGCTGATCGTCGCTGAATGTCCTGGACATTTTTTTGATCGCTGGTCTCCCGCTGGCCAGCGCGCATCGCTGCGTGTGACAGGAGACCAGCGATCTGCTGGTAACCAAGGTACACAGCGGGTTTCCAGGCGCGGGCTGTGCCTGGAAACCCACTGTGTACCTTGGATACCAGCGCTCTGATGCAGGGAGCTGGTAACCAAGGTACACAGCGGGTTTCCAGGCACCGCGCAGCGCCTGGAAACCCGACGTGTACCTTGATTACCAGCTCCCTGCATCGGCGCTGGTATCCAATGTACACTACGGGTAACTAAGCTGTTACCCGCAGTGTCACTGTGCTGATCGCTGCCTGTTTGGCAGCTCAGCAGCGATCATGTAGCGACACACCAGCGATCCTGATCGTTGTCGGGATCGCTGGTGTATCGCTATGTGAGACCCGGGCTTTATCCACACAGATGTCTCTTTAGGGCATGTACACCTCAGCAAACTTATAATCCATGCCAATTAATAAAAATATATTAACTTTATTTGGTCTCCCATGACTGCACCATGAGAGAGTGGATCCAACCATCATGGACAGGAAACCTACAGACATAAAAGGGTGCCACTTCTCTCCCGCATCGGTTGGTTTCATGTCCTTGACAGGTGACTCTCTTCAGACATACCTATGAAGAAGATAGATGTAATTCCCAGGCCCGGTCCGCTCAGTCAGCAGGGGTCTCCTCCCTCGGCCGGTTTGGGGTCCCTGGAAGCGCCACAGTGGGTCCAGGGGGACTGCATTTTAGTGAGCGATAGCAGGGAAGCGGTGTCCGGGCAGGATTATGGGCTTGGTCGTGGTCTGGCGCACAGGTGCATGTAAGTATGCCCGGGGCTGGCAGTGGTGTGTGTGCTTCCGGGGCCGAGGTCCTGCCGCATGGCTGATGTACCTCCGGTGATCGGGCGGGCCCTGGTTGCAGTGGCCGGGTTGTGATCCTGGTGACGCGGCTGGGGTATGCCCCGTTACGCTGCCAGGATGCGTCCCTATGACGTATCCGTGACTCCCAGTAATGCTGCGGGGCTGCCGCAGCTGTAAGTCAGGAGGGAGGATGTGATTCCTGGGGCTGTGGGCAGGTGCGTCTGAGGAAATGGGGGGGCGGCATCGGACCGCAAAGGGGTGTCACCGGTGGTGGGCGTTCCGTGGGTGCGGGGGCTGGGACACGGCCTGCAGTCCCCAGGGGAGAAAGCATCTGGCAGACCACGTGGAGGACCTGCTGACTCTGTAGATCGGGGGTGCTGATTGGGGGAGTGGCCTAGGATGCTTAAAGCAGGCCCAGACAAGACCAGGTGCTTCCAGACACATAATCCTGGCAAGGTATCATGGAGTCGCCAGAGCAGCAGGAGTAGGTGCAGCATTCACCTGTACAGCAGCAGCTCACTGAGGAGGCCCACTTGAGTGACCCAGCGACAGCTACGTAGCAGCGCAGGAGGTGGTTGTATGGGTGAAAGGAGATCCAGTCAGAGGAGTTCCATCAGACTGGATTAGTCTTCAGCCCCTAGGGAGGATCCATCAGCTGAAATATGTCCCCTGTTCATTCCAGTATCATTCAGTTGGTAAGTGATCTTCGTGAAAGTTCCCTCGGTGATGTAGTCTTCCCTCATCTCTCCTAATTTTCTGCCTGGGGAAGAAGTGTACCACTAAGGCCAAGCATAAAGAGTGTGCAATTTGCAGGGCGTTACTGCCAGATTCCTATGGCAAGAAACTGTGCCAGCCTCTAATTTTCACAGACTGCAGGAAATAGTTCTTCCTTCTGTGCCAACCCCGGGCTCCATTCACTAGATGTCAGGAGGTGCCTACTTAGATACATTTCGGTAACTGATCCTTGGAAAAGGGATAATTCTATGTCTCCTTTCAGGGAGCTAGAAAGGCGCTTAAGGTTTCAAAAACCACTTGGATCAAGGAAGCAATTTCTTTGGCCTATACAGCAAGTAGTAAGGCAGTTCCAGAAGATTTGAAGGCTCACTCTTCACGAGCCGTGACGACTTCCTGGGCAGAGAGATCGGAGGTGTCGATTGAGCAGATATGTAAGGCGGCTACAGTTAGGTCCATATATATATTTGGACAGAGACAACATTTATGTAATTTTGGTTCTAGACATTACCACAATGAATTTTAAACAAAACAATTCAGATGCCGTTGAAGTACAGACTTTCAGCTTTCATTTGAGGGTATCCACATTAAAATTGGATGAATGGTTTAGGAGTTTCAGCTCCTTAACATGTGCCACCCTGTTTTTAAAGGGGCTAAAAGTAATTGGACAGATTAAATAATTGTAAATAAAATGTTAATTTCTAGTACTTGGTTGAAAACCCTTTGTTGGCAATGACTGCCTGAAGTCTTGAACTCATGGACATCACCTCCTTTTTGATGCTCTGCTAGGCCTTCACTGCTGAGGTTTCTCCATCGCCTCATTGGGGGACACAAGACCATGGGTGTTATGCTGCTGCCACTAGGAGGACACTAAGCAATACATAAGCAAAGAAGATTAACTCCTCCTCCTGCAGTATACACCCTCTGTTGGCTCAATCCTGAACCAGTTCTTGCTTAGTGTCTGTAGGAGGCACTGGGGTCTGCTCTCAGACCCCACTTTTTTCTCATTTTTTACCTTTTTTATTATTTTTCTTTCTTCACGCATGGATGGGCGACGGGGCTTAATGAAAAGTCACGATCTCCCAAAAACCATCAACAGGCTGCATCGTGGAGTGTCGCCTCCACGTACCCCTCCTGCTACGCTACCATGGGGCGACAGATCCCTTGAATGGGCCGCTCTCCCCATGAGATACCCCTCGATGTGGCGAGGTGATATGGCGCGGAACGATGGATGGATACCCCCCACCACCTCTACGGAAAGCGGTGGCGGTATGGAGGCAGATTGAGATCCCTCTCCACCCCCCTATCAAAGGGGACGGTGGATTGAGGAAGTACGGCCACATCTGCCGTAGTCCCTGCGGAGGCGCCCCCCCTTCATCATCGGGGGTTTTCTTACCTCCCCGCGGTGAGTACAAGCACCCGACGTATGTGGCTCCTATATCTGGGCCCACTGCGGCTGCTTCTCCGTGCAGCGGCCACCTGTCGCCGCTTCTGCGTCGCGTCGCGGCCGCAGCCATAAATTTAGTCTCCGGCTTCGGCCCGGGATAGGCCGCAACCAGAAATTTAGTCCCCGGCTTCGGCCCGGGATAGGTCGCAGCCTTAAATTTAGTCCCCGGCTTCGGCCCGGGATAGGCCTCAATGGGGGAGGGCTGGCCGTGTGACTACGCCCACATCGCACGCCATTGGCCGGCTTCAGCTAGCACAGGATCCCTCCTGGTCCCTCCCCCTCTCCTCCCACTGCTTCTGGCGCTTCTTGTGTCATACGAGAAGCGCTATTCTAATCTCGGGCGCCATCTTTCAAGTGGGACAGCGCTGCAGACGCCATTCACCCCTTTTACCCGGTTCACACACAGGACCTGGGTAAGTGCACGCTGTGACTAGATCTACACAGTGCTTGACCTTTCTCCTGCAGCAGGCTCTCAGGTACAGAAATATGTCACAACCAAAGGGCGCTAAAAAGGCTGACAAAAACTACACTGTAGTATATGCCGCCTGCGTTTCATGCAACGCTTCCCTGCCGTCAAAGCATGGTTCCCAATTCTGTGCATCATGTGCCCAAGAGCCCACTGCTTCTACTGCTCAGAAGCCCCCTACTACCGTTCATGAGCCCCTACCTATTCCTGATCCCAATGAGCCGGGTCCTTCAGGGTGGCCTGCGTTTCTGGTGCAGTCCATGGATTCTCTGACTAGGGCCTTGGATACCTTCCGTGGCTCCTCTTCTAGCCAGGGCGTCCCTTTTCCAGAAAGGGGCCCGTTAGCCTTCAGAGAGACCTCATCAGTCAGGGGCTGACCCACGGCGTCAGCAAAGCGGTCGTCCAGAAAACGCCGCCATAATGCATCTCCCAATCCATCTAGTGGTTCGGCATCGGCGAGCTCAGGCTCTCTCTCCCCTTCTCCCAGAGATCTTAGTGATCATGATTCTGAGTACGAGTTGGATACTGGTGATGACCCCAACTCGCCAGAGTTTCAGGAGTCCCTAGATTCTCTCATTGAGGCGATTAATAATATCCTCAAGCTAGATGAAGAACCCGGGTCTCAACCGAATCACCCTATCTCTTTCAAAAGAGCCAAACGTCCTCACAAGGTGTTTGGTAACCATCCGGAATTGACGGACATTGTTCAGGGACATAGAGATCGTCCAGATAGATGTTTTTCAGGACTGAAGTCTCTGAAAGCACGATACCCATTTTCAGCAACTGTAGAAAAAGAGTGGACTGAATCTCCAGTTGTAGATCCACCAGTTTCTCGTTTAGCTTCAAAAACCCTGCTCTCCGTTTCAGATGGTTCATCCATTAAGAACCCCTCAGATAAACAGATCGACAACCTCGCCAAATCGATTTTTGAGGCTGCTGGAGCATCTCTCTCTCCTTCCTTTGCGGCCACCTGGGTGGCAAGGGCCATGGTGGCCTGGGCTGAGAATTTAGTTAAAATTACTAATGATATCCCTCTTCTACCCGAGACACGTAATCTGGCCTATCAGATTACTCGGGCAGGCAACTACATGGTCCATGCGTCCCTAGATGCAGCTAATTGCGCTGCACTCACAGCCGCTAATGCTATCGCCATTCGGAGGTCCCTTTGGCTCCGAGAGTGGCGTGCAGACGCTGCTTCAAAGAGGACTTTGACTTCGCTGCCTTATCTTTCAGGGCGTCTCTTTGGAGATCGTCTTGATCAAATTATTTCTGACGCTACAGGCGGGAAAAGTAAATTTCTTCCGCAGCGCAGAATCAATCGGCCCTTTCGGTCTCAATACCAAAGTCGCTCCCGTCCATTTCGTAGCTCCTTTAATTGGTCCTCTGCCTCGACCTCGTCCCGAGCACCCCGTTCTTCACGCAGAGACAGGGGCTCACAACCATCGTTCAGGTCCTCTCAGCCCTGGAGAAACAGATTCTCCCAGGCGGGAAATAAGAGCTCTTCCTCTCGCAAATTATCTTCCCAATGACTCCTTGCTGGGGACGGGGGACCCAAACAAGGTAGGCGGCCGCCTACTATTGTTCCGCGAGGTCTGGGGGTCGGTCGTTCAAGACCGGTGGGTCCGAGATCTTGTACACTCCGGCTGCAAGATCGAATTCTTGTCTCTCCCCCCAAGGCGTTTCTTCCAGTCTCGCCCCCCAAAGTCCAAGGATCTCGCAATTCCTTTTCTTCAGGCCCTGAACATACTTCGTACTAGCGGGGTCATCGTCCCAGTTCCTCAGAAGGAAAGATTCAAAGGCTTTTACTCAAACCTCTTTGTGGTTCCCAAGAAGGACGGCTCCTTGCGTCCTATTCTGGACCTAAAATTGCTGAACAAATTCATCAGAGTCCGCCATTTCAGAATGGAATCCCTCCGTTCTGTTGTCGCATCTCTAGAAAGAAAAGAATACTTGGCGTCTATCGACATCAAGGATGCGTATCTACACATACCGATTTTCAGAGGCCATCAAAGGTTTCTGCGTTTTGCAGTCGGAGAGGATCATTTTCAATTTGCCGCCCTGCCCTTCGGACTCTCAACCGCCCCCAGAGTATTCACAAAAGTCATGGCGGCCGCCATGTCAATTTTACACTCTCGGGGTGTGGTGGTCCTCCCGTACCTGGACGACCTGCTCATCAAAGGACCGACTTTTCAGGCCTGCGCAGAGAGTGTCGAGATCACTGTCGACACCCTCTCTCGCCTGGGTTGGCTAGTCAATTTGGACAAGTCTTCTCCCATTCCCTCTCAGACAATTCCTTTTCTGGGAATGATTCTGGACACCTCCCAAGGGTTATCTCTCCCTCCAGAGAAGATTGCTTCTCTGAGGCGGGCAGTGCTCCTGTTGTCTCTAGGCCGCTCCCACTCTCTGCGGGGCGCCATGTAGGTCCTCAGGAAAATGGTAGCCTCCATCGAGACAGTACCGTTCGCTCAGTTCCATCTTCGACCTCTTCAACAAGAGCTAATTTCAGTCTGGGACAGGAACCCAGCGTCCCTAAGTCGCCGTTTTCGTCTTTCTCCCAGAGTCAGAAGCTCCCTGAAATGGTGGACAAATGCTTCATCGCTGAATCAAGGGAAATCTTTTCTGCCTGTCCATTGGCTGGTGGTGACCACCGATGCCAGTCTCCTCGGATGGGGAGCGGTGTTCCTTCACCACACGGCTCAAGGCCGCTGGTCTCTCCCAGAGACCCATCTCCCGATCAACATCCTGGAGATCAGAGCTATCAAACTAGCTCTCTTGCAGTTCCATCATCTTCTGGCCGGTCGTCCCATCCGGATCCAGTCAGACAACGCCACCGCCGTGGCGTACATCAACTGTCAGGGAGGCACTCGGAGCAGAACAGCGATGCTCGAGGTATCACACATCCTGCGCTGGGCAGAGAAAAACCGCTCGCCCATCTCCGCGGTTCACATCCCAGGAGTGGACAATTGGGAGGCCGACTTCCTCAGTCGCCAAGGCTTAGACTCAGGGGAATGGTCCCTGCACCCGGAAATGTTTCAAATCATTTGCCAGCGTTGGGGCATGCCGGATGTGGATCTCATGGCATCCAGATTGAATGCCAAAGTTCAGACTTTCATAAGTCAATCTCGCGATCCACTAGCCATCGGCTCGGATGCGCTAGTCCTCCCTTGGAGTCAATTTCGCCTTCCTTACATCTTTCCTCCTTTTTCGTTAATCCCCAGGGTGATTCAGAAGATCAAGGCGGAAGGCGTTCCTCTCATTCTGGTCGCTCCGGACTGGCCTCGCCGTCCGTTGTATGCGGAACTAGTGCATCTGCTCGCAGACGTCCCTTGGAGATTACCGGATCGTCCGGACCTTCTCTCGCAGGGCCCAATTTACCATCACAATTCCAAAGCACTGAATTTGACGGTATGGCCATTGAAGCCTGGATCTTAGGTCAGGCTGGTTTTTCTCACAAAGTTGTCTCCACAATGGTCAATGCCAGGAAGCCGGCTTCCGCCCGCATTTATCATCGTGTCTGGAAAACATTCTTTTCCTGGTGTAAGGACAAAGGTCGTTCCCCTTTGGTTTTTTCTATCCCTTCCATTCTGGAATTTCTCCAAGCAGGAATGGACTCAGAACTAGCACACTCCTCTCTCAAGGGGCAGATTTCCGCTTTATCCGTCCTTTTCCAACGACGGATCGCATCTAAGTCTCAGGTCAGGACTTTTATGCAGGGAGTGTCACATCTTGTTCCGCCCTACAAGAGGCCTTTGGAACCTTGGGATCTTAATCTGGTCCTCAGTGCATTACAGGAATCTCCCTTCGAGCCTTTGCCGGAAGTGCCTTTATCTCTTCTTTCCTGGAAAGTTGTCTTCCTAGTGGCAATTACCTCTATCAGGCGGGTATCGGAATTGGCAGCCTTGTCTTGTGAACCTCCTTTTCTTACCTTTCACCAGGACAAGGTGGTTCTCAGGACTTCTCCTTCTTTCCTGCCCAAAGTAGTTTCGGCTTTTCATATCAACGAAGAGATAGTCCTGCCCTCCTTCTGTCTGGCGCCGATTCACCATACAGAAAAAGCCCTGCACACCTTGGATTTGATGAGGGCTCTCCGAAGGTATATTTCGAGAACTGCATCTTTCCGTAAATTGGACGCACTGTTTGTGCTTCCGGAAGGACGCAGACAGGGTTTGCCTGCTTCCAAGGCCACGTTAGCCAGATGGATCCGTTCGGCGATCCAAGAGGCGTACCGTGTCAAAGGTCAGCCTATCCCGGCTGGGATTATAGCACACTCCACTCGGTCTGTGGGAGCCTCCTGGGCCATTCGGCACCAGACTTCGGCACTGCAAGTGTGCAAGGCTGCGACTTGGTCCAGTCTTCATACTTTCGTCAAGCATTACCAAATCCATGCTCAGGTTTCTTCAGATGCGGCACTTGGCAGACAAATTCTGCAATCAGCTGTTGCGCATCTGTAAGTTGTCCGTTGACTGTTTATGCATGTGGTTCACGAGGCTTCATCTACTGTGATGGCTTCCCACCCAGGGACTGCTTTGGGACGTCCCATGGTCTTGTGTCCCCCAATGAGGCGATGGAGAAAAGGAGATTTTTGTGTACTCACCGTAAAATCCTTTTCTCCGAGACGCTCATTGGGGGACACAGCTCCCACCCTTGTTTAGCCTGTAGCCTCGTTGTATCTTTGAATTGTTGACATATTGCACTCTGTTATGAGCTCCTACTGCTTTGGCACTGAACTGGTTCAGGATTGAGCCAACAGAGGGTGTATACTGCAGGAGGAGGAGTTAATCTTCTTTGCTTATGTATTGCTTAGTGTCCTCCTAATGGCAGCAGCATAACACCCATGGTCTTGTGTCCCCCAATGAGCGTCTCGGAGAAAAGGATTTTACGGTAAGTACACAAAAATCTCCTTTTTCAGTTGCTGTTTGTTTGTGGGCCTTTCTGTCTGAAGTTTAGTCTTTAACAAGTGAAATGCATGCTCAATTGGGTTGAGATCAGGTGACTGACTTGGCCATTCAAGAATATTCCACTTCTTTGCTTTAATAAACTCCTGGGTTGCTTTGGCTTTATGTTTTGGGTCATTGTCCATCTGTAGTATGAAACGACGACCAATCAGTTTGGCTGCATTTGGCTGGATCTGAGCACACAGTAAGGCTCTGAATACCTCAGAATTCATTCGGCTGCTTCTGTCCTGTGTCACATCATCAATAAACACTAGTGACCCAGCGCCACTGGCAGCCATGCATGCCCAAGCCATCACACTGCCTCCGCCATGTTTTACAGATGATGTGGTATGCTTTGGATCATGAGCTGTACCACGCCTTTGCCATACTTTTCTCTTTCCATCATTCTGGTAGAGGTTGATCTTGTTTTCATCTATCCAAAGAATGTTCTTCCAGAACTGTGCTGGCTTTTTTAGATGTTTTTTAGCAAAGTCCAGCCTAGCCTTTTTATTCTTGATGCTTATGAGTAGCTTCCACCGTGCAGTGAACCCTCTGTATTTACTTTCATGCAGTCTTCTCTTTATGGTAGATTTGGATATTGATACGCCTACCTCCTGGAGAGTGTTGTTCACTTGGTTGGCTGTTGTGAATGGGTTTCTCTTCACCATGGAGAGTATTCTGCGATCATCCACCACTGATGTCTTCCGTGGGCGCCCAGGTCTTTTTGTATTGATAAGTTCACCAGTGCTTTCTTACTTTCTCAGGATGTACCAAACTGTAGATTTTGCCACTCCTAATGTTGTAGCAATTTCTCTGATGGGTTTTTTCTGTTTTTGCAGCTTAAGGATGGCTTGTTTCACCTGCATTGAGAGCTCCTTTGACCGCATGTTTCCTTCACAGCAAAACCTTCCAAATGCAAACACCACACCTCAAATCAACTCCAGCCCTTTTATCTGCTTAATTGAGAATGACATAACGAAGGCATTGCCCACACCTATGCATGAAATAGCCTTGGAGTCAATTGTCCAATTACTTTTGGTCCCTTTAAAAACAGGGTGGCACATGTTAAGGAGTTGAAACTCCTAAACCCTTCATCCAATTTGAATGTGGATACCCTCAAATGAGAGCTGAAAGTCTGAACTTCAACTGCATCTGAATTGTTTTGTTTAAAATTCATTATAGTAATGTCTAGAACCAAAATTAGATAAATGTTGTCTCTGTCCAAATATATATGGACCTAACTGTACATGGTCATCTCCTTCCATGTTTTATAAGCATTATAGACTTGATATGGGTGCCTTCTCCGATCTCACATTTGGGAGAAGTGTGCTTCAGGCTGCGGTCTCTCCCTAATTTTTCTCTTCGCCACGACAGCACCCACTGAGAGAGGGGATCCGCCCCTAGGAACAGGAAACCTACAGTGAGATAAAAGGGGCGGTCCCCCTCGCTCCTCAGTTGGTTTCCTGTTCCTAGAAGAGGAACCTACTAAGAAGAGGATGCCTGGGCTAGGATAGCCGCCTGCGCAGTTTCTATGAGAGCGGCAGGGGCTCCGGCACCAGACGCAGCGTCGGGGGAATATGTATTCATCTCCCCCTCGGGTGAAGAAAGCCACCTGGGACCACAGAAGAGACGAGGATCACGACTGGAGGACAATAGGGCCCAAGATGGGACGTATGGAGACCAGGTGGTGGTGCGAGGCCTGGAGCAATATAGCTCGGGCTCGCATAGTACATGGGGTGCGCGGCTGGGCTGCCCTACCTTAAGGATGCCGGGAGCCATGGTGCGATGCAGGATGGTGTGGAGGGGCCGCCGCCTCCCTCTGCTGTGGGGTAGGGGCGTGTCCGGAGTTCCCTGGCAGGGAAACGCGGCGCAGAGCAGGCGCGCATGTTCAGTGATCCCCGGACCTCCGGGGATACCATAGAAAACCGAGGCTGCCCTACCTGGGGACATTGGGAGCCTCGGGAGGTCAGGATGGAAGGTCCTGTCGCCTCTCTCTCCGGGTTGTAGGGGGCGGGACCGCAGCGGTCAGCAGCGCGATGCCGCGCGTGGCAGTAGCTGAGCGGTCCCCGGAAGTAGCACTGGGCTGCAGGGGGAAAAACCATAGAGGACGCCGCTGGATAGAGCGGCCGCACAGGCGCAGTGAGGCAGAGAACCCGGAAGTGAAGCTAGCACTTCCGGGTCGGCGCTAAAGGAAAAAAAAGGGGAAGCTGCATAAAAGCACCGGCCATATGGCATACCGGTGCGCAGCAATGTCGTCCCCAAGCGACCCTGTTTCGCGCCCACCTGAGGGAGTGGACACTCTAAGCAGAGTGGTTCCTCAAGCAGGACTGGAGGAAAGTCAAGTCGCTCCATACCGCAGCCGGACCCTCCATCCTTAAAGCCGGTACCATCCTGACGGAAAGCTTCACTGGGTGAGTGTTATAAATCACACCTGTCAAGCTGATGGCCCTTTCCCCTCCTCTTTTTCTGTGTGTCCTAGGCCAAAAAAACGGAAAAGTCCAAACATAAAGAATGTGCCTTATGTCCCAGCTCCTCCCGGACACTTATCCCAAAAGATTGTGTCAGATTTGTATTGGCCATACGCTTCAGGAGGAAAGTTCAGTGAGAGCAGAAGATATTCGCCTAATGATCAGAGAGGAGTTACAAGCCCTAGGGGGAGCCAGTAGTATACGGGAAGGAAATCCCTTAGTGAGATCACCCCACCTAAAGTGGGATCCTCCACGGACAGCGGGGAACTCAATTCAGAGGCTTCGCACGAATCAGGTTCATCAGAGGAGGAGGAGCACACCTGTTTTCCGACCGACAGTATTAATAACCTGATTAAGTCAGTTCGGAACACTATGGGATTATCTGATACAAAAGACCCTGAAACTCCCCAGGAGATTATGTTTGCGGGTATCTCCCAGCGCAAGGGGCGAGTATTCCCAATAATCCCGGCTATAAAAGAGTTAGTGAAGAAAGAGTGGGAGAAACAAGGGCAGAGAGGTTTTATGCCAGCAGCGTTAAAACGACGGTACCCTTTGATGACAAAGACCTGGCCTCCTGGGCGAAAGCACCCAAAGTGGATGCAGCTGTTGCGTCAACCTCCCGCAAGTCATCCTTGCCAGTAGAGGATGCTGGAATTTTGTCGGACCCCCTAGATCGGAAAGCAGATGTACTTCTTAAAAGGTCCTGGGAGTCGTGTATAGGGGCATTTAAACCCGCAATATCGGCCACATGTACTGGCAGAGCCATGTTAGTATGGTTAGATCAGTTGGAGGAGAATATAAAAAATGGCTTCTCCGGGGACAAGCTACGGTCTTCCATCCCTTTAATAAGAGGTGCAGCGGCCTTTCGTTCAGACACCTCAGTAGACTCTCTCCGCCTGGCGGCAAGAACGGCAGGATTAACCAACGCAGCCCGAAGGGCGTTATGGTTGAAAGGTTGGAAGGGGGATACACAAACTAAGTCAAAACTCTGCGCTATACCCTGTCAGGGTGAGTACCTGTTTGGAGCAGTGTTGGATGATATCTTAACCAAAGCAGGAGAAAGGAAAAAAGGCTTCCCTAATCCATACGTTCCATCCTACAGGAGGGCATTCAGGAGGCCTTCGTTTGGCAGAAAGAAGGATTATAAAACCCAGAATTCCTGGAATAACAGGGATTTCAAACAAAAGGGAAACCTATTCGGTAAACGTCCCTTCAAGTCGGGAGATAAGTTCCGCTAGTACCAACTTACCGGTGGGTGGCAGGCTATTGCACTTCTGTTACCAATGGGAAGAAGTTACAACTAACTCTTGGGCCATTAACATCGTAAAATCAGGCCTAACATTAGAATTTGTCCGGAATCCTCCGGACTCTTTTCTATTGACTTCTCTGAAGTCCCAGGCTCAACAAGAGGCATTAGAATTGGAAATTAAGGGCCTGCTATCCAAGAAAGTACTAGTAGAGGTTCCGGTATATCAAAAAGGGAAAGGCTTTTACTCTCCCTTATTTCTGGTAACTAAACCAGACGGTTCATTTAGAACCATAGTTAATTTAAAAAACTGAATACCTTTTTGAAGGCCCGAACCTTCAAAATGGAGTCTATAAGGTCAGCCAATAAGACTCTTATTTCCCAGATGCTACATGGTGGTCGTGGATCTCAAAGATGCGTATTACCATCTACCAATACATTCCTCGCTACAACGCTTTCTCCGAGTGGCGGTCACATTAGAAGGTCAAATCCATCATCTGCAGTTCGCGGCAATGCCATTCGGGCTATCTATGACACCACGCGTCTTTACAAAACTGATGCTGGAGGTAATGTCATATTTACGAGTAAGAGAGACACCCTGGTAATCCCGTACCTGGATGATCTGCTAATAGTAGGAAATTCGTTCCAACAATGTGAGCGCAGGCTGTCTGACGTAATTTCATCCTTACAGAACTTAGGTTGGCTGATCAACTGGGAAAAATCCAGGCTACGGCCGGTAACCTGCCAGACGTTCCTGGGCCAGCATCTGGACTCAGTAAGTCAGAAATGTCTGCTGCCGGAGGCAAAAAAGTTAACCGTAATTAGTAAAGTACAAACGGTAGTACATAATCCTATACTATCTCTAAGGCCGGGATCACACATGCGAGAAACACGGCTGAGTCTTGCATGTGAAATCCCAGCTCTGGTGCCGACACTCGGGAGTGGAGTGTGAGGCTGCATGTAGTTATATGCAGCCGCTCGCTCCACCCCTGAGTGCCGGCGCCAGAGCTGGGATTTCACATGCGAGACTCAGCCGTGTTTCTCGCATGTGTGATCCGGCCTTAGAGAAGGCATGTCTTTGCTGGGCTCTTTGACCTCATGTATCCCGGCAGTTCGGTGGGCCCAGTTTCATACCAGGAAACTGCAGAGAATAATCCTTCAAGAGGAAGAGAGATTACAGGGACAGTTAGAAAACAAAATATCCCTAACCCCGGAAGTAATTAGTTCCCTAACCTGGTGGCTAGATTCAAATAATCTATCGGGAGGCGTTCCGTGGGTAGTGGTTCCCTCAAATATAGTAACCACAGATGCCAGCCCTTTGGGGTGGGGGGCTCATTTGAAAGATAATGTGGCGCAGGGACAGTGGTCTAGATCAGAGTCAGAAGACTCGTCGAACATGATAGAGCTAAAAGCTATATATCATGCCATATGTAATTTCCTTCCGCAGCTGCAAGGGACTCATACAAGGATACTGTCAGACAACAACACCTCAGTGGCATACCTAAACCACCAAGGAGGTACACGATCAATGGCACTCATGTTTATCGCAGAAATTTTTTTTACATTGGCAGAAGGTCATCTCCTGTCCCTGTCAGCCCTGCACATCAGAGGAATAGACAATGTCAAGGCAGATTTTCTCAGTCGTCATACCCTGCACCAAGGGGAGTGGGTACTCAATCATCAGATTTTCAAAATGATAACGCTCAAATGGGGCACACCGGACATAGACCTGTTCGCCACACGAAACAACAGGCAGGTAGAAATGTTCGCTTCATTATTCAAGACGGACAATCCGGACATTCTCGACGCCTTGCAGACCCCGTGGACAGTCCACCTGGCCTACGCCTTTCCTCCAATGATTCTGTTACCCATTGTCATCCGGAAAATAAGAGAGGAAAGAGCGAGAGTAGTCTTAATAGCCCCATTCTGGCCCAAGAGGTCGTGGTTCTCGTGGCTGAGGGCCAAGTCGGTTTCGGATCCATGGATCCTTCCTTGGGACCGGGACCTTCTCTCACAGGGGCCCTTCTATCACCCTCAGGTCAAAGGATTGCTCCTCACGGCTTGGAACTTAGAATCATAGAATGGTAGAGTTGGAAGGGACCTCCTGTGCCATCTGGTCCAACCCCCTGCTCAAAGCAGGATTCTCTAAATCATCCCAGACAGATGTCTGTCCAGCCTCTGTTTGAAGACTTCCATTGATGGAGAACTTACCACCTCTCGTGGCAGCCTGTTCCACTCCTTGATTACCCTAACTGTCAAAAAGTTTTTTCTAATATCTAATCTGTGTCTCCTCCAATTCAGTTTCAACCCATTGCTTCTAGTCTTTCCTTGTGCAAATGAGAATAAAGATGATCCTTCTACAATGTGACAGCCCTTGAGATATTTGTAGACAGCTATTAAGTCTCCTCTCAGTCTTCTTTTTTGCAAGCTAAACATTCCCAAATCCTGCAACCGTTCCTCATAGGACATGGTTTGCAGACCGGACTTGAAAGGCAGCTATTAAAACTAAGAGGATTTTCAGGCGGACTGATTAATACGCTCCTGCATAGTAGGAAGGAGACCACAACTAATATATATGCCAGAGTCTGGAAGAAATTTCTAGCCTTTCATTCAGTACGCCTGTCTGGTGAAGTACCTATTCCGGCTATTCTAGAATTCTTGCAAAAAGGGCGTGAATTAGGTCTGTCAGTAAATACACTTAAAGTCCAAGTGTCGGCTCTGAGGCCTTATATAGTTATGACGTAGCAGGCAATAAATGGATAGCTCGGTTTATCTCAGCATGCCATCGAGCAGAACCAGTCCATATACCACAGATGCCATCTTGGGACTTAAACCTAGTCCTAGACGCCTTAACAGAAAGTCCATTTGAGCCCTTTCATTCAGTTCCAATAAAATATGCTTCATTAAAAACCATTTTATTAGTGGCCTTGATCTCAGCAAGAAGAGTGAGTGATCTCCAGGCCTTATCAATAGATCCTCCTTTCTTGTCTATATATCCAGACAGAATAGTGTTGAAAACTGACCCATCTTATCTTCCTAAAGTGCCGACTAAATTTCATAGATCTCAAGAAATCTATCTTCCTTCCTTTTATGATAACCCCTCATCACCACAGGAAGAAAAATTCCACACTTTAGATGTTAAAAGAGCCGTCTTAGCATATCTAGACAGGACTAGCCTCTGGAGGCAGAGCAGGGCTCTCTTTGTCTCTTTCCAGGGCAGCCGCAAAGGTACAGGAGTAACGAAAAACACGCTATCCCGATGGATTAGAGACGCAATAGCACTGGCGTATGTGGCAAAAGGGAAGGTCCCACCACAGGGCGTGAAGGCACATTCCGCACGGGCCATATCTTCCTCCTGGGCAGAAAGAGCAGATGTCCCGATAGACCTTATACAGGTCCTTCTCAAAAAATTAGCATATAGTGCTAAATTTCATTATTTACCATAATGTAATGATTACAATTAAACTTTCATATATTTTAGATTCATTACACACCAACTGAAATTTGTCAGGTCTTTTATTGTTTTAATACTGATGATTTTGGCATACAACTCCTGATAACCCAAAAAACCTGTCTCAAAAAATTAACATATTTCAACCGTCCAATAAAATAAAAGTGTATTTTTCAAAACTAAAAAAAAAAAACCATCAAATAATAATGTTCAGTTATGCACTCAATACTTGGTCGGGAATCCTTTGGCAGAAATGACTGCTTCAATGCGGCCTGGCATGGAGGCAATCAGCCTGTGACACTGCTGAGGTGTTATGGAGGCCCAGGATGCTTTGATAGCGGCCTTAAGCTCATCCAGAGTGTTGGGTCTTGCGTCTCTCAACTTTCTCTTCACAATATCCCACAGATTCTCTATGGGGTTCAGGTCAGGAGAGTTGGCAGGCCAATTGAGCACAGTAATACCATGGTCAGTAAACCATTTACCAGTGGTTTTGGCACTGTGAGCAGGTGCCAGGTCGTGCTGATAAATTAAATCTTCATCTCCACAAAGCATTTCAGCCGATGGAAGCATGAAGTGCTCCAAAATCTCCTGATAGCTAGCTGCATTGACCCTGCCCTTGATGAAACACAGTGGACCAACACCAGCAGCTGACATGGCACCCCACACCATCACTGACTGTGGGTACTTGACACTGGACTTCAGGCATTTTGGCATTTCCTTCTCCCCAGTCTTCCTCCAGACTCTGACACCTTGATTTCCGAATGACATGCAAAATTTGCTTTCATCAGAAAAAAGTACTTGGGACCACTTAGCAACAGTCCAGTGCTGCTTCTCTGTAGCCCAGGTCAGGCGTTTCTGCCGCTGTTTATGGTTCAAAAGTGGCTTTACCTGGGGAATGCGGCACCTGTAGCCCATTTCCTGCACACGCCTGTATACGGTGGCTCTGGATGTTTCTACACCAGACTCAGTCCACTGTTTCCTCAGGTCCCCCAAGGTCTGGAATCGGTCCTTCTCCACAATCTTCCTTAGGGTCCGGTCACCTCTTCTCGTTGTACAGCGTTTTCTGCCACATTGTTTCCTTCCAACAGACTTCCCATTGAGGTGCCTTGATACAGCACTCTGGGAACAGCCTATTTGTTGAGAAATTTCTTTCTGGGTCTTACCCTCTTGCTTGAGGGTGTCAATGATGGCCTTCTTGACATCAGTCAGGTCGCTAGTCTTACCCATGATGGGGGTTTTGAGTAATGAACCAGGCAGGAAGTTTTTAACCCCTCTCTGACATTAGACGTACTATCCCGTCCATAAAACCCGTGCCATTCTGACCATGGACGGGATAGTACGTCATGCCCTTTAATGCGACATCGCGACTTAAGTAGCGGTGATCGCATTAAAATTCCGACGCCAGCTTACCTCTTGGAAGTTGGCGTCGGCATCCCGGGCTGCGTCCTCCCCCCTCAGGCCTCCCGATCGCTGTGATTGGCTGTTGAATTCTGAACAGCCAATCACAGCCTTTCTCACTGTTTCAGCCAATCAGAGCGGCTAAAACAGTGAGATCGCAGGCTAGGATCGAGTACCGATGTACTCGATCCTAGGCCTGGGCCTAGGAAAGTCCAGACCCCCCCCGGATTGGCGCGATCGCCGATCACATCGATCGCGCCAATCGCAGGGCACAGCCGCGGTATATCCGCGCTGTGCCCTGCCTGTACCTGCCTGGATCGGTGCAGTAATAGCACCGATCCTAGGCCAGGGCCTGTAGGGCATGAAGGAGCTGATTGGCGCGATCGATGTCATCGACGATCGCGCCAATCACAGGGCACAGCAGCGGTGTGACCGCTCTGTGCCCTGCTAGGTGACCTGCCGGTGACCTGCCTAGGAATCGGAGCTGTGAGCTCCGATTACTAGGCCGGTGCCTAGCAACCGGCAATGCAGGGGTCTCCTTTGATTGGTGGGATTGATGTGATCATCGATCCCACCAATGACAGGTCACAGCAGCGATGTGACCGCTCTGTGACCTGTCTGCAAACTGGATCTGACCTGTCTGACCGCACTGCAGGGGTCCTCACACTTGCTGAGGATTCCTGCTGTGCGGTCACACTGCCAGATCTCCTCCTGCGCTGGGCCTTGTGGTGCCACAGTAGCCTGTGACACCACAACTCCTGCTGAAGAGAGAAGAAAGAAGAGAGAAGAAAGAAGAGAAAAGAAAGAAAAGACTACAAACGTGAGTTTTTGAGCCCCGATCCCTGCCCGATCCACCCCAATCCCCCCATTCCCCCCTCCCCCCTTCCCTTTCCCCCTCTTTTTACCCCCCTTTGCGCCGCCGAGCGTTGATTGGTGACGCAGTTCACCCATCAACACTTTCGCACCCCCCTCCGTGCGCACATCCAGCAGCCGCAAACTTTGATAAGTGACAGCGGTCACTTATCAGAGCTCGTGCCTGCCGTTTTTTTTTTCACCCCCCCTTTCCGCCACTCCCGTGCGCACATCCAGCAGCCACGGAACTTTGATAAGTGACACCAGTCACTTATCAGAGCTCGTTCCTGCCGTTTTTTGTTTTTTTTCACCAACTTTTCCGCCACTCCCGTGCGCACATCACCTTTGATAAGTGACACCAGTCACTTATCAGAGCTCGTTCCTGCCGTTTTTTGTTTTTTTTCACCAACTTTTCCGCCACTCCCGTGCGCACATCCAGCAGCCACGGAACTTTGATAAGTGACATCAGTCACTTATCAGAGCTCGTTCCTGCTGTTTTTTTTTTGTTTTTTTTCACCAACTTTTCTGCCACTCCCGTGCGCACACCCAGCAGCCACGGAACTTTGATAAGTGACACCAGTCACTTATCAGAGCTCGTTCCTGCTGTTTTTTTTTTTTCATCCCCCTTTCCGCCACTCCCGTGCGCACATCCAGCAGCCGCGGAACTTTGATAAGTGACAGCGGTCACTTATCAGAGCTCGTGCCTGCCAGTTTTTTTTTTCACCCCCCTTTCCGCCACTCCCGTGCGCACATCCAGCAGCCGCGGAACTTTGATAAGTGATAGCGGTCACTTATCAGAGCTCGTGCCTGCCAGTTTTTTTTTTCACCCCCCTTTCTGCCACTCCCGTGCGCACATCCAGCAGCTGCGGAACTTTGATAAGTGACAGCGGTCACTTATCAGAGCTCGTGCCTGCCAGTTTTTTTTTTTTTTTTCACACCTGGGCATTATAAACTTTAGTGAAACACTTGGGGGTTCAAAGTGCTCATCACACACCTAGATAAGTTCCTTAGGGGGTCTAGTTTCCAAAATGGGGTCACATGTGGGGGGTTTCCACTGTTTAGGCACATCAGGGGCTCTGCTAACGGAACATGACGCCCGCAGACCATTCCATCAAAGTCTGCATTCCAAAACGTCACTGCTTCCCTTCCGAGCCCTGCCGTATGCCCAAACAGTGGATCCCCCAACATATGGGGTATCAGCGTACTCAGGACAAATTGGACAACCACTTTTGGGGTCCAATTTCTCCTCTTACCCTTGGGAAAATAAAAAATTGGGGACTAAAAACATCACTTTTGTGGAAAAAAAAAAAATATATTTTTTTTTTCACGCCAGGGCATTATAAACGTTAGTGAAACACTTGGGGGTTCAAAGTGCTCACCACACACCTAGATAAGTTCCTTAGGGGGTCTAGTTTCCAAAATGGGGTCACATGTGGGGGGTTTCCACTGTTTAGGCACATCAGGGGCTCTGCTAACGGAACATGACGCCAAAAAAAATATATTTTTTTTTTTCACGCCAGGGCATTATAAACGTTAGTGAAACACTTGGGGGTTCAAAGTGCTCACCACAAACCTAGATAAGTTCCTTAGGGGGTCTAGTTTCCAAAATGGGGTCACATGTGGGGGGTTTCCACTGTTTAGGCACATCAGGGGCTCTGCTAACGGAACATGACGCCCGCAGACCATTCCATCAAAGTCTGCATTCCAAAACGTCACTGCTTCCCTTCCGAGCCCTGCCGTGTGCCCAAACAGTGTATCCCCCAACATATGGGGTATCAGCGTACTCAGGACAAATTGGACAACCACTTTTGGGGTCCAATTTCTCCTCTTACTCTTGGGAAAATAAAAAATTGGGGACTAAAACATCACTTTTGTGGAAAAAAAAAATATTTTTTTTTTTCACGCCAGGGCATTATAAACGTTAGTGAAACACTCGGGGGTTCAAAGTGCTCACCACACACCTAGATAAGTTCCTTAGGGGGTCTAGTTTCCAAAATGGGGTCACATGTGGGGGGTTTCCACTGTTTAGGCACATCAGGGGCTCTGCTAACGGAACATGACGCCCGCAGACCATTCCATCAAAGTCTGCATTCCAAAACGTCACTGCTTCCCTTCCGAGCCCTGCCGTGTGCCCAAACAGTGTATCCCCCCAACATATGGGGTATCAGCGTACTCAGGACAAATTGGACAACCACTTTTGGGGTCCAATTTCTCCTCTTACCCTTGGGAAAATAAAAAATTGGGGACTAAAACATCACTTTTGTGGAAAAAAAAATATTTTTTTTTTTTCACGCCAGGGCATTATAAACGTTAGTGAAACACTTGGGGGTTCAAAGTGCTCACCACACACCTAGATAAGTTCCTTAGGGGGTCTAGTTTCCAAAATGGGGTCACATGTGGGGGTTTCCACTGTTTAGGCACATCAGGGGCCCTCCAAACGCGACATGGCGTCCGTTCGCAATTCCAGCCAATTTTGGTTTGGAAAAGTCAAACGGCGCTCCTTCCCTTTCAAGCCCTGCCGTGCGCCCAAACAGTGGTTCCCCCCACATATGGGATATCAGCGTACTCAGGACATGTTGGACAACAACTTTTGTGGTCCAATTTCTCCTCTTACCTGGGGAAAATAAAAAATTGGGGACTAAAACATCATGCTTGTGGAAAAAAATATGATTTTTTTTCTTCACGGCTCTACATTACAAACTTGCGTGAAGCACTTGAGGGTTCAAAGTGCTCACCACACATCTAGATAAGTTCCTTAGGGGGTCTAGTTTCCAAAATGGGGTCACATGTGGGGGGCTTCCACTGTTTAGGCACATCAGGGGCCCTCCAAACGCGACATGGCGTCCGTTCGCAATTCAGCCAAATTTGGTTTGGAAAAGTCAAACGGCGCTCCTTCCCTTTCAAGCCTGCCGTGCGCCCAAACAGTGGTTCCCCCCCACATATGGGGTATCAGCGTACTCAGGACATGTTGGACAACAACTTTTGGTGTCCAATTTCTCCTCTTACCCTTGGGAAAATAAAAAATTGGGGACTAAAACATCATGCTTGTGGAAAAAATATGATTTTTTTTCTTCACGGCTCTACATTACAAACTTGCGTGAAGCACTTGAGGGTTCAAAGTGCTCACCACACATCTAGATAAGTTCCTTAGGGGGTCTAGTTTCCAAAATGGGGTCACATGTGGGGGGTTTCCACTGTTTAGGCACATCAGGGGCCCTCCAAACGCGACATGGCGTCCGTTCGCAATTCCAGCCAATTTTGGTTTGGAAAAGTCAAACGGCGCTCCTTCCCTTTCAAGCCCTGCCGTGCGCCCAAACAGTGGTTCCCCCCCACATATGGGGTATCAGCGTACTCAGGACATGTTGGACAACAACTTTTGTGGTCCAATTTCTCCTCTTACCCTTGAGAAAATAAAAATTTGGGGACTAAAACATCATGTTTGTGGAAAAAATATGATTTTTTTTCTTCACGGCTCTACATTACAAACTTGCGTGAAGCACTTGAGGGTTCAAAGTGCTCACCACACATCTAGATAAGTTCCTTAGGGGGTCTAGTTTCCAAAATGGGGTCACATGTGGGGGGTTTCCACTGTTTAGGCACATCAGGGGCCCTCCAAACGCAACATGGCGTCCGTTCGCAATTCCAGCCAATTTTGGTTTGGAAAAGTCAAACGGCGCTCCTTCCCTTTCAAGCCCTGCCGTGCGCCCAAACAGTGGTTCCCCCCCACATATGGGGTATCAGCGTACTCAGGACATGTTGGACAACAACTTTTGTGGTCCAATTTCTCCTCTTACCCTTGGGAAAATAAAAATTTGGGGACTAAAACATCATGTTTGTGGAAAAAATATGATTTTTTTTCTTCACGGCTCTACATTACAAACTTGCGTGAAGCACTTGAGGGTTCAAAGTGCTCACCACACATCTAGATAAGTTCCTTAGGGGGTCTAGTTTCCAAAATGGGGTCACATGTGGGGGGTTTCCACTGTTTAGGCACATCGGGGCCTCTCCAAACGCGACATGGCGTCTGTTCTCAATTCCAGCCAATTTTGGTTTGGAAAAGTCAAACTGCGCTCCTTCCATTCCGAGCTCTGCCGTGTGCCCAAACAGTGGTTTTCCCTCACATATGGGGTATCGGCGTACTCAGGAGAAATTGCACAAACAACTTTATCAGTCCTTTTTCTCCTTTTTCCCTTGTGAAAATAAAAAAAATGTTTGTAAAAGATCATTTTTGTGACTAAAAAGTAAAATGTTAATTTTTTCCTTCCACGTTGCTTCAGCTCCTGTGAAGCACCTGAAGGGTTAATAAACTTCTTGAATGTGGTTTTGAGTACCTTGAGGGGTGTAGTTTTTAGAATGGTGTCACTTTTGGGTATTTTCTGCTATATAGACCCCTCAAAGTGACTTCAAATATGAGGTGGTCCCGAAAAAAAATGGCTTTGTAAATTTTGTTGTAAAAATTAGAAATCGCTGGTCAACTTTTAACCCTTATAATTTCCTAACAAAAAAAAATTTTGCTTCCAAAATTGTGCTGATGTAAAGTAGACATGTGGGAAATGTTATTTCTTAACTATTTTGTGTGACATATTTCTCTGTTTTAAGGGAATAAAAATTCAAAGTTTGAAAATTGCAAAATTTTCAAAATTTTTGCCATATTTGCATTTTTTTCATAAATAAATGCAAGTTATATGGAAGAAATTTTACCACTATCATGAAGTACAATATGTCACGAGAAAACAATCTCAGAATCGCGAAGATCCGTTGAAGCGTTCCAGAGTTATAACCTCATAAAGAGACAGTGGTCAGAATTGTAAAAATTGGCCCGGTCATTAACGTGCAAACCACCCTTGGGGGTGAAGGGTTAAAAGCCTCAGGAATCTTTTGCATGTGTTTAGAGTTAATTAGTTGATTCAGAAGATTAGGGTAATAGGTCGTTTAGAGAACCTTTTCTTGATATGCTAATTTTTTGAGACAGGTTTTTTGGGTTATCAGGAGTTGTATGCCAAAATCATCAGTATTAAAACAATAAAAGACCTGACAAATTTCAGTTGGTGTGTAATGAATCTAAAATATATGAAAGTTTAATTGTAATCATTACATTATGGTAAATAATGAAATTTAGCACTATATGCTAATTTTTTGAGAAGGACCTGTATGTAAGGCCGCAACCTAGGCTTCACCTTCTACCTTCTGTGATCACTATAGATTAGATCTATCCTCCTCATCAGACCTAGTGTTTGGTAGATCAGTCCTTGACATGGTGGTCCCTCCCAGGTGATTGTCTCTGAAAATCTCTCAGTGGGTGCTGTCGTGGCGAAGAGAAAAAACCGGATTACTTACCGGTAATGCTCTTTTATAGAGCCCACGACAGCACTCACTCACTTCCCTCCCCTAGTTGTAGTATACACGGTGCATTCTGTTGGGTGAAGGATTAATTGTATATATTGACTGTGCATAGTCTAGCAGTGTAAATATGTATATATATGTTAAACGTATTGTGGAGCAAATTAACTGAAACTTGTGTGGCGGTTCCTCTCATTCTCTGTAATCCAATTGAGGAGCGAGGGGGGCCGCCCCTTTTATCTCTCTGTAGGTTTCCTGTTCCTAGGGGCAGATCCCCTCTCTCAGTGGGTGCTGTCGTGGGCTCTATAAAAGAGCATTACCGGTAAGTAATCCGGTTTTTCATACCTCTCTGTAATTCTCTCGTGGTGCTGTCATGGGAGACTGAATAAATACTTAGTTACTTACCGGTAACGGTGTTTTTCGGAGCCCATGACAGCACCCTTATATTTCCTCCCTTCACATGTGGGTGAGCACTTCTTTTACTTTGGTATAATCACGTGTGAAAAGTTATTTTGTGAACGGAATAATGTACACTGCTCAAAAAAAAAATAAAGGGAACACTCAGATAACACATCCTAGATCTAAATGAATGAAATATTCTCATTGAATACTTTGTTGTGTACAAAGTTGAATGTGCTGTCAACATAATCACACAAAAATCATCAATGGAAATCAAATTTTTGAACCAATGGAGGCCTGGATTTGGAGAGACCTCCAAAATGAAAGTGGAAACAAGTCCAAATGTAAATCAAAACAAGACAAAATTAACCCCTTAACGACCGCCGATACGCCTTTTAACGGCGGTTGTTAAGGGTACTTAAACCACAGCGCCGTTAATTAACAGCGCTGTGGAGAAAGTATAGCGCCCCCCAGAGTCGGATTTTCTCCGGGGTCTCGGCAACCGGGGATAGCCGAGACCCCAGAGAACATGATTCGGGTCGGTTTTTACCGATCCCACTTTTGCGATCGCCGTTATTAACCCTATAACGGCGACCGCAAAAAAAAAAGTCGCGATTCTCCATTTAATTTCTCCATATAATGTGATCACACATCAGAGGGGAGAGAAATGTGTCACCCCCCCCCCCGTCCTCCAAAGTCTACCGCAGCTGCCCGTGTCTTCTCCGGCAAAGAAAATGGCGGGCGCATGCGCAGTGCACCTGCCGAGTCGGATTTTCTCTGGGGTCTGGGAACATAATTCGGGTCCCCCACAGTCCCCCGCTTTTGCAATCGCCGTTATTAACCATATAACGGCAATCGCAAATGAAAAAAAAAAAAGCCGCGATCCTGCATGTAATTTCTCCCCTCTGATATGATCGCACATCAGAGGGGAGAGAAATGGGGTTCCTGGGTCCCCCGATGTGCCCCCCATACCTCCAGGTGTCCCCCCTGTCCTCTCGCAGCTCCCTGCCGGCAGATTCATTCATTCTGTGAAAGTACATTTTGATCACTGTGATAACGCTATCACAGTGATCAAAATAAAAAAAATAGTAACTAAACCCACCCTTTATCACCCCCTTAGTTAGGAAGGACATATAATAAAATAAAGAAATTGTATTTATTTTCATTTTTCCGTTAGGGTTACAATTAGGGTTGGGGTTAGGGTTGGGATTAGGGTTAGGGGTGTGTTGGGGTTAGGGTTGGAGCTAGAATTGAGGGGTTTCCACTATTTAGGCACATCAGGGGGTCTCCAAAACGACGTGGCGTTCAAAAAGTCAAATGGTGCTCTCTCCCTTCCGAGCCCTGCCGTGTGCCCAAACAGTGGTTTACCCCAACATATGGGGTATCAGCGTACTCAGGAAAAATTGCACAACAACTTTTGGGGTCCAATTTCTCCTGTTACCCTTGGAAAAAAATCATTTTTGAGGAAAAAAATTATTTTTTTATTTTCACGGCTCTACATTATAAACTTCTGTGAAGCACTTGGAGGTTCAAAGTGCTCTCCACACATCTAGATAAGTTCCTTAAGGGGTCTAGTTTTCAAAATAGGGTCACTTGTTGGGGGTTTCCACTGTTTAAGCACATCAGGGGCTCTCCAAGCGCGACATGGCATCCAGCCAATTCTGCGTTGAAAAAGTCAAACCGCGCTCCTTCCTTTGCGACCTCTGCTGTGCGGCCAAAAAGTGGTTTACTGCCACATATGGGGTATCGGCGTATTCAGGAGAAATTGCACAACAAATTTTGTGGTTCATTTTTTCTTTTAACACTTGTGAAAATAAAAATAAAATTGTCTCTGAAGTAAATTTTTTGCAAAAAAAGTTAAATGTTAATTTTTTCCTTCCACATTGCTTCAGTTCCTGTGAAGCACGTAAAGGGTTAATAAACTTCTTGAATGTGGTTTTGAGCACCTTGAGGGGTGCAGTTTTTAGAATGGTGTCACTTTTGGGTATTTTCTATCATAGACCCCTCAAAGTGACTTCAAATGTGATGTGGTCCCTAAAAAAAAAAAAATGGTGTTGTAAAAATGAGAAATCGCTGATCAACTTTTAACACTTATAAGTTCGTAACAAAAAAAAATTTTGTTACCAAAATTGTGCTGATGTAAAGTAGACATGTGGGAAATGTTATTTATTAAGAAATTTGTGTGACATATCTCTCTGATTTAAGGGCATAAAAATTTAAAGTTTGATAAGTGCTAAATTTTCTAAATTTTCGCCATATTTCCGTTTTTTTCATAAATAAACGCAAGTCATATTAAAAATTTTTTTACCGCTAACATGAAGTACAATATGTCATGAAAAAATAATCTCAGAATCAGCTGGATTCGTTAAAGTGTTCCAGAGTTATAACCTCATAAAGTGACAGTGGTAAGAATTGTAAAAATTGGCCTGGTCATTAAGCTGCAAATTGGCTCTGTCACTAAGGGGTTAAAATCAAAACAAGTCAAAATGATGCTCAGTAGTGTGTGTGGCCTCCACATGCCTGTATGACCTCACTACAACGCCTGGGCATGCTCCTGATGAGGTTGCGGATGCTCTCTTGAGGGATCTCCTCCGAGACCTGGACTAACGCATCCGTCAACTTCTGTACAGTCTGTGATGCAACGTGACATTGGTGGATGAAGCGATACATGCTGTCCCAGATGTGCTCAGTCGGATTCAGGTCTGGGGAACGGGCAGGCCAGTCCATAGCTTCAGTGCCTTCATCTTGCAGGAACTGCTGACACACTCCAGACACATAAGGTCTGGCATTGTCCTGCATTAGGAGGAACCCAGGGCCAACTGCACTAGCATAAGGTCTCACAAGGGGTCTGAGGATCTCATCTTGGTAATGGCAGTCAGGCTACCTCTGGCGAGCATATGGAGGGCTGTGTGGTCCTCCAAAGAAATGCCACCCCACACCATTACTGACCCTGTAATGTATGTAGTACAGTTCATATAGCGTCTTGTGCTTGGGTGCGATGAAAACACAGGAGTCACAGGTTTGATATAGAAAAGTCCTGTATTACTTCATACAAGTTGGCAGAAATAGTCACACAGTTTGCAGACACAGAAACAGGAGACACAGCAGGCCAGAGTAATCCAAGCTCAGCAATCACTCTCCAATACAGATTCAGGAACTTCTTCTCTGTTACCGTAAGTCCATGCAAACGTGGGTCTTTCAAAGAGCAGGGTTCAGAGTCCACAAGTGCTTCAGAGTTCCTCAGTAGGAATAGCTGGAGTACAAGGTCCAAGGCTTACAGGAGTCAAGTCACAGGTTCACTGCAGGCTAGATTCTGAAGCACTGATTGCTCAGCTGTGGCTGCTTAAGAAGCAAAGGAGAGAATCAGGGCGGGAACATGCAAGCTGGAAACTCCATTTTGACTGAGGGCAAGATAGCTGCAGCAAGACAGAAAGTAAAATGGCTGACGAACAAACTGAGTTTCAGGAATATATACATAGAACCTTACATTACTCCCCCCTTAAGGACAACCTTCGGATGACCTCAGACCAGGCTTGTGTGGGTACCTCTGATGAAACTGACGGAGCAAGCGAGGAGCATTAACGTTATTGACCGGTTCCCATGAGTTGTCCTCCACTGGGTAGCCCTGCCATTTAATCAGATATTGTAACTGATTTCTATACAACCTGGAATCTAAAATCCTTTCCACCACAAATTCTTCCTGACCATCGACTAGCACTGGGTCAGGGCAAGGAGAGGAACGTCCAGGAAACGTATTGGGTGTCGCAGCCTTTAGTAGGGATACATGAAAGACAGGGTGGATTCTCATAGTTCTGGGCAGTTGAAGACGACAAGCAACGGCACTTATAATTTTACTGATTTTATAGGGTCCAATGTACTTATGTCCCAACTTAGACGATGGAATCCTTAACTTAAGATTTCTGGTTGACAGCCAGACCAAGTCTCCTACCTTGAAAGCTGGTGCAGGTTTACGAAATTTATCTGCTGCTTTCTTGTACCTTTCTTGAGCCGATTCCAGATTTTCCTTTAGAAGATCCATATTCTTCTGTAAAGACGTGATTCTTTCAGCCACTGCTGGTAAAGGCGTTTCTATGGGAAATCGTGGTAGAATGTTAGGATGATAACCTAGATTAGAGTAAAAAGGAGACTGTTTAGTGGAGGCACTCTGAGAGTTGTTATACGAGAACTCAGCTAATGGAAGTAGATCCACCCAATCATCCTGTAGGTGGCAGATAAAGCAGCGGAGATACTGCTCCAGGGTTTGATTGGTTCGTTCGGTCTGTCCATTAGTCTGGGGATGAAAAGCAGAAGAAAGGTTTACTTTAATGTCCAATGCTGCACAGAAATTTTGCCAAAACCTAGAAGTGAATTGCACCCCTCGATCCGAAATAACCTCAGCCGGTACTCCATGTAAGCGAAACACATCTTTAATCATCAAATCTGATGTCTGTTTTGCAGTGGGTAAGCCGACACAAGGGATAAAATGAGCTGCCTTTGTTAGACGGTCAACCACCACTAGAATGGTGTTCTTCCCCTGAGAGGTTGGTAACTCCACAATGAAGTCCATAGAAATGGATCCCCACGGGCGGGACGGGGTGGGAAGAGGCTGTAACAGACCAGTTGGTGAGGAGCGAGGTGTTTTGCATCTTGCACAGACCTCACATGAAGTGACATAATTCAAAACATCCTTCCTGCAAGTGGGCCACCAAAAGAAACGAGAAAGAAATTACTGTGTCTTTAGAATTCCTCTATGCCCAGCTATCTTGGAATCGTGAATGAGTTGCAATACTCTTAATCTGACTGTTCAGGAATATACAGACGTTGTCCCTGAATCCACACACCATTCTTAAAGACAAGACTTACGTCCCTTGGGGGTTGTGCCAAAAAGGAATCCGCATGGTATGCTTCCTTGATGTCCTTAAGTAGGTCTTGATTATGAATTACTCCTAGGAATCTAGAGTCAGGAAGAATAGTCTTAGGAGGAGTAATTGGACGTGTCTCTGCTGAGTAAATCCTAGAGAGTGCATCAGCCTTTCCATTGCGCGATCCTGGTCTATAAGAGATGATAAAATTAAATTGGTTTAAGAAAAGATTCCAGCGAGCCTGGCGAGGAGTCAGGCACTTAGCCGACCTGATAAACTCAAGGTTACGATGGTCTGTCAGGACGACTATTTGCTGTGCAGCTCCCTGAAGAAGGTGTCTCCATTCTTTGAAGGCGGCAATAATGGCCAACAACTCTCTATTGCCCACATCGTAGTTCCTCTCAGCCGAAGACAACTGCTGGGAAAAGAAGGCACAGGGATGCAAGACATTCTTCTCACCTGTTCTCTGAGAGAGTATAGCTCCAACGGCACAGTCTGAAGCATCCACCTCTATTATGAAGGCAAGCTCGGGGTTGGGATGTACTAGGATAGGTGCAGTGGTAAATTTATCTTTTAGACGGGAAAATGCTTCCTGGGCTTGGGGAGTCCAGGAAAACCTAGACTCTTTCCGGGTAAGTTGAGTGATAGGTGACACTACCTCAGAGAAATTTCTAATGAAACGTCTATAGAAGTTGGCAAACCCGATGAAGCGCTGTACCTCCTTCACATTTCTAGGACTTGGCCAATCCTTGATGGCTTGGGTTTTGCTTCCATCCATACTAATTCCTTGTGTAGACAGTACATACCCCAGAAATTGAATTTCGGTCCTATGGAATTCACACTTTTCAAGTTTGATGTAAAGATGATTTTGTCTTAGACGTTCCAAGACCATTCTCACATGTCCATGATGTTCCTCTGTGGAGTTAGAAAAAATTAGAATATCATCCAAATAAATTACCACGAATGTATCTAGGAGATCCCTGAAGATGTCATTCACCAAGTGTTGGAAAGTGGCTGGGGCGGTACTCAGACCAAAAGGCATAACTAGATATTCAAAGTGTCCATAGCGTGACCTGAATGCAGTCTTCCATTCATCCCCAGGTCTAATACGGACTAAGTTATAGGCCCCACGAAGATCTAGTTTAGAAAAAATTTTGGCATGTCGCACTCTCTCCAATAACTCAGGGATTAAAGGCAATGGATAACGGTTTCTAATAGTAACCTTATTGAGTTCCCTATAGTCTACGCATGGTCTCAGAGATCCATCTTTCTTCTTTACAAAGAATATGGGTGCACCTGCAGGAGATGAAGAGGGGCGTATGAAGCCCTTGGCTAGATTTTCATCTATGTAATCCTTTAAAGCCTTTAGCTCGGGCCCCGCCAGGGGGTAGATCTTACCAAAAGGTATCTCTGCTCCAGGCAATAATTCAATTGGACAATCATATGGACGGTGAGGAGGAAGCTGGTCAGCGTTCTTCTTGTCACATAAATCCACATAGTCCTGGTATACAGCTGGTAGTTCAGGGACTGACATGATTCCTTTAGGAACAGAGCAAGCTGAAACTTTTGGATTCATCTGTTTCTCTGGAAAGTGTAATTCCTTGGTCTCCCAGTTAATGGTAGGATTCTGAGCCTGCAGCCATGGTAGCCCTAGAATAATGGGAAAGTGGGGAGAAGAGATAAGCATAAAGGACAGTTTCTCTTGATGATCTTTACCCATAAGAACCCTCAAAGGCTCTGTTTCCTGATCCACTGGTCCAGAGGTCAGCAGGGAGCCATCCACAGTTTCCATCTGTACTGGAGTAGCCTTCTTCACTGAACGTATTCCCTGTTACAGAGCAAAGGAGACATCCATAAAATTTCCACTTGCCCCTGAGTCGATCATAGCAGAGCTAGACACCCAAGCTGAGTCAACCCAGAGTTTGATGTAAAGAAAGCAATGAGAATTGTTTTTCTTACAACTCAGCTGGGACACCGCTGAGGAAACTTGAAAAATGGCAGCGTTTACACAGTTAACGTCCTCAGAGGTAACGGAGTTTAAGTCCGAGAAATCAAGATCTGTTGCTGCAGATCTCTCTGGAGCCTGAGGCTCGGACCTGACAGACCCCCTCTCGCAACACTCACAATGAATGAGTGCTGCAGTAGTCTTACGAGAACGGCTGGGGCAGTTTATAATGAAGTGCCCTGACTTACCACAATAGAAACATAGATTCTCCTTAAAACGATGTTCCTTGCGTGCATCACTAACCCGTCGTTGTAAAGAGTCTACCTGCATGGGTTCAGGTTCAGGTTCCCGTGTAATCCTACTCAAAGGTTCCTTAGCTGGAGAGGAAGGTAGGAAAAGGTTAGTACGATTGCTTTCGAACCATCTCTCTTGCCTGCGTTCAGTCAGACGAGTATCAATACGGATGCAGTAGTTAATAAAGTCACCTAACGCAGTGGGAGGGTCGGCACGAGCAAGTTCATCCTTAATCAGTGGAGATAACCCCTTTCGAAAAATAGATTTTTTGGCGGAACTGTCCCAGGTGGTATCAAGGGCCCATCTCCTGAAATCCAAGGCATATTCAGCTACCGAGTGCTTACCTTGGCGCAAAGCTAACATGGCTGCTTCAGCTGTTGCACCTCGATTGGGGTCATCAAACACCTGCCCCATGGCTGAAATAAAATCATCAAGGTGATTCAAACAATCATCCTCAGTCTCAATCAGAGGGTTTGCCCACATTAAAGCCTTGTTGGTAAGCAACATAATTATAGTAAGCACCTTAGATCGTTCAGTGGGAAATTGTGAAGCATGTGCAGAAAAAAAAAGATTGCATTGATTAATAAATCCCCTGAATTTCTCACGTTCACCGCCAAAACGAAAAGGGGGCAACTTGGGAATCCCAGCACTCGGGGCTACGGCAGGAGCCTGGACTCGCCCCTCTAGAACCTCAATCCTGGCTCGCAAATCCTGGGTAGTCTGTCCAACCACTTGCAAATTGTGATTATTGAGGTCCTGTAGATTTGTAAAACGGGTCTTTATATTCTGCAAATCTGCAAGGATATTATCAGTCACTCCGCAAAGTTCCTTTATGCGGGCCTCCATTTTCCAGATCTTTTAAGACAGGATTACTGGAATGGTTGTGAGAAGTCACAACCACTATCATCACAGAAAGTTTCAACCAGACATCTGATATCCAGAGTTACAGCAGACAAAAAAGAGAAAAGAAAGGAAAAAAAAAAAACAATAGTGTTTACCTGTGGTAACACTGCAAAAAGAAAAAACTTAAGGGAATTGCTCACCTGGAATGGTTGTGAGAAGTCACAACCACTGTCATCACAGAAAGTACAACCGGACGTCTGATATCCACAGTACAGCAGACACAGCCTTCCAGACCCAGCAGACACTAACGTTTTGGCTTCAGAATCTTGTAATGTATGTAGTACAGTTCATATAGCGTCTTGTGCTTGGGTGCGATGAAAACACAGGAGTCACAGGTTTGATATAGAAAAGTCCTGTATTACTTCATACAAGTTGGCAGAAATAGTCACACAGTTTGCAGACACAGAAACAGAAGACACAGCAGGCCAGAGTAATCCAAGCTCAGCAATCACTCTCCAATACAGATTCAGGAACTTCTTCTCTGTTACCGTAAGTCCATGCAAACGTGGGTCTTTCAAAGAGCAGGGTTCAGAGTCCACAAGTGCTTCAGAGTTCCTCAGTAGGAATAGCTGGAGTACAAGGTCCAAGGCTTACAGGAGTCAAGTCACAGGTTCACTGCAGGCTAGATTCTGAAGCACTGATTGCTCAGCTGTGGCTGCTTAAGAAGCAAAGGAGAGAATCAGGGCGGGAACATGCAAGCTGGAAACTCCATTTTGACTGAGGGCAAGATAGCTGCAGCAAGACAGAAAGTAAAATGGCTGACGAACAAACTGAGTTTCAGGAATATATACATAGAACCTTACAGACCCACTTCTAAACCGGTCATGCTGAAGGATGTTTCAGGCAGCAGATCGCTCTCCACGGCGTCTCCAAACTCTGTCACGTCTGTCATATGTGCTGAGTGTGAACCAGAAAATGAAGTATCTCTCTTAAAAATTATTGCAATCACACGTTTTGTTATACACTTGTTTATTTCATTTGTGTGTTTAGGAAAAACACAAAAAATAGAAAAAAAGGTAAATTGGGCATCATTTCACAAAAAAACAAACAAAAATGGGCCGGATAAAATTGTTGGCACCTTTCCAAAATTGTGGGTAATCAACTTTGCTTCAAGCATCTGATGCTCTTTCAAACTCACCTGTAACAGGCGTGGTCAGTATGAAAATCACACCTGAAGCCAGATAAAAAGGCGAGACATTGACTCAATCTTTGCATTGTGTGTAACACACTAAGCATGGAGAACAGAAAGAGGCTAAGAGAATGTCTTGAGGCACAACTTGAAAAACAAAATTGTTGAACAATATAAACAATCTCAAGCTTACAAGTCCATCTCCAGAGATCTTGATGTTCCTTTGTACATGGTGCGCAACATAATTAATAAGTTTACAACCCATGGCTCTGTAGCTAATCTCCCTGGATGTGGACAGCACAGAAAAATTGATGAAAGGTTGTTGGATAGTTGGCTCCAATCAAGTTCCAAAGAAATTTAAGCTGTCCTGCAGGCTCAAAGTGCATCAATGTCAGCGAGAACTATCCGTAAACATTTGAATGAAATGAAATGCTATGGTAGGACACCCAGGATGACCCCACTGCTGACAGAGATATAAAAAAGCTAGACTGCAGTTTGCCAAAATGTATGTGAGTAAGCCAAAATCATTCTGGGAAAGAATCAAGTGGACAGATGAGACCAAGATAGAACTTTTTGGTAAAGCACATCATTCTATTGTTTACTTAAAACGGAATGAGGCCTACAAAGAAAAGAACACAGAACCTACAGTCAAATATGATCGAGGTTCAAAGATATTTTGGGGTTGTTTTGCTGCCTCTGGCACTGGGTGCCTCAACTGTGTGCAAGGCATCATGAAATCTGAAGATTACCAAAGCATTTTGGGTCACAATGCAGAGTCCAGTGTCAGAAAACTGGATTTGCATTCTAGGTCATGGGTTTTCCAGCAGTAAGATAACCCCAAACATATTTCAAGAAGCACCCAGAAATAGATGGAAACAAAGTGCTGGAGATTTCTGAAGTGATCAGCTATGAGTCCGGATCTAAATCCCATTGAACACCTGTGGAGAGATCTTAAAGTTGCTGTTGGGAGAAGGAACCCTTCAAATATGAGTGACCTAGAGCAGAGCAATTTGTAAAAGAGTGGTCAAAAATTCTAATTGAGAGGTGTAAGAAGCTTGTCGATGGTTATAGGAAGATCTTAATTGCATCTATTTATTCCAAAGTGTGTGTAACCAAATATTAAGTTGAGGGTGCCAACAATTTTGTCTGGCCTATTTTTGGGGTTTTGTGTGAAATTATGTCCAATTTGTAAATTTTTCCGTTTTTTGTGTTCCAATACACACAAAGGAAATAAACATGTTTATAACAAAACGTGTAATTGCAATAATTTTCAGGGAGAAAAACTTCATTTTTTATAACAATTTCAAGGGTGCCAACACTTTCGGACATGACTGTAGATAGACAGAATTTTCCTGTAGAATTAGGGAAAAGAATTATATTGACTGATCATTATATTTGACTGATAGTTTTCACTTGGTTCGGGCAACATTATCACTGGAAAAAAGCCATCTGATAATCTTAGCAAATGAATTTTTAATTTCTTGATTTCGTAGGCTGTATATTATTGGGTTTGATATTGGCGTCACTACAGTGTAGAGTAATGAAAGTATTTTGTTTATACTGTACAAGTGATCCTGTTTTTGAGCAACATAAATTGCGATCAGTGACCCATAATACATAGACACAACTGATAGGTGAGAGCTGCATGTAGATATGGCTTTCTGTTTGCTAGTACTAGAGGGAATTTTAATGATGGTTTTGATAATACAGAAATAAGTGAAACAGATGAATATAAAAGATGGTAGTGTGACCAAAACAGAGAAGATCTTCGATTGTAGGTCAACTATGGTAGTGTCTAAACAAGATAATTTTAGCACCAGGAGGAAATCACAAAAATAATGGTCAACTATATAGGGTCCACAGAAGGTAAGATTATATATAAGGGAACATGATGCAATGGATAATATTAATCCCCCAGCCCATGCGCCTATGGAGAGATTTCTACAAATCTTGGAATCCATAATTGTGTAGTATTGGAGTGGGATGCAGATAGCAAGGTAGCGATCATAGGACATTATAGTGAGAAGAAGACATTCTGTTACAGTAATGCAACCAAACAGGAATATCTGAGTGAAACATCCTTCCACAGATATCGTGCCATCTTCCGTCAATACGGCACAAAGCACATTTGGAAAGATGTTAGAAGTGAATATGATTTCCCCAAATGAGAGGTTACAAATGAAGAAATACATTGGAGAGTGAAGGATAGGACTAGTAATTACAGCAGTAATAATCAATGTATTTCCTGCTAATGCTGTAATATATATCATCAGAAAGGAAAAGAAAATGAAAGTTTTGCCATTATGGACGTCTTCAAATCCTTGAAGGTAAAATTTTCACTCTAGTGTCTTGTTATTGTTCATCAAGTGTGCCTTAGTAAAACTCCTAAACAATAAGTGAAACATTCATGAACACTGACACATTCTCATGAAATTATGGTTTTTGACGCAATACTAAATATTTATCTTTAGCATTGATTCATTACTTTTTAGTTTAAGTACAATTTCTCTTGGACATGCTCCTCCTGTGCCTAAGCCAACCTAAACTTGGTCATGATACCTGTCAGATGGACAATTATTCTGCCAACAGCTATGGGCCCTAAGTTCAGCCAGTAACGTAAAAGCAGGTTACCGGGATGCAACACGCAGATAAAGACAAAGCGAGAATAACCAACTTAACAGTTTATTTTTCCTTAACACCAATATATGGATGGGTAGTTTTTGAATAGGAAGTAAATTGTGTGAGAACAGAATATGTCAGAATACAATATTGGCAAAGTTGACATCAAACACAGTACAACTTGTACAGCAGAATTTCTTTTTCCTATCGATCTGATCCCCAGTGTGTGTAGCATTCACAGAAGTAAAGTTGTAATTAACATGGTTCTACTCAACTTACAGGGTCTAACAGGGGTCACAAATGTGTTAAAGGTAAAAGTTATAAGACCATCTCCAAGCACCTGAATGTTCCTGTGACTACAGTTGCACATATTATTCAGAAATTTAAGTTCCATGGGACTGTAGCCAACCTCCCTGGACTTGGCCGCAAGAGGAAAATTCATGACAAATGAAAGAGACGGATAATATGAATGGTAACAAAAGAGCCCAGAAAAACTTCTAAACAGATGTGGTGAACTTCAAGCTCAAGAAACATCAGTGTCAGATTGCACCATCCATGGTTGTATGAGCCAAAGTGGACTTCATGTGAGATGACCAAGGAGGACACCATTGTTGAAAAAAAATCATAAAATAGCCAGACTAGAATTTGCCAAACTACATTTTGGCAAGCCACAAAGCTTCTGGGAGAATGTCTTATGGACAGATGAGACAAAAATGGAACTTTTTGGCAAGGCATATCAGCTCTATGTTCACAGATGGAAAATGAAGTATATCAAGAAAAGAACACTGTCCCTACTGTGAAACATGGAGAAGGCTCTGTTTTGTTCTGGGGCTGCTTTGCTGCATCTGGCACAGGGTGTCTAGAATCTGTGCAGGGTACAATGAAATATCCAGACTATCAAGAGATTCTAGAGAGAAATGTGCTGCCCAGTGTCAGAAAGCTTGGTCTCAGTCGCAGGTCATGGGTCTTGCAACAGGATAATGACCCAAAACACATAGCTAAAAACACCCAAGAATGGCTAAGAGGAAAGCATTGGACTATTCTGAAGTGGCCTTCTATGAGTCCTGACCTAAATCCTATTGAGCATCTTTGGAAAGAGCTGAAACATGCCATCTGGAAAAGGCAACCTTCAAACACGAGACAACTGGAGCAGTTTGCTCTTTAGAAGTTGGCCAAAATACCTGTTGAGAACTGCAGAAGTCTCATTGACAGAGAATCGTTTGATTCCAGTGATTGCCTCAAAAGGTTGTGCAATAAAATATTAAGTTAAGGGCACCATCATTTCTGTCCAGGCCTATTTCATGAGTTTTTTTTTTTTAAATTCTGTGGAAGCATGGTTGAAAAGCAATGTCTGACTTTCATTTGTTCAGTTCCACAGATTTTTTATTTATAATTACTTTTGTCAGATTCAAGTTATTTCTGTCACCATTGCGGGTTTTTCTGTCATTAAAGCAGGTTTTCTGCTGCCACCTTGTCCACTAGCGTCGCCTAGGACCCGGACTACCAGCGCTTTTCCACTGGCAAGCTTGTGCCTTATGCCCCATTGCGCTTTTTGCATCAATTCCAAGTGTTCTTTTCCACCTCCTGGTCCTTTATCCACAGTCTTAGCCTTTTCCTCTAAACCTAGGGGATACCTCATCCAGCTATCTTGGAGTTTACACTTTATTTATCCAGCATTCCTTTGGCATATATTCTGATGAAGGTTCCATTGTTGGACCGAAAACGTTTAATGTCTCATGTCTGGATGCATCTCCATTAAATGAATCTTTCTTGTCATACATTTTGAGTGCCAAGCTTTTTTGACTTATAATTTTATAGACCATCATCTTGGATATATCATGCTTAAATTTGACTTTCAACTGTTTAGCATATGGTTAGTTATGCAGATTCTTGTCATGTCACTGCATTGTCACTGTTTTGCTCCTGGTAGTGTAAAAATATTTTCTTTCCTGTAACTAATCAAATGCTAAATAGTTGCAAGACAAATTTGTGATGAGAAAGCCAAGATGATTGTCTATAAAATGATGGTAGTCTGACGTTCAAAGCAGCAGTGGATGGTGAGATATGGAGGCTGAAAGTCAAAAGTTCAAAACATTGTTACCCTTTTGCTTTTCATTGTATGTCTGCATATATATTTATAGCCTACTTTTGATTATTCACTAAATGCTGACAGAGCATACTGCCATTTGGAGGTTTTATACCTCAAAATCTTTTGATCATAATATGAAAGAGCATATAGTGGAAAACATGCACCCAAGAACTGGAATGTAAGGTTAAAAAGTATAATTTTTTATTAAAGGGAATCTGTCACCCTAAATTGGCGGGATATTTAAATGATGGCAGTCAGGTCAGATGGGCGGTGTTTTGGGTACTTGCCTTAACATGTTGTTCGCCGCTGTCTCCATTATTTCTGGGAATTGTAGTTGTTGCCCTCCATATAACGCGCCTGCGCATTGCAATCTTGAATTGCGCATGCGCAGTATGCTTTGCCCGCAGATTGCAATGCGCAGGTGCGTTATATGGAGGGCAACGACTACAATTCCCAGAAATAATGGAGACAGCGGCGAACAACATGTTAAGGCAAGTACCCAAAACACCACCCATCTGACCTGACTGCCATCATTTAAATATCCCGCCAATTTAGGGTGACAGATTCCCTTTTAGTCAAAAGTTATTAAAAATGGAACATACATAAAAATGGATAATGACAGAAAATGGCCAAAAAGAGACACCGCAGCTAAAGACTGGTAACAGCATAGATAAACATAATACACAAATATGTGAAAAGGACATGGATATGCATTGTTGCGATAAGGTATTCCTTAAAAGTGAACTGTTAAGTAGTACTAGATAATACAGAAGGAAACCAACACACCAAATGTTGAATAGTTGTAAGGAGGCGTATTAGATGTATCTTGTATAGAGCATGGCTACTTGAGAGCTGCGGTGCCACCACCCCAACGGGCGTTTCGGCTACAGTGCCTTGTTCTGGGGGACTGTCTTATCATGAACTGTAATTAATTGCCCTCATATGATTTATTTGATCATAATATGGTAGTCAGGTTGGATCAGGTATACAGATAGGTTGATTACAGTGATTGATATTTGCATTAACTTACCGTGTTGGGGAGTCATTTGACTATCCTTAGGTATAGATATTCCTCGCCCCTAAAGTAATATTTGCATATTGTACTATAGAATTCCTTTGGTGTTCCTTTTCTCAGGCATTTCCTGTGTTTTTTTTTGTTTTTTTTTTACTGTTTTTAATATTACTTCTACTTTGCAGAACGATAAGGGCAACACGTCTGTATGTCTCAAAGAATTGTATAAGTTTAGGACACACTGAAATGCTAATCAAGTCAGTTTTACATGTACTATAAGGCCGGGATCACACATGCGAGAAACACGGCCGAGTCTTGCATGTGAATTCCCAGCACTGGCGCCGGCACTCGGGAGTGGAGCGAGCGGCTGCATAGAAATACATGAGCCATACACTCCACTGCCAGCGCCAGTGCTGGGAATTCACATGCGAGACTCGGCTGTGTTTCTCGCATGTATGATCCCGGCCTAACAGTTTTACATTTTAAAGGCAATGTCTGTACCTTCTGTAAAATAATGTTTTACCCATTTTCTGCTTCTACTTTTTCTATCACCAGTCTGTATTCTGTTTTTCAATCTAACGAAGAGGTGTTTCCTTGAAACGTGTTATTTTTAAGATTTTCAATTTCAAGTATTTATTTCTTATACTGAGAAGTGCTAATGCTCCTGCTTTCCATTCATTTTTTTATCCATGTCTACAAAACCTCCATTCTTGAAGAAGACATGACTTGGTGGTTCTGGGATGCATCTGCCATCCAAACATTTTATCCACATGCATTTATAGTTGTTGTCACTGTTCATAACAACTCAAGTTGAGAGTTGTCACTATTCCTTAATCCTATATTCTTTTATCAATGGGATCATGCTATGTGTTGTATTCTGCTCTTCTCTTTCCTCTTGCCTTTGGCATCACCAGTCTTGAGTTTCCCTTTTTAGTTATAAAACTGGTGACTGGTGAATTTTCTAAATACCTGTAAACCAAAAAGGTCCCAAGTGGCCCTTATGTCTCCCTAAAAGAACCAACTCTCTAGTAAAAGTCAGGTTCAAATTTCCAGGCTTTGGGATTCCAGTATGCAGAATAGGATCCCACAGCCCTCACTGTAAAAGAGCAAGATATCTCTCTTTGTAGTAACCCAATTGTGCCTTGTGTTTCCCTAACCTGTTACTGATGGTAATGAGGTAACTGTTCCGTAACAACTTAGTAAAGTATACTGCAGAACTATGTGGTTTGGGCTCTCTCACAGCAAGAAGGGCCTCGAAGGATTGTTGGATTCCGCTCTGCATGCCAGGATGCCACACTCAAGAAGCTTGGGCCTGACCTTTGCTTGAAAGTCGGGTCCTTTAGGGAGGCATTTGAAACCTCTGTTGTTAATAGCTGTCACTTAGAAAAATCACCAATCTGAAAGGGAACCTGTCACCAGAAAAAACGCTATTAACCTGCAGATATTAGGTTAATCTGCAGGTTGATAGCGTTATAATGCTCCCCGACACGTGCAAGAAGCCTAACACTGCGGGGAGAAAATGAGCTTTATTCTCCCCAGAAGCATTCGTGTTTCAGTCACTGGGGCGGAGCCACTACTGGTTCAGTCACTGGGGCGGAGCCACTACTGGTTCAGTCACTGCTCTGCGAATACAGAGCGGCTTCTGTAACCACACCCCCGACCCAAACTGACACTGTCTCTGCATTTGGGCTCAGCGATCAGTCAGAGCCAGGGGCGCGGTTACACCAGCTGCTCCGTATTCTCAGAGCGGTGACTGAACCAGTGGTGGCGCTGCCACATGACTGAAACGGGAATGCTGCCGGGGAGTATAAAGATCATTTTCTCCCCAGGGACTATGGGCTTCAGGTTACACCTTTTTTTTATTTTCTATGAACCACTATACTTCAGCGCCTCCTAAACTGGCGGTATCACATTCACTGAAAGTGAATCTGTCATCTGCCAGACGGACAATATGGAAAATACATGTGCAATTTTATTGCTCCAAATTTTTCAATGGAAACATGGGAAGCTCAATCATCTTATCTGACATTTACCTTGGTATGAACGCTATTTTATACCTTCAATTATTATTATTGTTTTACAGTATGGAGATCATAGAATTCTGGATACGGTGCTTCATTGGTTTTGTCTCTTGGCTTTAGGCTAATAAATATTATAGTTGAAAGAGGAAACATGATATGTGATCTGCAAATCCACATATAGAGGTCACTGGGTATCGTCTGTGTGGAGAAGAAAGGAAGGTTACCAATAAAAAGTAATAGTAGAGCCATAGTATTGCTTAAAAATTGCACATTAACTACACAGAATCTACAATAAAGTGCCTTACAGTGAGCACAAACTGTGCCTTATTTTGGCATACCCCCTTAAAGAAGCACTCACATCAAAGTTTTTATCTTCTTAATATATTGCAGTCATCATATTATATAGCACTGTGTATTTACAGTTGCTTATTTTGCCTTTCTACCTGTTAAATTATTCTCTTTTCTCTGCTCTACGTAGGAACATGAAATCTCTTTTCACTGTAAAAATCATTCCCCTCTTCAACCCTGTACGAGTTGCACCCTCCTCCCCCTGCCAGGGACTTTTGCAGTGACTCATGACTCATACAAGGAAAATTAACCTTCTGTTTCTACATGAAGCTTAGAAGGATTCAGCTAGTCTGTTAATCACGTGATGTCATAGACCTAAATGAAAAGAGAAGATTTATCCAGGTAGAAAGGCAAAATGAGCAATTGTAAGTACACAGTGCTATATAATATGATGATCGCAATATAGTAAGAGGATGAAAACTTTGATGGGAGGAGGAGTGCTTCTTTAATACCTGTATTTTTTGTATTTATAGGTTATAGAAAATAAATTTGCCATAATTACTCCTAAATGGGTAGCTTCCCGGCAAACCATAGGTATCATAGCCATGTTCTTTTGCTTTAGAATGAAGGAGAAAATTAATGACATGTATGAGTTTGATGGAGTATAGTAATCTCACCTTATGGCAGCGGAGAAACCCATAAAGGTAAAATCTTCAACTTGTGCTGCCTGAAAACCACACTTTTAAAATACAAGTGTGACACATATATTTGGTACATATAAATAGAGGTAGGATCCAGCTATATGATTACTGCCATCTCCAGGGATTTATATTCTTTAACACACAGCGGCATTGTTAAATAAATTGCCTACAAATATGTCCCATTGTGGCTGTTGTTATTAATAGGGCATTAGCAGCTGCTGTCGTATCCAATTCAGTATTTTTTTTAAGAATATGTACTATGATTATTTCCTTCCTGTATTGAAATGAACATGTACATAAATGTATGGCTTAACGCGTCACTATTGTCTGACATTTATGTAATAAGTGGTTAACCAGTGTGCAGTGGGTACAGAAAGTATTTTTCACTCTTTGTTTCATTGCAGCCATTTGGTAAATTCAAAAAAGTTAATTTTTTTCTCATTAATGTACACTCTGCACCCCATCTTGACTGAAAAAAACTGAAATTTAGAAATTTTTGCAAATTTATTAAAAAAGAAAAACAAAAATATCACATGGTCATAAGTATTCAGAGCCTTTACTCAGTATTGAGTAGAAGCACCCTTTTGAGCTTGTACAGCCATGAGTATGATGCAACAAGTTTTTCACACCTGGATTTGGAGATCCTCTGCCATTCTTCCTTGCAGATCCTCTCCAGTTCCGTCAGGTTGGATGGTGAACGTTGATGAACAGACATTTTCAGATCTCTCCAGAGATGCTCAATTGGATTTAGGTCAGGGCTCTGGTTGGGCCACACAAAAATTGTCACAGAGTTGTTCTGAAGCCACTCCTTTGTTATTTTAGCTGTGTGCTTAGGGTCATTTTCTTGTTGGAAGGTGAACCTTCAGCCAAGTCTGAGATCCAGAGCACTCTGGAAGAGGTTTTCATCCAGGATATTTCTGTAGTTGGCTGCATTCACGTTTCCTTCAATTGCAACCTGTCGTCCTGTCCCTGCAGCTGAAAAACACTCCCATAGCATGATGCTGCCACCACCATGTTTCACTGTTGGGATTGTATTGGGCAGGTGATGAGCAGTGCCTGGTTGTCTCCACACATACCACTTAGAATTATCCCTTAAAATTTCTATCTTCGTCTCGTCAGACCAGAGAATCTTATTTCTCATAGTCTGGGATTCCTTCATGTGTATTTTTAGCAAACTCTATGCGGGTCTTCATATGTCTTGCACTGAGGAAAGGCTTCCATCGGGCCACTCTGCCATAAAAGCCCGACTGGTGGAGGGCTGCAGTGATAGTTGACTTTGTGGAACTTTCTCCCATCTCCCTACTTCATCTGTGGAGTTCAGCCACAGTGATCTTTGGGTTCTTCTTTACCTCTCTCACCAAGGCTCTTCTCCCACAATTGTTCAGTTTGGCTGGACGGCCAGGTCTAGGAAGACTTCTGGTGCTCTCAAACTTCTTCCATTTAAGGATTATGGAGGCCACTGTGCTCTTAGGAACCTTGAGTACTGCAGAAATTCTTTTGTAACCTTGGCCAGATGTGTGCCTGGCCACAGTTCTGTCTCTGAGCTCCTTGGCCAGTTCCAATGACCTCATGATTCTCATTTGGTCGGACATGCACTGTGAGCTGTGAGGTCTTATATAGACAGATGTGTTCCTTTACAAATCATAGAATCATAGAATGGTAGAGTTGGAAGGGACCTCCTGGGTCATCTGGTACATCCCCCTGCTCAAAGCAGGATTCTCTAAATCATCCCAGACAGATGTCTGTCCAGCCTCTGTTCGAAGACTTACATTGAAGGAGAACTCACCACCTCTCGTGGCAGCCTGTTCCACTCATTGATCACTCTAAAGGTACTGCCACACTTAGCGATCTGGTTAGCGATCTCAATAACGACGCAAGCTAATGAGATCGTTGGTGTGATCTCTTTTAGGTCGCTAGTAGCTGCCAAACAGGAGATCTCATTAACAACTCATCAGCGATCTCTTTAACGACTTTGGCGGTCGTTAGGATCTGTCATTAGCATGTACTGAGCGCTTCTGATTCATAGGAATTTCCAGCATCGCTCCTGCTCTCTGCGTCCTGCTAGCCTGCTTTGCAACTTCTGCGATCCTCTCTGTGACGCAAAAGAGAACTTACAGATATTGCGATCCATTCCGTGACGCTAAACACCATATGCGTCACAAACGAGGTAGCTCGTCGTTCGCAAAAGGTGCCAAACACAGCGATATAGGCTCACCAGCGGGACACCAACGATCAAAAAATGGTCCAGAACGCTAGTGAGCGATCAGCGACATCACAGCAGGGGCCACATCGTTGCTACATGCCACACACAACGAGGTCGCTAACGAGATCGCAAAATAGTGACGTTTTAGTGATCTCGTTTAGTGTGGCATACCCTTCTGTCAAAAAGTTTTTTCTAATATCTAATCTGTGTCTCCTCCCATTCAGTTTCATCCCATTGCTTCTAGTCTTTCCGTGTGCAAATGAGAATAAAGATGATCCTTCTACAATGTGACAGCCCTTGAGATATTTGTAGATAGCTATTAAGTCTCCTCTCAGTCTTCTTTTTTGCAAGCTAAACATTCCCAAATCCTGTAACCGTTCCTCATAGGACATGGTTTGCCGACCGGACACCATTCTGGTCGCTCTTCTCTGAACTTGCTCCAGTTTTTTTATGTCAAATCAAGTTCTATCAGTTTAATTAAACACAGCTGGACTCCAATGAAGGAGTAGAACCATCTCAAGGAGGATCACAAGGAAATGGACAGCATGTGACTTAAATATGTGTGTCTGAGCAAAGGGTCTGAATACTTATGACCCATGTGATATTTCAGTTTTTCAGTGTTTCTCCTTTATTCCATCAGACGTACTATTCCGTCCATGTGACCCTGGACCTAATTCCCATGGACGGAATAGTACGTCATGGGCGATCAGCTGCACTCCCGGGGGGAGCGCAGCTGATCGCCGCCGGGTGTCAGCTGATTATCACAGCTGACACCCGTGACTGTGTGTCAGAAGCGGTCACGGACCACTCCCGGCACATTAACCCCTGGCACACCGCGATCAAACATGATTGCGCTGTACCCGGGGCACAGGGGAGGATCGCGCAGGCAGGGGGCTCCCTGCGCGGTCCCCTGAGACCCTCAGAGCAGCGCGATATGTCGTGCTGTTCCAAGGGTCCGTCCTCCCTCCAGGTCCCCAGATCCAAGATGGCGCCGGGGTCCTGCAGGGAGGCGGCTTCCTCAGTGCCTGCTGAGAGCAGGCGCTGGGGAAGCCTGCAGCGATGCCAGAGCGATCGCTGGTGTGACAGAGTGCTGTGCACACTGTCACACCAGCGATCTGCTAAAATACAGTGATGTCCCACCCTGGGACAAAGTAAAAAAGTAAAAAAAAGTAAAAATAAAAAGTGGTAAAAAAAAATCATAAAAAAAAAAATATTCCCCAATAAATTCATTTTTTCCTGTAAATAAAAAAAAAACAAAACAATAAAAGTACACATATTTAGTATCGCCGCGTCCGTAACGACCCCCCCTATAAAACTGTCCCACTAGTTAACCCCTTTAGTGAACCCCTTAAAAAAAAAAAAAAACGAAGCAAAAATCAATGCTTTATCATCATACCGCCGAACAAAAAGTGGAATAACACGCAATCAAAAAGACCGATATAAATAAACATGGTACCGCTGAAAACGTCATCTTGTCCCGCAAGAAACAAGCCATCATACAGCATCATCAGCGAAAAAATAAAAAAGTTATAGCTCGCAGAATAAAGCGATGCAAAAATAATAATTTTTTATATAAAATTGTTTTTATTCTATAAAAGCGCCAAAACATAAAAAAAATGATATAAATGAGGTATCACCGTAATCGTACTAACCCGAAGAATAAAACTGCTTTATCAATTTTACCACACGCAGAACGGTATAAACGCCCCCCCCCAAAAGAAATTCATGAATTGCTGATTTTTGTTCATTCTAACCTCCCAAAGATCGAAATAAAAAGCGATCAAAAAATGTCACGTGCTCAAAAATGGTACCAATAAAGACGTCAACTCTTACCGCAAAAAATAAGACCTCACATGACTCTGTGGGCCAAAATATGCAAAAATTATAGCTCTCAAAATGTGGTGATGCAAAAAACTATTTTTTGCAATAAAAAGCGTCTTTTAGCGTGACAGCTGCCAATCATAAAAACCCGCTATAAATAGTAAATCAAACCCCCCTTTATCACCCCCTTAGTTAGGGAAAAATAATAAAATTAAAAAAATGTATTTATTTCCATTTTCCCGTTAGGGTTAGGGTTGGCGCTAACGTTAGGATTAGGGTTGGGATTACGGTTAGGGGTGTGTTAGGGTTAGGTTTGTGGTTAGGGTTGGGACTAGGGTTAGGGGTGTGTTGGGTGTAACGGGTCTGGTAGGCGGAACCTCTGAGCTTTATTATACAAGAAGGCTTTCCTTGTAAAGGAGCGGGTGGCGCCGGGGAGACGGACAGGAAGTCACGGCAAGTGACAGGGACAGTCTCTGGACAGGCGGGAAGGGGATCACGGCAAGTGAGCGGGGCAGTCTCTGATTATACGGGCAGGTAGTCACGGCAAGTGACCGGGGCAGTCTCTGGATAAGTAGGCAGGGAGTCACGGCAAGTGACCGGGGCAGTCTCTGGATAGGTATGCAGGGAGTCACGGCAAGTGACCGGGGCAGTCTCTGGATTGACATGCAGGTAGTCACAGCAAGTGACCGGGGCAGTCTCTGGACAGACAGGCAGGTATATACGACCTGAGATGGTGGAGCCTCCCGGTAGGCTAGCAGGCAGATAGCAGATGACCGCTCCCAAGTGAGCAGGCGAGAGTCTCTGGAATAGCCGAGGATCACCGCATGTGACGTCCGGACCTCCGGGTAGGGCTGCAGTCAGATGGCAGATGAGCGCTCCCAAGTGAGCAGGCGAGAGTCTCTGGAATAGCTGATGGTCACCGCATGTGACGTCCGAACCTCCGGGTAGGGCTGCAGTCAGATGGCAGATGAGCGCTCCCAAGTGAGCAGGCGAGAGTCTCTGGAATAGCTGATGGTCACCACATGTGACGGCCGAACCTCCAAATAGGCTTGCGGACAGGTAGCAGACAGCAAACGGGCAGGAAACAGGCAGGTAACTGGTAACGGCACCTGAGGGCTGAAGCAGAGTAAAACAGTGCAACAACAACTGTAAGGTTCTATGTATATATTCCTGAAACTCAGTTTGTTCGTCAGCCATTTTACTTTCTGTCTTGCTGCAGCTATCTTGCCCTCAGTCAAAATGGAGTTTCCAGCTTGCATGTTCCCGCCCTGATTCTCTCCTTTGCTTCTTAAGCAGCCACAGCTGAGCAATCAGTGCTTCAGAATCTAGCCTGCAGTGAACCTGTGACTTGACTCCTGTAAGCCTTGGACCTTGTACTCCAGCTATTCCTACTGAGGAACTCTGAAGCACTTGTGGACTCTGAACCCTGCTCTTTGAAAGACCCACGTTTGCATGGACTTACGGTAACAGAGAAGAAGATCCTGAATCTGTATTGGAGAGTGATTGCTGAGCTTGGATTACTCTGGCCTGCTGTGTCTCCTGTTTCTGTGTCTGCAAACTGTGTGACTATTTCTGCCAACTTGTATGAAGTAATACAGGACTTTTCTATATCAAACCTGTGACTCCTGTGTTTTCATCGCACCCAAGCACAAGACGCTATATGAACTGTACTACATACATTACAAGATTCTGAAGCCAAAACGTTAGTGTCTGCTGGGTCTGGAAGGCTGTGTCTGCTGTACTGTGGATATCAGACGTCCGGTTGTACTTTCTGTGATGATAGTGGTTGTGACTTCTCACAACCATTCCAGGTGAGCAATTCCCTTAAGTTTTTTCTTTTTTTTTGCAGTGTTACCACAGGTAAACACTATTGTTTTTTTTTTTTCCCTTCTTTTCTCTTTTTTGTCTGCTGTAACTCTGGATATCAGATGTCTGGTTGAAACTTTCTGTGATGATAGTGGTTGTGACTTCTCACAACCATTCCAGGTGAGCAGTTCCCTTAATTTTTTTTTCTCTCTGCAGTGTTGCCACAGGTGAACACTATTGTTTTTTTTCTCTCCTCTTCTTCCAGTAATCCTGTCTTAAAAGATCTGGAAAATGGAGGCCCGCATAAAGGAACTTTGCGGAGTGACTGATAATATCCTTGCAGATTTGCAGAATATAAAGACCCGTTTTACAAATCTACAGGACCTCAATAATCACAATTTGCAAGTGGTTGGACAGACTACCCAGGATTTGCGAGCCAGGATTGAGGTTCTAGAGGGGCGAGTCCAGGCTCCTGCCGTAGCCCCGAGTGCTGGGATTCCCAAGTTGCCCCCTTTTCGTTTTGGCGGTGAACGTGAGAAATTCAGGGGATTTATTAATCAATGCAATCTTTTTTTTTCTGCACATGCTTCACAATTTCCCACTGAACGATCTAAGGTGCTTACTATAATTATGTTGCTTACCAACAAGGCTTTAATGTGGGCAAACCCTCTGATTGAGACTGAGGATGATTGTTTGAATCACCTTGATGATTTTATTTCAGCCATGGGGCAGGTGTTTGATGACCCCAATCGAGGTGCAACAGCTGAAGCAGCCATGTTAGCTTTGCGCCAAGGTAAGCACTCGGTAGCTGAATATGCCTTGGATTTCAGGAGATGGGCCCTTGATACCACCTGGGACAGTTCCGCCAAAAAATCTATTTTTCGAAAGGGGTTATCTCCACTGATTAAGGATGAACTTGCTCGTGCCGACCCTCCCACTGCGTTAGGTGACTTTATTAACTACTGCATCCGTATTGATACTCGTCTGACTGAACGCAGGCAAGAGAGATGGTTCGAAAGCAATCGTACTAACCTTTTCCTACCTTCCTCTCCAGCTAAGGAACCTTTGAGTAGGATTACACGGGAACCTGAACCTGAACCCATGCAGGTAGACTCTTTACAACGACGGGTTAGTGATGCACGCAAGGAACATCGTTTTAAGGAGAATCTATGTTTCTATTGTGGTAAGTCAGGGCACTTCATTATAAACTGCCCCAGCCGTTCTCGTAAGACTACTGCAGCACTCATTCATTGTGAGTGTTGCGAGAGGGGATCTGTCAGGTCCGAGCCTCAGGCTCCAGAGAGATCTGCAGCAACAGATCTTGATTTCTCAGACTTAAACTCCGTTACCTCTGAGGACGTTGACTGTGTAAACGCTGCCATTTTTCAAGTTTCCTCAGCGGTGTCCCAGCTGAGTTGTAAGAAAAACAATTCTCATTGCTTTCTTTCCATCAAACTCTGGGTTGACTCAGCTTGGGTGTCTAGCTCTGCTATGATCGACTCAGGGGCAAGTGGAAATTTTATGGATGTCTCCTTTGCTCTGAAACAGGGAATACGTTCAGTGAAGAAGGCTACTCCAGTACAGATGGAAACTGTGGATGGCTCCCTGCTGACCTCTGGACCAGTGGATCAGGAAACAGAGCCTTTGAGGGTTCTTATGGGTAAAGATCATCAAGAGAAACTGTCCTTTATGCTTATCTCTTCTCCCCACTTTCCCATTATTCTAGGGCTACCATGGCTGCAGGCTCAGAATCCTACCATTAACTGGGAGACCAAGGAATTACACTTTCCAGAGAAACAGATGAGTCCAAAAGTTTCAGCTTGCTCTGTTCCTAAAGGAATCATGTCAGTCCCTGAACTACCAGCTGTATACCAGGACTATGTGGATTTATGTGACAAGAAGAACGCTGACCAGCTTCCTCCTCACCGTCCATATGATTGTCCAATTGAATTATTGCCTGGAGCAGAGATACCTTTTGGTAAGATCTACCCCCTGGCGGGGCCCGAGCTAAAGGCTTTAAAGGATTACATAGATGAAAATCTAGCCAAGGGCTTCATACGCCCCTCTTCATCTCCTGCAGGTGCACCCATCTTCTTTGTAAAGAAGAAAGATGGATCTCTGAGACCATGCGTAGACTATAGGGAACTCAATAAGGTTACTATTAGAAACCGTTATCCATTGCCTTTAATCCCTGAGTTATTGGAGAGAGTGCGACATGCCAAAATTTTTTCTAAACTAGATCTTCGTGGGGCCTATAACTTAGTCCGTATTAGACCTGGGGATGAATGGAAGACTGCATTCAGGTCACGCTATGGACACTTTGAATATCTAGTTATGCCTTTTGGTCTGAGTACCGCCCCAGCCACTTTCCAACACTTGGTGAATGACATCTTCAGGGATCTCCTAGATACATTCGTGGTAATTTATTTGGATGATATTCTAATTTTTTCTAACTCCACAGAGGAACATCATGGACATGTGAGAATGGTCTTGGAACGTCTAAGACAAAATCATCTTTACATCAAACTTGAAAAGTGTGAATTCCATAGGACCGAAATTCAATTTCTGGGGTATGTACTGTCTACACAAGGAATTAGTATGGATGGAAGCAAAACCCAAGCCATCAAGGATTGGCCAAGTCCTAGAAATGTGAAGGAGGTACAGCGCTTCATCGGGTTTGCCAATTTCTATAGACGTTTCATTAGAAATTTCTCTGAGGTAGTGTCACCTATCACTCAACTTACCCGGAAAGAGTCTAGGTTTTCCTGGACTCCCCAAGCCCAGGAAGCATTTTCCCGTCTAAAAGATAAATTTACCACTGCACCTATCCTAGTACATCCCAACCCCGAGCTTGCCTTCATAATAGAGGTGGATGCTTCAGACTGTGCCGTTGGAGCTATACTCTCTCAGAGAACAGGTGAGAAGAATGTCTTGCATCCCTGTGCCTTCTTTTCCCAGCAGTTGTCTTCGGCTGAGAGGAACTACGATGTGGGCAATAGAGAGTTGTTGGCCATTATTGCCGCCTTCAAAGAATGGAGACACCTTCTTCAGGGAGCTGCACAGCAAATAGTCGTCCTGACAGACCATCGTAACCTTGAGTTTATCAGGTCGGCTAAGTGCCTGACTCCTCGCCAGGCTCGCTGGAATCTTTTCTTAAACCAATTTAATTTTATCATCTCTTATAGACCAGGATCGCGCAATGGAAAGGCTGATGCACTCTCTAGGATTTACTCAGCAGAGACACGTCCAATTACTCCTCCTAAGACTATTCTTCCTGACTCTAGATTCCTAGGAGTAATTCATAATCAAGACCTACTTAAGGACATCAAGGAAGCATACCATGCGGATTCCTTTTTGGCACAACCCCCAAGGGACGTAAGTCTTGTCTTTAAGAATGGTGTGTGGATTCAGGGACAACGTCTGTATATTCCTGAAACAGTCAGATTAAGAGTATTGCAACTCATTCACGATTCCAAGATAGCTGGGCATAGAGGAATTCTAAAGACACAGTAATTTCTTTCTCGTTTCTTTTGGTGGCCCACTTGCAGGAAGGATGTTTTGAATTATGTCACTTCATGTGAGGTCTGTGCAAGATGCAAAACACCTCGCTCCTCACCAACTGGTCTGTTACAGCCTCTTCCCACCCCGTCCCGCCCGTGGGGATCCATTTCTATGGACTTCATTGTGGAGTTACCAACCTCTCAGGGGAAGAACACCATTCTAGTGGTGGTTGACCGTCTAACAAAGGCAGCTCATTTTATCCCTTGTGTCGGCTTACCCACTGCAAAACAGACATCAGATTTGATGATTAAAGATGTGTTTCGCTTACATGGAGTACCGGATGAGGTTATTTCGGATCGAGGGGTGCAATTCACTTCTAGGTTTTGGCAAAATTTCTGTGCAGCATTGGACATTAAAGTAAACCTTTCTTCTGCTTTTCATCCCCAGACTAATGGACAGACCGAACAAACCAATCAAACCCTGGAGCAGTATCTCCGCTGCTTTATCTGCCACCTACAGGATGATTGGGTGGATCTACTTCCATTAGCTGAGTTCTCGTATAACAACTCTCAGAGTGCCTCCACTAAACAGTCTCCTTTTTACTCTAATCTAGGTTATCATCCTAACATTCTACCACAATTTCCCATAGAAACGCCTTTACCAGCAGTGGCTGAAAGAATCACGTCTTTACAGAAGAATATGGATCTTCTAAAGGAAAATCTGGAATCGGCTCAAGAAAGGTACAAGAAAGCAGCAGATAAATTTCGTAAACCTGCACCAGCTTTCAAGGTAGGAGACTTGGTCTGGCTGTCAACCAGAAATCTTAAGTTAAGGATTCCATCGTCTAAGTTGGGACATAAGTACATTGGACCCTATAAAATCAGTAAAATTATAAGTGCCGTTGCTTGTCGTCTTCAACTGCCCAGAACTATGAGAATCCACCCTATCTTTCATGTATCCCTACTAAAGGCTGCGACACCCAATACGTTTCCTGGACGTTCCTCTCCTTGCCCTGACCCAGTGCTAGTCGATGGTCAGGAAGAATTTGTGGTGGAAAGGATTTTAGATTCCAGGTTGTATAGAAATCAGTTACAATATCTGATTAAATGGCAGGGCTACCCAGTGGAGGACAACTCATGGGAACCGGTCAATAACGTTAATGCTCCTCGCTTGCTCCGTCAGTTTCATGAGAGGTACCCACACAAGCCTGGTCTGAGGTCATCCGGAGGTTGTCCTTAAGGGGGGAGTAATGTAAGGTTCTATGTATATATTCCTGAAACTCAGTTTGTTCGTCAGCCATTTTACTTTCTGTCTTGCTGCAGCTATCTTGCCCTCAGTCAAAATGGAGTTTCCAGCTTGCATGTTCCCGCCCTGATTCTCTCCTTTGCTTCTTAAGCAGCCACAGCTGAGCAATCAGTGCTTCAGAATCTAGCCTGCAGTGAACCTGTGACTTGACTCCTGTAAGCCTTGGACCTTGTACTCCAGCTATTCCTACTGAGGAACTCTGAAGCACTTGTGGACTCTGAACCCTGCTCTTTGAAAGACCCACGTTTGCATGGACTTACGGTAACAGAGAAGAAGATCCTGAATCTGTATTGGAGAGTGATTGCTGAGCTTGGATTACTCTGGCCTGCTGTGTCTCCTGTTTCTGTGTCTGCAAACTGTGTGACTATTTCTGCCAACTTGTATGAAGTAATACAGGACTTTTCTATATCAAACCTGTGACTCCTGTGTTTTCATCGCACCCAAGCACAAGACGCTATATGAACTGTACTACATACATTACAACAACATTGCTCGGGCACCTCCATTAAGGAGGAAGTACTTTATATAGGGTGGAGTCCTCCGGCATTGGCCGGGGACCTTTTTGAAAAATGTGCGCGGCCCCTTTAAGAGCGGGGGAGCGCGCGGGCGCGCGCCCTAAGTCCAGAAGCAGGGAAGGAGCGCGCGGCCCCAGCAGGAGGGAAGGAGGACGCTGAGCGCGGGTAAGGGGGGCGACGTCCCTGCCTGGCAGAGGACGCTGTTGCAGGGGAGCAGCGTCCCTGCCTGGCAGAGGGCAGGGACGTCGGCGCTACATTGGGGTTAGGGTTGGAGTTAGAATTGGGGGGTTTCTGCTGTTTAGGCACATCAGGGGCTCTCCAAATGTGACATGGCGTCTGATCTCAATTCCAGCCAATTCTGCGTTGAAAAAGTCAAATGGTGCTCCTTCACTTCTGAGCTCTGCCATGCGCCCAAACAGTAGTTTACCCCCGCATATGGGGTATCAGCGTACTCTGGACCACAAGAGTTATTGTGCAATTTGGCCTATTTCTCCTGTTACCCTTGGGAAAATAAAAAACTGGGGGCGACAAAATCATTTTTGTAAAAAAAAAATGATTTTTTTTGTTTTTACGGCTGTATGTTATAAAACTTCTGTGAAGTACTTGGGGCTTCATAGCGCTCACCACACTTCTAGATAAGTTCCTTGTGGGGTCTATTTTCCAAAATGGGGTCACTTGTGGGGGGTTTTCCACTGTTTAGGCGCATCAGGGGCTCTCCAAATGCGACATGACGCCCCAGACCAATCCATCAAAGTCTGCAATCCAAAACATCACTACTTCCCATCCGAGCCCAGACGTGCACCCATACAGTCGTTTTCTCCCACATATTGGGTATCAGCGTACTCAGGACAAATTGGACAACAAATTTTGGGGTCCAATTTCTCCTGTTACCCTTGTGAAAATAAAATATTGGGGGCGAAAAAAATCATTTTTGTAAAAAAAAAAGGATTTTTTATTTTTACGGCTGTACGTTATAAACTTCTGTGAAGCACTTCGGGGTTCAAAGTGCTCACCACACATCTAGATAAGTTCCTTGTGGGGTCTATTTTCCAAAATGGGGTCACTTGTGGGGGTTTTCCACTGTTTAGGCGCATCAGGGGCTCTCCAAATGCGACATGACGCCCCCAGACCATTCCATCAAAGTCTGCAATCCAAAACGTCACTACTTCCCTTCCGAGCCCCGACGTGCGCCCATACAGTAGTTTACTCCCACATATTGGGTATCAGCGTACTCAGGACAAATTGGACAACAACTTTTGGGGTCCAATTTCTCCTGTTACCCTTGTGAAAATAAAATATTGGGGGCGAAAAAATCATTTTTGTAAAAAAAAAAAAAGGATTTTTTATTTTTACGGCTGTACGTTATAAACTTCTGTGAAGCACTTCGGGGTTCAAAGTGCTCACCACACATCTAGATAAGTTCCTTGTGGGGTCTATTTTCCAAAATGGGGTCACTTGTGGGGGGGTTTCCACTGTTTAGGCGCATCAGGGGCTCTCCAAATGCGACATGACGCCCCCAGACCATTCCATCAAAGTCTGCAATCCAAAACGTCACTACTTCCCTTCCGAGCCCCGACGTGCGCCCATACAGTAGTTTACTCCCACATATTGGGTATCAGCGTACTCAGGACAAATTGGACAACAACTTTTGGGGTCCAATTTCTCCTGTTACCCTTGTGAAAATAAAATATTGGGGGCGAAAAAAATCATTTTTGTAAAAAAAAAAAAAGATTTTTTATTTTACGGCTGTACGTTATAAACTTCTGTGAAGCACTTTGGGGTTTAAAGTGCTCACCACACATCTAGATAAGTTCCTTGAGGGGTCTAGTTTCCAAAATGGTGTAATTTGTGGGGGTTTCCACTGTTTAAGCAGATCAGGAGCTCTCCAAACACGACATGGCATCCAGCCAATTCTGCATTGAAAAAGTCAAACGGCGCTCCTTCCCTTCCAAACTCTGCCATGCACCCAAACAGTGGTTTACCCCCACATATGGGGTATCAGCGCACTCAGGACAAATTGCACAATAACTTTTGGAGTCTTGTTTCCCTTGGGAAAATAAAAATTGGGGTGAAAAGATCAATTTTGTGGAAAAAATATTTTTTAATTTTACGGCTCTACGTTATAAACTTGTGTGAAGCACTTGGGGGTTCAAATTTCTCACCAAAGATCTATATAAGTTCCTTAGGGGGTCTAGTTTCCCAAATGGGGTCACTTGTGGGGGGTTTCCACTGTTTAGGCACATCAGGGACTCTCCAAATGCAACATAGCGTCCAATCTCAATTCCAGCCAATTTTGGTTGGAAAAAGTCAAATGGTGCTCCTTCCATTCCGAGCTCTGCCATGCGCCCAAACAGTGGTTCCCCCTCACATATGGGGTATCAGCGTACTCAGGACAAATTGGACAACAAATTTTGTGGTCCAATTTCTCCTGTTACCTATGGGAAAATAAAAAATTAGTGACTAAGAGATAATTTTTGTGGGAAAAAAATAGGATTTTTTATTTTCATGCCCGGGCATTATAAACTTGTGTGAAGCACTTGGGGTTCAAAGTGCTCACCAAAGATCTAGATAAGTTCCTTAGGGGGTCTAGCTTCCAAAATGGGGTCACTTGTGGGGGGTTTCCACTGTTTAGGCTCATCTGGGGCACTACAAACGGAACATGACCCCATCAATGTTTGCATTCCAAAACGTTACTGCTTCCTTTCCAAGCCCTGCCGTGCGCCCAAACAGTTTCCCCCCCACATATGGGGTATCAGCGTACTCAGGACAAATTGGACAACAAGTTTTGGGGTCCAATTTCCTTGGGAAAAATCAAAAATTTGGGAATTAAAAAATAATTTTTGTGGAAAATTGTTTTTTTTTTTTTTCACACCCAGGCATTATAAACTTTTGTGAAACACTTTGGGGTTCAAAGTGCTCACAACAGATCTAGATAAGTTCCTTAGGGGGTCTAGTTTCCAAAATGGTGTCACTTGTGGGGGGTTTCCACTGTTTAGGCGTATCAGGGGCTCTCCAAACACGACATGGCGTCCAATCTCAACTCCAGCCAATTTTAGTTTGAAAAAAGTCAAATGGCGCTCCTTCCCTTACGAGCTCTGCCGTGTGCCCAAACAGTGGTTTTCCCCCACATATGGGGTATTGGCGTACTCAGGAGAAATTGCACAACAACTTTATCTGCCCATTTTCTCCTTTTACCCTTGTGAAAATAAAAAAAAGTTTGTAAAAGATAATTTTTGTGGCTAAAAAGTTAAATATTCATTTTTTCCTTCCACGTTGCTTCAGCTCCTGTGAAGCACCTGAAGGGTTATTAAACTTCTTGAATGTAGTTTTGAGTAGCTTGAGGGGTGCAGTTTTTTAATGGTGTCACTTTTGGGTATTTTCTGCTATATAGACCCGTCAAAGTGACTTCAAATGTGAGGTGGTCCCTAAAAAAATGGCTTTGTAAATTTTGTTGTAAAAATGAGAAATCACTGGTCAACTTTTAACCCTTATAATTTCCTAACAAAGTAAAATTTTGGTTCCAAAATTGTGCTGATGTAAAGTAGACATGTGGGAAATGTTATTTCTTAACTATTTTTTGTGACATATTTCTCTGTTTTAAGGGAAAAAAAATTCAAAGTTTGAAAATTGCAAAATTTTCAAAATTTTCGCCATATTTGCGTTTTTTTCAAAAATAAACGCAAGGTATATTGAAGAAATTTTACCACTAACATGAAGTACAATATGTCACGAGAAAACATTCTCAGAATCGCGAAGATCCGTTGAAGCGTTCCAGAGTTATAACCTCATAAAGAGACAGTGGTCAGAATTGTAAAAATTGGCCCGGTCATTAACGTGCAAACCACCCTTGGGGTAAAGGGGTTAATCAATTTGCAAAAATGTCTACATTTCTGTTTTTTTTTAGTCGAGATGGGGTGCAGAGTGTACATTAATGAGAAAAAAATGAACTTTTTTGAATTTACCAAATGACTAGAATGAAACAGAGTGAAAAATTTAAAGGGGTCTGAATACATTCCGTACCCACTGTAGTAGATGTAAGTAAATTGCACGGTCTTTAGGGGGACTTTATTAATGACTTTCAGCCAGCAGGGCCCAATAAATTTACTATAAATTTTGATCAGAAATATATAGAAATAAAAAAAAATTATAGAAATGTATGCCAATTCATAATGACCAGAAATACTCCAAATTTATTAATACACTTGCTCCTTTTAATAAATTAGGTACATCTTGTTCTGTCTGCCTTCATATTAAGCCTGGTGTATAAAAGGGGGTTTCTAGACGTAGTCCATCGGTACTGAATTTGTGGTATGTTTGTGTTGACAGTGGATTATTCAGGATACTCTCCAAGCGTGTGACAACAGAGCTTCTTTATTCAGGAACAAACAGGAACAATATATGATAAGCTTAGTAGATCAGGAATAAATCATTTATGTGTCTCTATCTGTGCAGCATCTACAGCAGGCTACTTCTCTCATACACAGAAACAGGAAAACAGTAAATACAGTCACATGCTATGCCTGTGTGAGCCTCTGGGAGTTTTTTTTTTTCTACGTTATAAACAGCATACAAATCTAGCAACTAAACACTCATAGACAGGAATGGAGTTGTTGCACCAAACATATTCCAACACCCCCACTCAACAACTACTTATCCTGTTAGTCCCATTGTGGTTCTGAAGTCCACAAACTTGGCTGTTGATAATGGCTTTGTCATACCATCAGCTTTCATCTTGTCAGACTCGCAATAAACAAACTCGAGTACACCACGTTCCACTAAGTCACGTAAGTGGTGATGTTTTACCATCAATGTGCTTGGTCCTTGAACTAATCATCTCACTGCTGGCAAGTTTAATGCATCCTTGGTTGTCCTCATAGATAACTGTAGGTTGAGCTAATGGCTTGCCGAAATCTTCCAAAAGTTGTTTCAGACAAATTACTTCTTGACTTGCATAAGCAGCAGACATATATTCTGCTTCTGTAGAAGATAATGCGACTGACACTTGTTTTCTGCTGGACCAAGAAATTGAATTTTCTCCTAACTTGAACAAGTAACCACTTGTTGATTTCTGATCACTTTAATCTCCAGCCCAATCTGCATCCACATAACCTCTGAGAGTGAGATCTCCTGATGCAGATATCTTAAGATTTAGCCTTTGAATTTCTTTAAGATATTGAAGAATTCCAGGCTCTTTGGCGTGGATTGTTTACACGTCGGCAGAGAATTCCAACTGTGGCTGTGATATCCGGACGAATTGTGGTTGCTGTCATGTATAGTGTACAGTTCCTATAGCGTCTTGTGCTTGGGTGCGAGGAAAACACAGGAGACATAGGTTGAAATGAAATGACTTGTATTACTTCATACAAGCATGCTGAAAAGTTCACACAGTTTGCAGGAACAGCGACAGGAGACACAGCAGGCCAGAGTAACTTCAAGCACTACAATAAATCTCCAAAGCAGGTTCAGGATCTCTTCTCTGTACCGTAATTCCTCTGCAAACATGGATTCACCAAACAGCAGGTTTCCAGAGTCCAAAAGTGTTCCAAGGTTCCTCAGTAGGGAATAGCTGGAGTACAAGTCCAAGGCTTCCAGGAGTCAGGTCACAGACTGACTGAGGCTTGATTCAGGAGCACTGATTGTTCAGCTGAGGCTGCTTAAGAAGCAAGAGGGAAGAATCAGGGCGGGAACATGAAAACTGGAAACTCCATATTAACTGAGGGCAAGAGCTGCAGAAAGACAGAAAGCAAAATGGCCGACGGAAAACTGAGTTTCAAGGAACATGTCAACAGAGACAAAGAACCTTACAGTTGCTATGTACAGAAGCGCCCCCACTGCTTGTCTGTAACTCTCATTGCTGGGTTGCAGATCTTCTTCTCCTTCCAACTTTAAGTAGGACGGGTCCATTGGTGTTGATGCACCTTTGGCTTCTGACATTCCAAACTGGTTTAGGATTGTGGAAATTTTAGAACTTTGATTGAGAAGAAATCTCCCATTGTCCTCTCGATTTGAATTACAAATAATATGCTACATTTCCAAGGTCCTTAGTCTCAAAGTGCTGGTTGAGAATTTCACCTAGCTTTGCAATTTCTTTTTCATCTTGATGACACATGATTACATTGTCTACATATAGAACATACATTCACTCCTTCTCTGAATCCATTTTCTGAATGTGGTTTTCTTCGCAACTGGAGAAAATGTAGCATCATAATCTTCACCATACTTTTGCGAGTAACCTTTTGCGACGAATCTTGCCATAAACCGGTGAACTTTACCTTCTGAGTCATATTTGTTTTTGAAGACCCACTCGTACATCCGATAGCTCTTTTTCCTTGTGGTAGCTCAGTAAGCTCCCATGTCTGGAGTTGGTTAAGGGACTCCATCTCTTCATTAGCAGCATTTATCCACTTCTGCTTCTCGTGGACAGGCAGTTTTTTCATCTCTTGCCATGACTGTGGCTCTGGTTCAGGAAGTGTTCTTACCATATAAGAGAGGTGTTTAGCTGGGATACCTTTGTTTGGCCTTTCTGATATCCTGACTGGAGGGTCACTTGGTTCTTTGTTTGTGGCTTTACCTGGCACTCTGTTTTGAAGATAGCAATCTGTCATGATGGCTTCTCCCCAATACGTTGTAGGTAGATTCACATCAAACAACATACTTCTTCCACTTTCACAGAGAATATGGTTCTTTCTCTCTGCAATGCATTTTGTTCTGGGTTGCATGGAAAGGTAGTCTGGAACTAGAGTTGAGCGATACTTTCCGATATGCTAAAGTATCGGAATCGGAATGGTATCGCCGATATCACTAAAATATCGGCGATACCCGATACCGATACCGGAAGTCCCATGTAAGTCTATGGGAACAAAATATCGCAACTAAAAAAACCTCTTTCTTTCCTTGTAAACACTAAATATACACACATAGAATACATATATATATATACATGTCATTGTGACATATATATATATACATATATGTATAGTTTATACACTTCTACATAGTAAAATATCCTCTGATTCAATTGCCGGGTAAAGCCGGCTTCAGTGAAAAGACAGAAGCACCCGACATGAAATGACACTTGGTGTACATAGGGTTAACCATGTCTTTTCATGTCGTTTGCTATCTGATTTGCACAAACAATTAAATCAGTCTATGTGTGCAAAATTTCACACCTGTAGGGGTTAATTAAAGGTGTAAATTCGTTGTAAAAAAAACGGACTTTTTTGCTACGAATTTACACCTTTAATTAACCCCTACAGGTGTGAAATTTTGCACACATAGACTGATTTAATTGTTTGTGCAAATTAGATAGCAAAGGACATGAAAAGACATGGTTAACCCTATGTACACCAAGTGTCATTTCATGTCGGGTCACCCGACATGAAATGACACTTGGTGTACATAGGGTTAACCATGTCTTTTCATGTCCTTTGCTATCTAATTTGCACTTCATGTCCTTTGCTATCTAATTTGCACAAACAATTAAATCAGTCTATGTGTGCAAAATTTCACACCTGTAGGGGTTAATTAAAGGTGTAAATTCGTTGTAAAAAAAACTGACTTTTTTGCTACGAATTTACACCTTTAATTAACCCCTACAGGTGTCAAATTTTGCACACATAGACTGATTTAATTGTTTGTGCAAATTAGATAGCAAAGGACATGAAAAGACATGGTTAACCTATGTACACCAAGTG
>JARQOD010000001.1:338189690-338276551 GCA_033576555.1 Oophaga sylvatica | reverse complement strand
GAAGCACTTTGGGGTTTAAAGTGCTCACCAACACATCTAGATAAGTTCCTTGAGGGGTCTAGTTTCCAAAATGGTTGTAATTTGTGGGGGGTTTCCACTGTTTAAGCAGATCAGGAGCTTCCAAACACGACATGGCATCCAGCCAATTCTGCATTGAAAAAGTCAAACGGCGCTCCTTCCCTTCCAAAACTCTGCCATTGCACCCAAAACAGTGGTTTACCCCCACATATGGGGTATCAGCGCACTCAGGACAAATTGCACAATAAACTTTTGGAGTCTTGTTTCCCTTGGGAAAATAAAAATTGGGGTGAAAAGATCAATTTTGTGGAAAAAATATTTTTTTAATTTTACGGCTCTACGTTATAAACTTGTGTGAAGCACTTGGGGGTTCAAATTTCTCACCAAAGATCTATATAGTTCCTTAGGGGTCTAGTTCCCAAATGGGGTCACTTGTGGGGGGTTTCCACTGTTTAGGCACATCAGGGACTCTCCAAATGCAACATAGCGTCCAATCTCAATTCCAGCCAATTTTGGTTGGAAAAAGTCAAATGGTGCTCCTTCCATTCCGAGCTCTGCCATGCGCCCAAACAGTGGTTTTCCCCCTCACATATGGGGTTTCAGCGTACTCAGGACAAATTGGACAACAAATTTTGTGGTCCAATTTCTCCTGTTACCTATGGGAAAATAAAAATTAGTGACTAAGAGATAATTTTTGTGGGAAAAAAATAGGATTTTTTATTTCATGCCCGGGCATTATAAACTTGTGTGAAGCACTTGGGGGTTCAAAGTGCTCACCAAAGATCTAGATAAGTTCCTTTAGGGGGTCTAGCTTCCAAAATGGGGTCACTTGTTGGGGGGGTTTCCACTGTTTAGGCTCATCTGGGGCACTACAAACGGAACATGACCCCCATCAATGTTTGCATTCCAAAACGTTACTGCTTTCCTTTCCAAGCCCTGCCGTGCGCCCAAACAGTTTCCCCCCCACATATGGGGTATCAGCGTACTCAGGACAAATTGGACAACAAGTTTTGGGGTCCAATTTCTTGGGAAAAATCAAAAATTTGGGAATTAAAAAATAATTTTTTGTGGAAAATTGTTTTTTTTTTTTTTCACACCCAGGCATTATAAACTTTTGTGAAACACTTTGGGGTTCAAAGTGCTCACAACAGATCTAGATAAGTTCCTTAGGGGGTCTAGTTTCCAAAATGGTGTCACTTGTGGGGGGTTTCCACTGTTTAGGCGTATCAGGGGCTCTCCAAACCACGACATGGCGTCCAATCTCAACTCCAGCCAATTTTAGTTTGAAAAAAGTCAAATGGCGCTCCTTCCCTTACGAGCTCTGCCGTGTGCCCAAACAGTGGTTTTCCCCCCCACATATGGGGTATTGGCGTACTCAGGAGAAATTGCACAACAACTTTATCTGCCCATTTTCTCCTTTTACCCTTGTGAAAATAAAAAAAAGTTTGTAAAAGATAATTTTTGTGGCTAAAAAGTTAAATATTCATTTTTTCCTTCCACGTTGCTTCAGCTCCTGTGAAGCACCTGAAGGGTTATTAAACTTCTTGAATGTAGTTTTGAGTAGCTTGAGGGGTGCAGTTTTTATAATGGTGTCACTTTTGGGTATTTTCTGCTATATAGACCCGTCAAAGTGACTTCAAATGTGAGGTGGTCCCTAAAAAATGGCTTTGTAAATTTTTTTTGTAAAAATGAGAAATCACTGGTCAACTTTTAACCCTTATAATTTCCTAACAAAGTAAAATTTTGGTTCCAAAATTGTGCTGATGTAAAGTAGACATGTGGGAAATGTTATTTCTTAACTATTTTTTGTGACATATTTCTCTGTTTTAAGGGAAAAAAAATTCAAAGTTTGAAAATTGCAAAATTTTCAAAATTTTCGCCATATTTTGCAGTTTTTTTCAAAAATAAACGCAAGGTATATTGAAGAAATTTTACCACTAACATGAAGTACAATATGTCACGAGAAAACATTCTCAGAATCGCGAAGATCCGTTGAAGCGTTCCAGAGTTATAACCTCATAAGAGACAGTGGTCAGAATTGTAAAAATTGGCCCGGTCATTAACGTGCAAACCACCCTTGGGGGTAAAGGGGTTAATCAATTTGCAAAAATGTCTACATTTCTGTTTTTTTTTAGTCGAGATGGGGTGCAGAGTGTACATTAATGAGAAAAAAATGAACTTTTTTGAATTTACCAAATGACTAGAATGAAACAGAGTGAAAATTTAAAGGGGTCTGAATACATTCCGTACCCACTGTAGTAGATGTAAGTAAATTGCCCGGTCTTTAGGGGGACTTTATTAATGACTTTCAGCCAGCAGGGCCCAATAAATTTACTATAAATTTTGATCAGAAATATATAGAAATAAAAAAAAATTATAGAAATGTATGCCAATTCATAATGACCAGAAATACTCCAAATTTATTAATACACTTGCTCCTTTTAATAAATTAGGTACATCTTGTTCTGTCTGCCTTCATATTAAGCCTGGTGTATAAAAGGGGGTTTCTAGACGTAGTCCATCGGTACTGAATTTGTGGTATGTTTGTGTTGACAGTGGATTATTCAGGATACTCTCCAAGCGTGTGACAACAGAGCTTCTTTATTCAGGAACAAACAGGAACAATATATGATAAGCTTAGTAGATCAGGAATAAATCATTTATGTGTCTCTATCTGTGCAGCATCTACAGCAGGCTACTTCTCTCATACACAGAAACAGGAAAACAGTAAATACAGTCACATGCTATGCCTGTGTGAGCCTCTGGGAGTTTTTTTTTTTTCTACGTTATAAACAGCATACAAATCTAGCAACTAAACACTCATAGACAGGAATGGAGTTGTTGCACCAAACATATTCCAACACCCCCACTCAACAACTACTTATCCTGTTAGTCCCATTGTGGTTCTGAAGTCCACAAACTTGGCTGTTGATAATGGCTTTGTCATACCATCAGCTTTCATCTTGTCAGACTCGCAATAAACAAACTCGAGTACACCACGTTCCACTAAGTCACGTAAGTGGTGATGTTTTACCATCAATGTGCTTGGTCCTTGAACTAATCATCTCACTGCTGGCAAGTTTAATGCATCCTTGGTTGTCCTCATAGATAACTGTAGGTTGAGCTAATGGCTTGCCGAAATCTTCCAAAAGTTGTTTCAGACAAATTACTTCTTGACTTGCATAAGCAGCAGACATATATTCTGCTTCTGTAGAAGATAATGCGACTGACACTTGTTTTCTGCTGGACCAAGAAATTGAATTTTCTCCTAACTTGAACAAGTAACCACTTGTTGATTTCTGATCACTTTAATCTCCAGCCCAATCTGCATCCACATAACCTCTGAGAGTGAGATCTCCTGATGCAGATATCTTAAGATTTAGCCTTTGAATTTCTTTAAGATATTGAAGAATTCCAGGCTCTTTGGCGTGGATTGTTTACACGTCGGCAGAGAATTCCAACTGTGGCTGTGATATCCGGACGAATTGTGGTTGCTGTCATGTATAGTGTACAGTTCCTATAGCGTCTTGTGCTTGGGTGCGAGGAAAACACAGGAGACATAGGTTGAAATGAAATGACTTGTATTACTTCATACAAGCATGCTGAAAAGTTCACACAGTTTGCAGGAACAGCGACAGGAGACACAGCAGGCCAGAGTAACTTCAAGCACTACAATAAATCTCCAAAGCAGGTTCAGGATCTCTTCTCTGTACCGTAATTCCTCTGCAAACATGGATTCACCAAACAGCAGGTTTCCAGAGTCCAAAAGTGTTCCAAGGTTCCTCAGTAGGGAATAGCTGGAGTACAAGTCCAAGGCTTCCAGGAGTCAGGTCACAGACTGACTGAGGCTTGATTCAGGAGCACTGATTGTTCAGCTGAGGCTGCTTAAGAAGCAAGAGGGAAGAATCAGGGCGGGAACATGAAAACTGGAAACTCCATATTAACTGAGGGCAAGAGCTGCAGAAAGACAGAAAGCAAAATGGCCGACGGAAAACTGAGTTTCAAGGAACATGTCAACAGAGACAAAGAACCTTACAGTTGCTATGTACAGAAGCGCCCCCACTGCTTGTCTGTAACTCTCATTGCTGGGTTGCAGATCTTCTTCTCCTTCCAACTTTAAGTAGGACGGGTCCATTGGTGTTGATGCACCTTTGGCTTCTGACATTCCAAACTGGTTTAGGATTGTGGAAATTTTAGAACTTTGATTGAGAAGAAATCTCCCATTGTCCTCTCGATTTGAATTACAAATAATATGCTACATTTCCAAGGTCCTTAGTCTCAAAGTGCTGGTTGAGAATTTCACCTAGCTTTGCAATTTCTTTTTCATCTTGATGACACATGATTACATTGTCTACATATAGAACATACATTCACTCCTTCTCTGAATCCATTTTCTGAATGTGGTTTTCTTCGCAACTGGAGAAAATGTAGCATCATAATCTTCACCATACTTTTGCGAGTAACCTTTTGCGACGAATCTTGCCATAAACCGGTGAACTTTACCTTCTGAGTCATATTTGTTTTTGAAGACCCACTCGTACATCCGATAGCTCTTTTTCCTTGTGGTAGCTCAGTAAGCTCCCATGTCTGGAGTTGGTTAAGGGACTCCATCTCTTCATTAGCAGCATTTATCCACTTCTGCTTCTCGTGGACAGGCAGTTTTTTCATCTCTTGCCATGACTGTGGCTCTGGTTCAGGAAGTGTTCTTACCATATAAGAGAGGTGTTTAGCTGGGATACCTTTGTTTGGCCTTTCTGATATCCTGACTGGAGGGTCACTTGGTTCTTTGTTTGTGGCTTTACCTGGCACTCTGTTTTGAAGATAGCAATCTGTCATGATGGCTTCTCCCCAATACGTTGTAGGTAGATTCACATCAAACAACATACTTCTTCCACTTTCACAGAGAATATGGTTCTTTCTCTCTGCAATGCATTTTGTTCTGGGTTGCATGGAAAGGTAGTCTGGAACTAGAGTTGAGCGATACTTTCCGATATGCTAAAGTATCGGAATCGGAATGGTATCGCCGATATCACTAAAATATCGGCGATACCCGATACCGATACCGGAAGTCCCATGTAAGTCTATGGGAACAAAATATCGCAACTAAAAAAACCTCTTTCTTTCCTTGTAAACACTAAATATACACACATAGAATACATATATATATATACATGTCATTGTGACATATATATATATACATATATGTATAGTTTATACACTTCTACATAGTAAAATATCCTCTGATTCAATTGCCGGGTAAAGCCGGCTTCAGTGAAAAGACAGAAGCACCCGACATGAAATGACACTTGGTGTACATAGGGTTAACCATGTCTTTTCATGTCGTTTGCTATCTGATTTGCACAAACAATTAAATCAGTCTATGTGTGCAAAATTTCACACCTGTAGGGGTTAATTAAAGGTGTAAATTCGTTGTAAAAAAACGGACTTTTTTGCTACGAATTTACACCTTTAATTAACCCCTACAGGTGTGAAATTTTGCACACATAGACTGATTTAATTGTTTGTGCAAATTAGATAGCAAAGGACATGAAAAGACATGGTTAACCCTATGTACACCAAGTGTCATTTCATGTCGGGTCACCCGACATGAAATGACACTTGGTGTACATAGGGTTAACCATGTCTTTTCATGTCCTTTGCTATCTAATTTGCACTTCATGTCCTTTGCTATCTAATTTGCACAAACAATTAAATCAGTCTATGTGTGCAAAATTTCACACCTGTAGGGGTTAATTAAAGGTGTAAATTCGTTGTAAAAAAAACTGACTTTTTTGCTACGAATTTACACCTTTAATTAACCCCTACAGGTGTCAAATTTTGCACACATAGACTGATTTAATTGTTTGTGCAAATTAGATAGCAAAGGACATGAAAAGACATGGTTAACCCTATGTACACCAAGTGTCATTTCATGTCGGGTCACCCGACATGAAATGACACTTGGTGTACATAGGGTTAACCATGTCTTTTCATGTCCTTTGCTATCTAATTTGCACAAACAATTAAATCAGTCTATGTGTGCAAAATTTCACACCTATAGGGGTTAATGAAAGGTGTAAATTCGTAGCAAAAAAGTCCGTTTTTTTTACAACGAATTTACACCTTTAATTAACCCCTACAGGTGTGAAATTTTGCACACATAGACTGATTTAATTGTTTGTGCAAATTAGATAGCAAACGACATGAAAAGACATGGTTAACCCTATGTACACCAAGTGTCATTTCATGTCGGGTTCTGCATTTTCACAAAAGCCGGCAATTGAATTAGCGGCTATTATACTATGTAGAAGTGTATGAACTACAAATATAAATATATATATATATGTGTCACAAATTCAATGACATGTATATATATATATATATATGAGGTGTAAAATTGCTGAAAAAAAATGCGTGGGCTCCCGCCCTATTTTCGCAACCAGACAGACAAAGCCAGTGAGTGGGGGCAGATAATAATAGCCCAGAGAGGGACCATTATTTTTGGCCCCCCCCCGGCTACTAACATCTGCCCCCAGACACCCCAGGAAAGACAAATCTATAATTAGATTCGCCCTTTCTGGCACTTTGCCCGTCTATTCCCATTGCCCTGTAGCGGTGGCGAATGGGTTAATATGGGGTTAAAGCCACCTTGCTATTGAAAGGTGACCTTAAGCCAGGTTAATAATTGAGAGCTGTCAATTAGACAACTATCAATTATTAATCCTATTGCATGAAATAAAAATAAAACACACACACTTTAATTAAACATCATTTTAATGAAATAAAGACACATGTTTTTGACCATCTTTTATTTTACTGCAAAAACCATTTCCTGTAATAAAAATAAAATAAAAAAGCAAAATTATTCTTACCTATCCCATGCACAGTCAGGTCCCACGATGTAATCCTTCAGAAAGGGTTAATGTTTACTGCAGGGACCGCAGCTAATGCTGCAGCCTCACAGTAAACCCCAAATGAATGAGTTCCTCTCCTGCCTGACAGGAGAGTAAAGGCTGGGTGTCACATAATGATACACCAGCGATCCCGACAACGATATGCACTTGTCAGGATCGCTGGTGTATCGCTACATGATCGCTGCTGAGCTGTCAAACAGGCAGCTCAGGCAGCGATCTGGGACAGCGACACTGCGGGTAACATCGCTTAAGGGCCCGTCTCACATAGCGATATCGCTACCGAGATCGCTGCTGAGTCACTAGTTTTGTGACGCAGCAGCGAGCTCACCAGCGATATCGCTGTGTGTGACATTCAGCGACGATCAGCCCCCCTGCCGGGTATCGCTGATCGTCGCAGAAATGTCAGGACCTTTTTTTGATCGCTGGTTTCCCTCTGACAGGCACGCATCGCTGCGTGTGACAGGCGGGAGACCAGCGATCCGCTGGTAACCAAGGTACACAGTGGGTTTCCAGGCACCGCGCAGCGCTTGGAAACCCGCTGTGTACCTTGGATACCAGCTCCCTGCATCAGGGCGCTGGTATCCAAGGTACACAGCGGGTTTCTAGGCACAGCCCCGCGCCTGGAAACCCGCTGTGTACCTTGGTTACCAGCGGATCGCTGGTCTCCCGCCTGTCACACGCAGCGATGTGTGCCTGTCAGCGGGAAACCAGCGATCAAAAAAAGGTCCTGACATTTCAGCGACGATCAGCGATACCCGGCAGGGGGGCTGATCGTCGCTGAATGTCACACACAGCGATATCGCTGGTGAGCTCGCTGCTGCGTCACAAAACTAGTGACTCAGCAGCGATCTCGGTAGCGATATCGCTATGTGAGACGGGCCCTTAAGTGGAAAGCTTAATTGATTGCTTTCCACTTTCACTTCAGGTCAGCCAGGGACACAATCAGTGACGTCAGAGGGAACTGATTAACAAAAATAGGGGTTCCCTTCGAAAAAAAAATGGCGTGGGGTCCCCCCTATTTTTGTTAACCAGCCAGATGAAGCAGACCGCTGAGGCCTGGATTTTCAGGCTGTTAAGGAGCCAAGATCCATGGACCTTGCCAGCCTGATAATACTAGGCCACAGCAGTCTGCATATCTTGGCTGATTAACAAAAATAGGGGATCCCCTCGAAAAAAATTGGCGTGGGGTCCCCCTATTTTTGTTAACCAGCCAGATGAAGCAGACCGCTGAGGCCTGGATTTTCAGGCTGTTAAGGAGCCAAGATCCATGGACCTTGCCAGCCTGATAATACCAGGCCACAGCAGTCTGCATATCTTGGCTGATTAACAAAAATAGGGGATCCCCTCGAAAAAAATTGGCGTGGGGTCCCCCCTATTTTTGTTAACCAGCCAGATGAAGCAGACCGCTGAGGCCTGGTTTTTCAGGCTGGTAAGGATCCAATATCCATGGACCTTGCCAGCCTGATAATACCAGGCCACAGCAGTCTGCTTAGCTTGGCTGGTTAACAAAAATAGGGGATCCCCTCGAAAAAAAAACGGCGTGGGGATCCCCCCTATTTTTGTTAACCAGCCAAGTAAAATGCAGACTGCTGCGGCCTGGTATTAAAAGACTGTCAAGGCCCATGGATTTTGGCCCTCAACAGCCTGATAATACCAGGCTACAGCAGCCCCACATTTGGCGCATCAAAAGATGTGCCAATTGTGGCACTTTACCCGGCTCTTCCCACTTGCCCTGTAGCGGTGGCAAGCGGGGTAATAAGGGGTTAATGTCACCGTTGATTGCACGGTGACAATAAGCCCGGTTAATAATGGAGAGGTGTCAATAAGACACCGATCCATTATTAATCCCAAAGTTTTTAAATGTTTAAAAAAAAGACAAAGCAAGAAAAAAGTCTTTTAATGAAATAAAAGAGACAACACAGTTTTCATTAATTTTATTATACTCTCATTCCTGCGACGCCATCGATCTCCTGTAAAAAAAGAAAAAAAAAACAAACCAACAGTATACCACCTGTCCGACGCAGTCCATAACGACAGTCCCACGACGATCCAGCTCTGCTACATCGCAATGACAGGCAGAGCCTGTCATCGCGACGCAGCACAGCTGATTACCTGCTTCCCCGGCGGTGACGTCATCGGACTGACTGCTTTACGGCCGGGATTACCCAGCAGTCACTGCAGTTATCGCGAGAAACTGCATGTGACCGCCGGGGAAAGAAGATTGCGGCCATGAAGCAGTCCAGCCCGTGACCGCCGGAGATCTTCTGCCAGGTAAGTGCCGCTGACTCCTGACAGACCCGACCGACGGACACTGACAGTGACAGTGACAATCCCGATTCCGGTATCCGATATGACGAAAATATCGGAACTCGGAATCGGAATTCCGATACAGCCAATATCGGCCGATACCCGATATTTGCAGTATCGGAATGCTCAACCCTATCTGGAACACGATTCCATTCTTTTTCAAAATGGTTTGCACCTTACTACTTGTATATTCGGTTCCATTATCTGCATGCAGGGCTTTTGGCATTCTTCCAAATTTGTTAAACACTACAGCAAGATATTCTTCAAGATTCTGTGGAACTTCATCCTTACTGTGAAGCAGGTAGGCGACTGTACATCTGGAGTAGTCATCAATAAATGTGAGCAAATATCTCTTCTTGCTAGGAGTTTGAACACTCATTGCACTGCATACATCTGTATGTATCAGATCCACAGGCTGTACAGATCTAGTGGTGCTTATTTTAGGAAAGGATTTTCTGGACATTTTCCCTTTAAGACAGCTAGTGCACTTCATTATTTGACTACATTGGTTGATTTCAATACCATTTGCAAGTTGAGCTAGCTTCCTTACTGCTTCTGGGTCTCTATGTCCAAGACATCTGTGCCATACATGGATATAGCTCTTATGCAGGTCTTGTATAGCGCTGTACAGTCTTTCTTTGCATTTTAGCTGATAAAGTTCATCTTGGATTTTTCGTTCTGCAAGAGTGTGACCCTTCTTTGAGATGATGCAGCTGTTATTTCTAAAGGTAACTACATTCCCCTTTTGCATGAGCTTCTTTACTGACAGAAGATTGCTTTCCAGGCTGGGAACATAAAGAACATCTTTTATTGGGATCTTTCTGCTTTGTGCTGAGGAAACTGGACAGTGGAGTTTGAGGTCTCCTACTCCTTCTGAAGTCATATAGTGACCATTAGCTAAAATGACCTTTTCTAACTTGCTTTCATTAAGCTCAGTGAAGAAATCCTTGTTATTTGTCATATGACTGCTTGCGCCAGAATCTATACACCATATATGTTTTGCAGATGGCTGTTATGATATGGTAACTGAGGAGGACAAGAGCAAAACAGCAAGGCAGCCGAACACCTGAGAGGTTGGGAACTTATGGGTTGCAGATCCCTAAACTAACCGCACAACTAGAAGCAGCCGTGGAGCGTACCTACGGTGGTCCTAGACGCCTCGGCACAGCCGGAGAACTAGCTACACCTAAAGATAGAAACAGGAAAGCTAACTGCCCCGGAGTAGAGCCCCAAAGGAATAGGCAACCCCCAAACATATAATGGCGGTTAGACAAGACGAAACACAAACGCAGGCTGAAAATAGAGTGAGAAAACGCAGGGGCCAAACACTGACTAAATAGGACAGGAAAGAACAGAATACTATTGGCAACCCAGCAAAACTTCCAACACTTCTGATTTCAAAAATGCTGAGATCACACGATCTCGCCACCCACTAAATCAGATCTCAGTGTGAACAAGGCCCCAATGTGAAGCTTACTGTTTGCCACTTGGGGTTTTTTTTTTTTTGCCTTCCTCTGGATCAACATGTTAGGGCAGGTTAGGATAGGATATGGGTTGAACTAGATGGACTTAAAGTCTTCCTTCAACCTTAATAACTATGTTACTATGTTACTATGTAAGGCTAACCCGCAGCCACTCAAAAAGCAGGGAAAGAGCAATTGCACAAATAACAGTGGCTACAGAAAAACAGAGAGTAGCACAGGCCCCAGGAGGGGACCCGGCTAACCTCCACAAAGGTGCAGACAAAAATGGAAATAGCAAACACAATAGAAACAAGCAGAAAATATCTTATCTGAAAGCAGCAGACGAAGGCAAGACACCAGCAGACTTCCAAATGAACCAGGAAACAACAATTGATCACCGGCTAGGATCATGGGAAGGCAGCTCCCTTATATCAGTCCAGTCAGTGACTCCTGATTGCCAGCTATCGCAGCCAGCTGAGGAGGCCCTGTCATTCGATACAGCTTCAGTACCGACAGCAACCACCAGAGGGAGCCTCAGCTCAGAAATTGTCTCCAACACGTTGACAACAGATGCCCTTGTACTGGCAATAAATGCAGCTTCAGCACATGTAGAATCTTCCTTTAAATCCTTTGATGACTGTTCTACTTTTTAAGCTGACTCATACTTGCTTTCCAAATTCTGCAGTCTGCTTTAAGGTGGCAGGGCTTTTTACAGACAAAACATTCACGAGTTTCTCTTAGATTGCTCTTATATTTAGAGAAATACTGTGTCTTTAATGCTGATTCTGCTCTGAATTCATTACTGCTGCTTACATGCTGCTTTTTTTTATCTTGAATTCATCCACAGGTTTGCCTTTAACATACTCTAGTGTCAGCTCATCATCTGGCTGTGCATCTAGTGCAGTCACAAGTGTGTCATAACTCTCTGGAAGACCACTTAATAGAAGTGCAGCAACATCTTTAATTTCTACTCCAATACCCCTGAGACGCTCCACAATCTCTAGGGTGTTTCTTATATTGTCCTGCATATTCTGTCCATCACTTAACTTAGAGTGATACAGCTTTCTCATGAGATAAAGCTTATTGCTGAAATTTGATCTTTCATGCACTTTCTGTATCTCATCCCACATCTCCTTTGCAGTTGCACACTTGCATATATGCATAATCTGATTATCATCTACACTGAGGGAGATCGTGCTTTGTGCTTTCTGATCCTTCGCAAGCCAATCATCTGGTAATGGATGAGGCACTTGTTCCTGAGTATATTTCCAGGTACCTTCTCTTATGAGCAGCATCTTCACCTTCAGGACTGGTAGTGAGGTTTGGCACAGAGAACTTGACAGGATTGCTGCTAGGGGACATCTCTGTTGCTCTGTGCTGCTTTTGCTTTGGGCTTCTATTGCTGTGTTACTCTGGGGTTCTGTGTCACTCTGGGCCCATGACCTGTTGGCAGTGGATTATTCAGGATACTCTCCAAGCATTCTTTATTCAGGAACAAACAGAAACAATATTTGATAAGCTTAACAGATCAGGAATAAATCATTTGTGTGTCTCTATCTGTGAAACATCAATAGCAGGCTGCTTCTCTCATACACAGACACAGGAAATACAGTCACATGCTCTCCCTGTGTGAGCCTCTGGGAGTTTTTTATTTTTTGACTTTATAAACAGCATACAAATCTAACAACTAAACACTTAGACAAGAATGGAGTTGGTGCACCAGATTCCAACAGTTTGTTTAAAGCTTATTTGTGTTTTGTTGTAAGGGTTGCCCTGCACTATTTGAGCATCTTTACAATGCACTGCTTGCACCTTAAATTAACTCTTTCTGTGATGCACCTTATTGTTACCTAATTATGGCTATGTATATCCAGGCTCAAACTGGCCCATAGAGGAGCAGGGGAATCCCCCGGTGTGCCCCTGTATAGATCTGAGCCACCAACCCTATTGTATGGGCAGTACTTGGCATAATTCTCTTGATTTACTCTGTACAGAAAAAGCAGCAGCTCGTCATTCATTCAAAACTAGCCAGTTTATTATTTTATAGAGACTAGCTGAAGAGCCTGGCGTTGCCTGTGCATAGTAACAAATTCTCGCTGTTGAACATAGCAACGCTGCCGCACTGAAACAAGGAACACAACCGGCGCCATTTTGTTGAAGCAATTTTTTTAACACAATATTAACCCCTTAACGACTGCTGATACGACTTTTAACTGAGGCAGTTAAGGGGCCTTATTCCTCCTGAACCTCATGCTCCTTCTTTTTACACAGCCTTCTCCTGCACGTCACGCTCCTCCTTTATACACAGCATTTTTCTGCAGCACAGCTTTTCTCCTTTATAGTCACCTCCTCCGGCACCAGTTCAAACTCCTCTTCCATATACAATTGGAAACACTTGATCCCGAGAGAAATTGCACTAATTGCAATAAAGCGTATTGTACACACAGCCTACTTCTTCTGCAACACCACACAGCAACTTCCTGTTATGAGCACAGCGGTGTAATCCATGAGGCTCCTCCCTTTCCCTTGACGCCATGCCTCACAGGAGCAACTCCATTCTAGACACAATGGAGCTTGATGTGGCTTGTGCCTGCCGCGCACTGATGCTCTGAGTTTTGCAGAGTGGCTTTCGAGGTGAATGTGTCTCCGCCTGTGTGTGCTAACAACGTGGGCCATGTGGATGGGGCTTTGCATGTGGAGTGAGTGTGGCTATGCGGAGTGGGCGTGGCTTGATACAAACACACACATACATACACTCAGCTTTATATATATAGATATAAGTAATTTGTGAACAAGGGTAGTGTAATATTTGTATGCAGGTGAAAAGTAGGCCCCCAAAGTCAATGTAACTGGTGGGCTCTTGGCACCCCATTCTGACACTGTGTATATCTACTAAATAGGGCTTGGCACTCCCATCAACACATATATGAGGAACTTCAGTGGGGATTTTAAAGTGGAAATTGCTGTAAATATTAGCATTAATAGGACACCATTCCTCTTATTGCCATTAGATGGTAGTCTAATAAACATACAGTACAGATCAGTTGTTACACACTTTTTTGTTAAGTATATAATTCCACATGTGTTAATTCATAGTTTTGATGCCTTCAGTGTGAATTTACAATTTTCATAGTCATGAAAATACAGAAAAATCTTTAAATTAGAAGGTGTGTCCAAACTTTTGGTCTGTACTGTATATGAACATCAAATGTATTTCTGAGCATATTTGACACAGTCACATGGAGTACACTAGTTGAGATACAGTCAGGGCCAGAAATATTTGGACAGTGACACAATTTTCGCGAGTTGGGCTCTGCATGCCACCACATTGGATTTGAAATGAAACCTCTACAACAGAATTCAAGTGCAGATTGTAACGTTTAATTTGAAGGGTTGAACAAAAATATGTGTTAGAAAATGTAGGAATTGTACACATTTCTTTACAAACACTCCACATTTTAGGAGGTCAAAAGTAATTGGACAAATAAACATAACCCAAACAAAATATTTTTATTTTCAAAATTTTGTGGCGAATCCTTTGGAGGCAATCACTGCCTTAAGTCTGGAACCCATGGACATCACCAAACGCTGGGTTTCCTCCTTCTTAATGCTTTGCCAGGCCTTTACAGCCGCAGCCTTCAGGTCTTGCTTGTTTGTGGGTCTTTCCCTCTTAAGTCTGGATTTGAGCAAGTGAAATGCATGCTCAATTGGGTTAAGATCTGGTGATTGACTTGGCCATTGAAGAATGTTCCACTTTTTTGCACTCATGAACTCCTGTGTAGCTTTGGCTGTATGCTTGGGGTCATTATCCATCTGTACTATGAAGCGCCGTCCAATCAAGTTTGCAGCATTTGGCTGAATCTGGGCTGAAAGTATATCCCGGTACACTTCAGAATTCATCCGGCTACTCTTGTCTGCTGTTATGTCATCAATAAACACAAGTGACCCAGTGCCATTGAAAGCCATGCATGGCCATGCCATCACGTTGCCTCCACCATGTTTTACAGAGGATGTGGTGTGCCTTGGATCATGTGCCGTTCCCTTTCTTCTCCAAACTTTTGGCTTCCCATCATTCTGGTACAGGTTGATCTTTGTCTCATCTGTCCATAAAATACTTTTCCAGAACTGAGCTGGCTTCTGGAGGTGTTTTTCAGCAAATTTAACTCTGGCCTGTCTATTTTTGGAATTGATGAATGGTTTGCATCTAGATGTGAACCCTTTGTATTTACTTTCATGGAGTCTTCTCTTTACTGTTGACTTAGAGACAGATACACCTACTTCACTGAGAGTGTTCTGGACTTCAGTTGATGTTGTGAACGGGTTCTTCTTCACCAAAGAAAGTATGCGGCGATCATCCACCACTGTTGTCTTCCGTGGGCTCCCAGGTCTTTTTGGATTGATGAGTTCACCAGTGCTTTCTTTCTTTCTCAGGATGTACCAAATTGTAGATTTTGCCACTTCTAATGTTGTAGCAATTTCTTGGATGGGTATTTTTCTGTTCTTGCAGCTTAAGGATGGCTTGTTTCACCTGCATGGAGAGCTCCTGTGACCACATGTTTCCTTCACAGCAAAACCTTCCAAATGCAAACACCACACCTCAAATCAACTCCGGCCCTTTCATCTGCTTAATTGAGAATGACATAACAAAGGGATTGCCCACACCTGTCCATGAAATAGCCTTGGAGTCATTTGTCCAATTACTTTTGGTCCCTTTAAAAACAGGGTGGCACATGTTAAGGAGCTGAAACTCCTAAACCCTTCATCCAATTTTAATGTGGATACCCTCAAATGAAAGCTGAAAGTCTGAACTTCAACTGCATCTGATTTGTTTTGTTTCAAATTCATTGTGGTAATGTCTAGAACCAAAATTAGATAAATGTTGTCTCTGTCCAAATATTTATGGACCTAACTGTATATAAATCTACCCTCTTTTTCCTTTCCCGTTAAAATTACTTATTTGCTAAAATCAAGTTTCTAATGAAATTTAGCTATGACTTTATGTTAGGGAAACTATATGAAGTTCTATACATATGAATTAAAGACAGCTTTTATGAGAATAATTACAGTGGCTTGCGAAAGTATTCGGCCCCCTGGAACTTTTCAACCTTTTCCCACATATCATACTTCAAACATAAAGATACCAAATGTAAATTTTTGGTGAAGAATCAACAACAAGTGGGACACAATTGTGAAGTTGAACGAAATTTATTGATTATTTTAAGTTTTTGTAGAAATACAAAAACTGAAAAGTGGGGCGTGCAATATTATTCGGCCCCTTTACTTTCAGTGCAGCAAACTCACTCCAGAAGTTCATTGTGGATCTCTGAATGATCCAATGTCCTAATTGACTAATGATGATAAATATAATCCATCTCTTTGTAATCAAGTCTCCGTATAAATGCACCTGCTCTGTGATAGTCTCAGGGTTCTGTTTGAAGCACAGAGAGCATCATGGAGACCAAGGAACACAACAGGCAGGTCCGTGATACTGTTGTGGAGAAGTTTAAAGCCAGATTGGGATACAAAATGATTTCCAAAACTTTTTATTTTTAATCTCTTTTTATTGTTTTCAAATAAAGAAATACAGCTCAATATATAGTCATACATTAACCGAAGCAGTACACAATATGCAAACATGGTGGACTGTACAATCCACTTTTTCTAATATACATGAAATAATTTAGAAGAAGCTCCAACTTGTAGACTGTTATTAGAACTCACATAAAAAATATAAACCTTAAAGACCCCTATCGGATCTACGTATCAATAGGACATATACAAGACGTACAAACTAAATAAAACACACACAATGAAAGAAAAAAAAAGGAGGGGGAAGAAGAGGGAGGGGGATGGGGGAAGAGGGGGAATTGAGAAACACAGATGGAGAGTGGGGCCCAATTCCCTAAGCGAGCGGGGGTATGTACGGGGCCGCTCCCCAACTCTCCGGCCAGTCCCCAGCACCATCCAAAACTTTTTAAACATCCCAAGGAGCACTGTGCAAGCGATCATATTGAAATGGAAGGAGTATCATACCACTGCAAATCTACCAAGACCCGGCCGTCCCCCTAAACTTTCATCTTAAACAAGGAGAATACTGATCAGAGATGCAGCCAAGAGGCCCATGATCACTCTGGATGAACTGCAGAGATCTACAGCTAAGGTGGGACAGTCTGTCCATAGGACAACAATCAGTCGTACACTGCACAAATCTGGCCTTTATGGAAGAGTGGCAAGAACAAAGCCATTTCTCAAGGATATCCATAAAAAGTGTAGTTTAAAGTTTGCAGCAAGCCACCTGGGAGACACACCAAAAATGTGGAAGAAGGTGCTCTGGTCAGATGAAACCAAAATTGAACTTTTTGGCAACAATGCCAAACGATATGTTTGGCGTAAAGGCAACACAGCTCATCACCCTGAACACACCATCTACCACTGTCAAACATGGTGGTGGCAGCATCATGGTTTGCGCCTGCTTTTCTTCAGCAGGGACAGGAAAGATGGTTAAAATTGATGGGAAGATGGATGGAGCCAAATACAGGACCATTCTTGAAGAAAACCTGTTGGAGTCTGCAAAAGACCTGAACTGGGACGGAGATTTGTCTTCCAACAAGACAATAATCCCAAACATAAAGCAAAATCCACAATGGAATGGTTCACAAATAAACGTATCCAGGTGTTAGAATGGCCAAGTCAAGGTCCAGACCTGAATCCAATCGAGAATCTGTGGAAAGAGCTGAAAACTGCTGTTCACAAACGATCTCCATCCAACCTCACTGAGATAGAGCTGTTTTCCAAGGAAGAATGGGCAAGAATTTCAGTCTCTCGATGTACAAAACTGATAGAGACATACCCCAGCGACTTGCAGCTGTAATCGCAGCAAAAGGTGGCGCAACAAAGTATTAAGTTAAAGCGGCCGAATAATAGAATGTAATAATAATAGAATCCCATAGAATATAAGTCCGCAAGGACAGGGTCCTCTTCCCTCTGTACCAATCTGTCATTGTAAATTTGTTTACTGTAAACGATATCTATAACTTTGTATGTAACCCCTTCTCATGTACAGCACCATGGAATTAATGGCGCTAGATAAATAAATAATAATAATAATAATAATAATATTGCACGCCCCACTTTTCAGTTTTTGTATTTCCACAAAAATTTAAAATAACTAATACATTTCGTTCAACTTCACAATTGTATCCCACTTGTTGTTGATTCTTCACCAGAAATTTACATTTGGTATCTTTCTGTTTGAAGCATGATATGTGGGAAAAGGTTGAAAAGTTCCAGGGGCCGGATACTTTCGCAAGGCACTGTATATATCTATGTATTCTATGTGTATATATCTATTCCAACCTGTCATGGTGATTTTACGGTACGCGGCTGCTCAATTGCCGTTTTTTCTTCTATCTATCTATGTAATATATAAACATACATATATGTGTGTGTCACTGACATCTATATTTCTATGTTTCTATGTGTATATATCTATTCTATTCTAAACTGTCACTCTGTGATTTTACTGTACGTGGCACATGAATTGCCGGCTTTTATTCTATCTTTTACCAAATGTTACCGACTTTTTCCGATTTTAACAAAAATCCGAATGTACCAAATTCTGGCTGAATTTATGTATTTGTCGATCGTTTTCCTAACATATTCATCATCTCTACTCAATATTACTTTTCAGAGAACTAATTATTGTGAGCAGCCTGTGGCCTCCTCGAATGATCGTCACCCAATCATGTCATTGTCTGGATGATAGGGGCCAGCTGAGAGCTATTCATTACAAAGATTACAGCCCTTGTTTTTGCATGAATCACGGCCTGTGATCTCTGTGATTATTGCATGGCCACTCCAATCTGTTGGCCACAGAAATGCTGCCTTACCACCTTGTGGACACAGACGTTTTCCAAAAGCTGATGACCGTAGCAATCCACCTGTACCAGTTGCCCAGTCACCATTACTTCTCTAAGAAAGATGTGCCCACGCTATAGCAGCAAGTCACAAACAAAATCACCCGTTCCCTGAAAAATTCTATGTCTGCCAGGGTGCATTTCAACAATGACACCTGGACAAGCATGCATGGACAGGGGAGTTACATCTCGATGACTGGGCACTGGGTGACTCTGGTGGCTGTGGGGCAGTCGGGGAAGGGGCTGCTACACAAGTTTTGCAATCCCCAAGACATGAAGAGCACTTGGGGATGGAGAAATAAACCACTACACACCACAGGATGGATAACTAAACTACTAGACAACAGAGGTTGTAGAACTAAACTTCTAAACAGCTAGGGTTGTAGAACTAAACATTACATACCATAAGATGGATAACTAAACTAATAGACAACAGGGGTTGGAGACCTAAACTACTAAACAACTTGGGTTGGAGAACTAAATTAGTGAGGGTGTCAGTAGACACAAAGTCTTGTAATCCCCTGGACTTGTGGAACAAACCTCTGTATGTAACAGTTCCTCCAGTGCTTCAACCTCCGCCTTAATGAAATACACGTTCCAACAATGCAGAGAGAGAATCCCACCACCTCTGTACTGCGCAGCCAGGGTTCACCGCAATCAGGCAGAGTTTACATTAACATGCCTTGGAGATCGCAGTCATACAGATAAACAGTTGTGGACAGCTATCCATGCCGAGTTTGAGCAATGGTTGTCTACACTCAACCTGGAGCCAGGGAAGGCCGTATGCAATAATGTTGCAAATCTGGTGGCGGCCCTACACCGGGCCAACCTTACACACGTGCCTTCCATTACTCACATCTTCAATCTGATGGTACAGCAATTCTTCTGTCACTGTCCCAGCCAGGATGCGCTGTCGCAGAAACTAATGTCGTTGTGTGCTCACTTCCACCATTCCACTTCAGTTGGTATAGAGATCTTTCGGGCTACTGGTGAACCAGTTGATAAGCGATGTGACCACACTGTGGAATTCAACTCTACACATGTTGCAGTGACTCTGCAAGCAACACCAAGACCTGGTGCAGTATGACATTTTTCATATCCTGGCACAACACAGTACGGACGTGGTGCAATTCAAACTTGCATAGTGGACACAGATGAAGGACCTCTGCACCCTTCTGCATGTTTTCTTAGTGGCAACTAAGATGGTTAGTGGTGATGATGCTGTCATCAGTATCGCTATTACTGTCATCTTCATGCTGGAGCACACTTTAAATAGTCTGGGTGAGGAGGTAGTGGTGGTGATCCCAGGGGAAGATGAGGAAGCAGAGGAGGATGCCTCCAGGGTTAATAATATCTATAAGTACAGGTCTGTCATCTCACAGACAGTTGCCATGGGGGATCAAATGGAGAAGGACCATGAAACGGATGAGAAGGAAGAGGTGATGGACGTGCAACAGTTAGAAGATAAAGACGATAATGTTTCCCACTCTGTTGTCCGTGGTTGTCAGTAGGGGATGGAGAAGAAAAGCTTGAGTGTTATCCTGTTACCAACACACTGTGGAGTTGGACCTCATGAAAGAGACCGACTCATGAGCGCCTTCTTGCAGCACTATCTGCAAAATGATTGTTACCCGTATAGTTATGATTCAAAATAGTGCTGACTATTGGGTTGCCAGTGTGTTCTGTCCACAATACAAAAGTAAATTTTGCCTGTTGATTCCCCCCCTGGAAAGGGACGTGCCCATGCTGCAGTATCAAAACATGCTGGAAGACAATCTTGACAGTGGTTTTCCCCAAGACAGCAGTTTGATGCCACTTTAGTGGTGTGTGTGTGTCAATAATTTGGGGAAATGTTTGTGCTCCAATTTGGGTCTCCTTTATCTGTGTTGTCTGTAGCAGTAGGGTTCCCAGACTGTCAGGCCTGCAATTGCTTTCAGTCAACTACCTGTGTTACTATCCTTAAATTTTTATAACATTTGTGGTATACTAAGCTGATATTTGTGCCACCTGAGTGTGGCTGATCAAAAATCATGTATAAGATGTTGCATGAGGTATCAGGGCTCCCAGCACAGCAGGCTTAACCACCAGGTCCTTATTGAAATTTCAGTTCTTCAATTCCAGGCTGTAAATGCTGGGCCAGACCCTGATACCTCATGCATGGCCCTCTGCTGACTGCTGCTGTGCCATTTGCAAATTTCTACTGTGGGTCAATTGATGCCAGGTCTCATGGTGTCTACCCCTAATTTTAGCTGTTTGGGAAGCTTTTTGTCACCCCTTAAGGTGTTGTGTATATGTTTAGTTTGTCCTCACATTGAATCTAATGCAGTTTGGGTACGTTTGTCGAACCGTCCGTCTAACGTCTAATCATTCGACAAATGGAACCGAACCGAACCTTGAAAGGTTAACTCATCTCTAATTAAGGATGCAAACATAAATAGAAAGTACATCCTATCCCAGGGGAGGCAGACATGCACTGTTTATACACCAGCCTTTTACACTTTTAAAGGGAATCTGTCACCCTATTTTAGCCATATCAGCTAAAGATATGGCTGAATAGTGCATCCCATAAGCAAGCTATCAGTAGGTATCATATATCCTGATACCCCCGTTTTGATAGCAAAATACCTTAGTAAAGTTGGGATTATTTTCTGTAAATCAGGGCGGTCCGGTCCGGAGGGCGGCGTTTTCTCTGTCCTCCCCCCGCTCCTCGGCATCACTTGCGTATGGCCGTCTGTGAATCCCACAGACGGCGTTCGGCTTCCTGGGATTGCGCATTTCAAATTCGGCCCCGCGCATGCGCAGTGTGCTTTGCCCAACAGTGGACAAAGCATAAAATCATTACAGCGCATGCGCTACTCTTTCCTTGCCCCGCAAGTCGTCCAAGGCAAGCAGTCATTTCCGGGGCAAGGAAAGAGTAGCGCATGCGCTGTAATGATTTTATGCTTTGCCCACTGTTGGGCAAAGCACACTGCGCATGCGCGGGGCCGAATTTGAAATGCGCAATCCCAGGAAGCCGAACGCCGTCTGTGGGATTCACAGGCGGCCATACGCAAGTGATGCCGAGGAGCGGGGGGGAGAGAGAAAACGCCACGCTCCGGACCGGACAGCCCTGATTTACAGAAAAGAATCCCAACTTTACTAAGGTATTTTGCTATCAAAATGGGGGTGTCAGGATATATGATACCTACCAATAGCTTGCTTATGGGACGCACTATTCAGCCATATCTTTAGCTGATATGGCTAAAATGGGGTGACAGATTCCCTTTAAGTGTGCTATGTTTATTATTTAATTCTTATTTATCTATACACATGTGTACCAATTTCACAAAGTATGGATTTGTAAGTTATATTTTTCTATGCATTTATATAATTACAGTATGTTGGCTGTACATACTGTACATATATTTATTTATATCCATTATGGCTTTATCAATGCAATCATGTATTTAATTTATAACATTTGCTAACATACATTTTACTCTATATTTCATGACTGTATTTTGTATATTTTAATTTCTTATTTTCGTACTTACAATTTACGCTTTTTATATAGCAGGTAAAATAAGTTTTAATCACATCACCTTTTTTCTAAATAAATATATTCCTAAAGGTGCTATTGACATTAAATTCTCACCAGATGTCGGTAACAAACCGTCAAATCCACACAGACAAAGAAATCAAATAATAAATTACTGTGTTTCATTAAATATTTAAAAAAAAACCTGAAGACCCACCTGTTCCGACAAGCCTACAGCCTGCAATGATCCTCAGTCTACTGAACCATCGCACAACCAGATCTACCCTTTCCTAGTGTATCCTCACCCATCCCTGTAGACTGTGAGCCCTCGCGGGCAGGGTCCTCTCTCCTTCTGTACTTGTGTGTCCCTTGTCTCGTACATGTTTATTGTACTTGTGTCACGCTGTATAGCAGATATACAGTCATGGCCAAAAGTTTTGAGAATGACACAAGTATTAATTTTTACAAAGTCTACTGCTTCACTTTTTCTAATGGCAATTTGCATATACTCCACAATGTTATAAAGAGTGATCAGCTTAACAGCAATTACTTGCAAAGTCAATATTTGGCTAGAAAATGAACTTTATCCCCCAAAACACATTTCAACATCATTGCAGTCCTGCCTTAAAAGGACCAGCTAACCTCTTTTCAGTGATTGCTCCATTAACACAGGTGTTGGTGTTGATGAGGACATGGCTGGAGATCAATCTGTCATGATTAAGTAAGAATGACACCACTGGACACTTTAAAAGGAGGCTGGTGCTTGGCATCATTCTTTCTCTTCTGTTAACCATGGTTATCGCTAAAGAAACACGTGCAGTCATCATTGCAATGCACAAAAATGGCCTAACAGGGAAGAGTATCGCAGCTAGAAAGATTGCACCTCAGTCAACAATCTATCGCATCATCAAGAACTTCAAGGAGAGAGGTTCCATTGTTGCCAAAAAGGCTTCAGGGCGCCCAAGAAAGACCAGCAAGCGCCAGTACCTTCTCTTAAAAGTGTTTCAGCTGCGGGATCGGGCTACCAGCAGTGCAGAGCTTGCTCAGGAATGGGAGCAGGCAGATGTGAGTGCATCTGCACGCACTGTGAGGCGGAGACTCTTGGAGCAAGGCCTGGTCTCAAGGAGGGCAGCAAAGAAGCCACTTCTCTCCAGAAAAAACATCATGGACAGACTGATATTCTGCAAAAGGTACAGGCAGTGGACTGCTGAGGACTGGGGTAAAGTTATTTTCTCTGATGAATCCCCTTTTCGATTGTTTGGGACATCAGGAAAACGCCTCATTCGGAGAAGACAAGGCGAGCGCTACCACCAGTCTTGTCTCATGCCAATTGTTAAGCATCCTGAAACCATTCATGTGTGGGGTTGCTTCTCAGCCAAGAGAATCGGCTCTCTCACAGTCTTGCCTAAAAACACAGCCATGAATAAAGAATGGTACCAGAATGTCCTCCAAGAGCAACTTCTCCCAACCCTCCAAGAGCAGTTTGGCGATCAACAATGCCTTTTCCAGCATGATGGAGCACCTTGCCATAAAGCAAAGGTGATAACTAAATGGCTCAGGGAATAAAACATAGAGATTTTGGGTCCATGGCCTGGAAACTCCCCAGATCTTAATCCCATTGAGAACTTGTGGTCAATCATCAAGAGACGGGTGGACAAACAAAAACCTAAAAATTCTGACAAAATGAAAGCATTGATTGTGCAAGAATGGACTGCTATCAGTCAGGATTTGGTCCAGAAGTTGATTGAGAGCATGCCAGGGAGAATTTCAGAGGTCCTGAAGAAGAAGGGTCAACACTGCAAATATTGACTTGATGCATTAACTCATTCTAACTGTCAATATAAGCTTTTGTTACTCACATGTTTGCAATTATTATATTTCTGTCTGTTATAAAAACATCTGTCAAACACACATAAAAACCAGAGGGCAGCAGATCATGTGAAAATATAATATTTGTGTCATTCTCAAAACTTATGGCCATGACTGTATATATGTGATGACAGTAATCTATATCAAAAGGGCTACATACAATATAACATGCGCATAGATAGATGATAACATAGAATTACCTGACAGAATGTCCAGTGGGTCACTACGGAATCCGTTATACGCTGTCTCCGGCTAGAGGGTGACCGGGGTCTATGCTGACCCTAAACTGGGGTCCTAACTAATCCCTCTACCTGGAGGTACTGTTAAAGGTACAGAGGTCCAGGCCACCAGCGTAAACCCTGTCTCCTATCAATCCCTGCCAACTGTAATCTAGTCCTAAGAAGGACCCTGATTACCACCAAAGGGAATGAACAGGTAACGGTTAATGAACAGAAAGACATACAAGAAAGACAAGAAATAAAGTAAATAAAGTCTTACATACAACACTCACACACAGTAGGAACACCTAAGGTCTCAGAGATAAACTATAAGCTATAAGAGTAAAAACAACTAAGGAGCTCTTAGCTTAAGTATTCTCAGAACCGATCCAGTCTGCTAGACTACATGAATGCTTTCACCGGCATCTAACCAGCAGACTGGCAGCTATATAAAGGAAACTAATTAGAACATAATCAAAAGCAGCCGGGCGAGGCTGGACCTAGTCTTAGCAAAGAGCTAGGTAAAATTAACTCCCTCACCACCAAACACAAAGTAACAGCAACTCAGCTGCGAGAAGTCAGAATGTGCAATCGCGACGATCCTCGTGGCGATGCACCCATGACAGTACCCCCCCTTCTACGAGGGGCCTCCGGACCCTCAGGGCCAGGTCTGCCCGGGTAAGTTGTGTGGAAGGTCCGAACCAATCGATCTGAGTTAACCTGCGACGCAGGGACCCACGTCCTCTCCTCAGGACCATACCCCTTCCAATGAACCAGGTACTGAAGGGACCGACGATTCAGACGTGAGTCAATGATCTTCAACACCTGAAACTCCACGCTACCATTGACCACCACCGGAGGGGGAGGCAGAGGCGACGGTATAACTGGCGCCACGTACCTTTTAAGCAACGATTTGTGGAACACATTATGGATTTTAAACGTAGGTGGGAGGTCCAGACGAAATGCCACAGTATTAATTATAGAACTGATCCTGTATGGACCGATGAACCTGGGACCCAGTTCCCAGGAGGGAACTTTACGTTTTATATTCCTGGTAGACAACCACACCAGATCGTTCACACCTAGGTCCGGACCAGACACTCTCCTCCTAACAGACCTCCGCTTGAAACAGTTCCCTATAGCACTCAGACCATTCAGCACTCCTTCCTGAAGGATAGGAACCGGGTCATCCGTCTTTCCAGCCCCTGGGAAACTACGAGATAAGGCATCAGGAAGCAATTTTATTGAGCAGTCATACGTGCGATGAGGAGGTAACTTTTGACACCCCTCCTCTGAGAACATCTCCCCAAAGTCCTCCAGAAAAGGAGGCAAAGTCCTAGGCACGACCGCACCGATGACCGTTTTCATGCAGTTATTCTTGCAAAATTCACCCCACTGGCTTATCTTTCTGGATTGCCAATCAATCACTGGGTTATGTTTAGCCAACCAAGGAAGTCCCAACACAATAGGAGTAGGTAGACCCTCCAACACATAACAAGACAATTGCTCTTTATGTATTGCCCCTACACGAAGATCTATGTTATGAACAGCTTGTACCAAGCTACCTTGACCGAGAGGTCTAGAATCAATAGAGACTATAGGGACCGGTTTGGCCAATACACTCAGTTGCATACCATGCACCTGGGCAAACCGAGCGTCCACCAGATTAGCCCCGGACCCACTATCAAGAAAAACAGAAATCCTCTCAGTTCTAGTACCAATCACCACCTCCGCAGGCACGAGAAACTGAGAGGGATTTGGGGACGAAATACACACTCCCAGGTTAACTCCTTTGCTCAAAGAAGCCCGGGATGGACACCCCCCAACAAAATGTCCTTCTCTCCCGCAAAAGAAACACCTTCTAGTCTTGCGGTGCACCGCCGACTCCCTCCTACAAAAAGATGTCCCTCCCAACTGCATGGGTTCCTCAGAACAGACCAGGGAACCTCAGTATAAGGGACTTTAGTAGTAGGTGGAGTCATCACGGGAGGCGGAGTTACCTCGCGTCTTCCCCGAATTCGTCTATCAATGCGAATAGCGAGGGCCATAGCAGCCTCCAGTGATGGAGGAGAATCATACTGAGCCAACACATCTTTTAATTTGTCAGACAACCCTTGACAAAACTGGCTCCTAAGAGCTGGATCATTCCACTGAGTATCTGTTGCCCATCTACGGAACTCAGAAGAATATTCCTCCGCTGGACGATTTCCTTGCCGTATTTTACGTAACTTTGTTTCAGCAAGGGAAACTCGATCCGGATCATCATATACCAGACCCAGGGCAGTAAAAAATCGATCCACTGACTGGAGATCTGGGGAGCCTGGAGGAATAGAGAACGCCCAAGATTGAGGGTCCCCTTGTAAGAGCGAGATAACAATTCCCACCCTCTGCTCTTCACTCCCAGATGACCGAGGCCGCAGCCGAAAGTACAATTTACATGCCTCCCGGAAAGTAAAAAATTTGTCCCGCCCACCAGTGAACCTGTCCGGGAGAGCAACCTTAGGTTCAGATCTGGTTTGCTCCGGGGGGGACAAAACCTTGGACTTAATGTCTGCCAACTCCATGGACAACCCCTGCAACTGCCGGGCCAGCTGGGCTACTGGATTCATGACAGCTGGGGAGAATCTTTAGTATGGGCCGGTGAAAATGTCACGCTGTATAGCAGATATATATATGTGATGACAGTAATCTATATCAAAAGGGCTACATACAATATAACATGCGCATAGATAGATGATAACATAGAATTACCTGACAGAATGTCCAGTGGGTCACTACGGAATCCGTTATACGCTGTCTCCGGCTAGAGGGTGACCGGGGTCTATGCTGACCCTAAACTGGGGTCCTAACTAATCCCTCTACCTGGAGGTACTGTTAAAGGTACAGAGGTCCAGGCCACCAGCGTAAACCCTGTCTCCTATCAATCCCTGCCAACTGTAATCTAGTCCTAAGAAGGACCCTGATTACCACCAAAGGGAATGAACAGGTAACGGTTAATGAACAGAAAGACATACAAGAAAGACAAGAAATAAAGTAAATAAAGTCTTACATACAACACTCACACACAGTAGGAACACCTAAGGTCTCAGAGATAAACTATAAGCTATAAGAGTAAAAACAACTAAGGAACTCTTAGCTTAAGTATTCTCAGAACCGATCCAGTCTGCTAGACTACATGAATGCTTTCACCGGCATCTAACCAGCAGACTGGAAGCTATATAAAGGAAACTAATTAGAACATAATCAAAAGCAGCCGGGCGAGGCTGGACCTAGTCTTAGCAAAGAGCTAGGTAAAATTAACTCCCTCACCACCAAACACAAAGTAACAGCAACTCAGCTGCGAGAAGTCAGAATGTGCAATCGCGACGATCCTCGTGGCGATGCACCCATGACAACTTGTCTATATTTTCCTTTTTCACATGTAAAGCGCCATGGAATAAATGGCGCTATATCAGTGGAATAGCAACTGTTTGTGGCGCCCGGGGAGGCAAATTTTAGGCCACACCCCTAGCCACACCCATTTCACTGGTCACACCCATATCCACACCCTGACCACACCCACTTAGCACTGCTGATCACACTGTTTCATAAACAATAATTATAAACACATACCTCTCAACCGTCCCGGTTTCAGCGGGACAGTCCCGATTTCGGGACCCTGTCCGCTGTCCCGGCCAGGCGGTTTACTTTCCGCATTAGAATCGTACATACGGAAACCCCGGGGACCTCCCACACATTCTGGCAGCCACAAGTCACATTCCATCGCTGACCTCATTTCCCCAGGATGTGGGGATCTCACCAGCTATGAGGCGCTCCATTCAATACCCGGCTCTCACTGAGCGAGACAGGCAGGATCTGGGGATCTCTTCATCTGTTGAACAGATCCCATGTTGAGATCCCCACATCCTGCTTGTCTCGCTCAGTGAGAGTCGGGTATTGTATGCAGCGGTCCGTACAATACCCGGCTCTCACTCCAACAGATCCAGCGGCTTGATGCGTCGCCGTTCTGAAGACTCTCCCGAGAACGAGTTACAGTACCTGCTGCTGTAAGCTGACCGCCGGAAATGAGGTCAGCGGTCATTTCCAGCATTCAGCTGACTTACAGCACGTCACCTCCGGTGGAACGTGACATGTGGCTGCCAGAACGTGTGGGAGGTCCCAGGGTTTCCGCATGTACGATTCTAATGCGGGAAAGTAAACCTCCCGGCCAGGACAGCGGGACAGGGACCCAGCCCTACACAGATAACAGCATTCGCTCCGTCCCCACGCAGACCCATGCACATAATGGCACCCCTCCTTCCCCCCTGCAGCCCCCAAGCACACAGATCCCGCAAGTAACAGGACCCTTGTACATGCGTGGCTCCGCTCTTTGTGGCCCTGTACACACACGGCTCCGCTCCACACACCTCACACGCACAAGGCTCCGCTCCGTACACCTCGTACACACACGGCTTTGCTCCGTACACCTCGTACACACACGGCTCCGCTACCGTACACCCTCGTACACACAACGGCTCCGCCTACCGTACACCTTGTACACCACAGGCTCTGCTCCGTACACCTCGTACACACGGCTCCGCTCTGTACACACCTCGTACCACACACGGCTTCGGTCCGTACACCTCGTACACACAAGGCTCCGCTCCGTACACCTCGTACACACACGGCTCCGCTCCGTTCACCTCGTACACACGGCTCCGCTCCGTAACACCTCGTACACACACGGCATCCGCTCCGTACACCTCGTACACACGGCTCCGCTCCGTACACCTCGTACACACACGGCTCCGCTCCGTACAACCTTATAACACACGGCTCCGCTCCGTACACCTCGTACACACACGGCTCCGCTCTGTACACGGCTCCGCACACCTTGTACACACACGGCTCTGCTCCGTACACCTCGTACACACACGGCTCCGCTCCGAACACCTCTTACACACACGGCTCCGCTCCGTACACACGGCTCCGCTCCGTACACCTCGTACACACACGGCTCCGCACACACACGGCTCCGCACACCTTGTACACACACGGCTCTGCTCCGTACACCTCGTACACACACGGCTCTGCTCCGACGCCTCGTACACACACGGCTCTGCTACGTACACCTCGTACACACACGGCTCTGCTACGTACACCTTGTACACACATGGCTCTGCTCCGACGCCTCGTACACACATGGCTCTGCTCCGTACACCTCGTACACACACGGCTCCGCTACGTACACCTCGTACACACACGGCTCTGCTCCGTACACCTCGTACACACACGGCTCCGCTCCGTACACCTTGTACACACGGCTCTGCTCCGTACACCTCGTACACAGGCTCCGCTCTGTACACCTCGTACACACACGGCTCCGCTCCGTACACCTCGTACACACACGGCTCTGCTCCGTACACCTCGTACACACACGGCTCCGCTCCGAACACCTCGTACACACACGGCTCCGCTCCGTACACACGGCTCCGCTCCGTACACCTCGTACACACACGGCTCCGCACACACACGGCTCCGCACACCTTGTACACACACGGCTCCGCACACCTTGTACACACACGGCTCTGCTCCGTACACCTCGTACACACATGGCTCTGCTCCGACGCCTCGTACACACACGGCTCTGCTACGTACACCTCGTACACACACGGCTCTGCTACGTACACCTGTACACACATGGCTCTGCTCCGACGCCTCGTACACACACGGCTCTGCTACGTACACCTCGTACACACACGGCTCTGCTACGTACACCTCGTACACACATGGCTCTGCTCCGACGCCTCGTACACACATGGCTCTGCTCCGACGCCTCGTACACACACGGCTCTGCTACGTACACCTCGTACACACACGGCTCTGCTACGTACACCTCGTACACACATGGCTCTGCTCCGTACACCTTGTACACACGGCTCTGCTCCGTACACCTCGTAACACACGGCTCCGCTCTGTACACCTCGTACACACACGGCTCCGCTCCGTACACCTCGTACACACACGGCTCCGCTCCGTACACCTCGTACACACACGGCTCTGCTCCGTACACCTCGTACACACACGGCTCCGCTCCGTACACCTTGTACCACACGGCTCGCTCCGTACACCTCGTAACACATGGCTCCGCTCGTACACCTCGTACACACACGGCTCCGCTCCGTACACCTCGTACACACACGGCTCTGCTCCGTACACCTCGTACACACACGGCTCCGCTCCGAACACCTCGTACACACACGGCTCCGCTCCGTACACACCTCCGTACACACACGGCTCCGCACCGTACACACACGGCTTCCGCACCGTACACACTCTCGTACACACCGCTCGACACACACGCTCCGCACCCTGTACACACACGGCTCCGCACACCTTCGTACACACACGGCTCTGCTACGTACACCTCGTACACACATGGCTCTGCTCCGACGCCTCGTACACACACGGCTCTGCTACGTACACCTCGTACACACACGGCTCTGCTACGTACACCTCGTACACACATGGCTCTGCTCCGACCCTCGTACACACACGGCTCTGCTACGTACACCTCGTACACACACGGCTCTGCTACGTACACCTCGTACACACATGGCTCTGCTCCGACCCTCGTACACACATGGCTCTGCTCGACGACCCTCGTACACACACGGCTCTGCTACGTACACCTCGTACACACACGGCTCTGCTACGTACACCTCGTACACACATGGCTCTGCTCCGTACACCTTGTACAACACGGCTCTGCTCCGTACACCTCGTACCACACGGCTCCGCTCGTACACCTCGTACACACACGGCTCCGCTCGTACACCTCGTACACACACGGCTCCGCTCCGTACACCTCGTACACACACGGCTCCGCTCCGTTCACCTCGTACACACGGCTCCGCTCCGTACACCTCGTACACACACGGCTCCGCTCCGTACACCTCGTACACACACGGCTCCGCTCCGTACACCTCGTACACACACGGCTCCGCTCCGTAACACCTTACTACACAACCTCCGCTCCGTACACCTCGTACACAACGGACTCCGCTCCGAACACCTCGTACAACACAGGCTTCCGCTCCGTACAACCGGCCTCGCTCCGACACTTACACACACGGCTCCACACACACACGGCTCTGCACACCTTGTACACACACGGCTCTGCTCCGTACACCTCGTACACACATGGCTCTGCTCCGACGCCTCGTACACACACGGCTCTGCTACGTACACCTCGTACACACACGGCTCTGCTACGTACACCTCGTACACACATGGCTCTGCTCCGACGCCTCGTACACACACGGCTCTGCTACGTACACCTCGTACACACACGGCTCTGCTACGTACACCTCGTACACACACGCTCTGCTACGTACACCTCGTACACACACGGCTCCGCTCCGTACACCTCATACACACACGGCTCTGCTACGTACACCTCGTACACACATGGCTCTGCTACGTACACCTCGTACACACATGGCTCTGCTACGTACACCTCGTACACACATGGCTCTGCTACGTACACCTCGTACACACATGGCTCTGCTCCGACGCCTCGTACACACACGGCTCTGCTACATACACCTCGTACACACACGGCTCTGCTACGTACACCTCGTACACACATGGCTCTGCTCCGACGCCTCGTACACACACGGCTCTGCTACGTACACCTCGTACACACACGGCTCTGCTATGTACACCTCGTACACACATGGCTCTGCTACGTACACCTCGTACACACATGGCTCTGCTACGTACACCTCGTACACACATGGCTCTGCTACGTACACCTCGTACACACACGGCTCCGCTCCGTACACCTCATACACACGGCTCTGCTACATCCACACTGTAAACCCGAGTCCCGACCCCCCACACACACCACACAAATTTACCCTAATCCAGCACCATGACAAACAATGGCTTTGTATGAAGTATTAAATACATTTCAGTAAGCGGGTTCAACACTTTTTCTCTGTGTCATTTCTCACTACTACACATAACTTAATTTATGGACATCTATGGTTTGGATTCTTTGCCGGTGTGGATTGGATAGGTTTTTACCGATTTTTGGTGAGAATTTCATGTCAATAGCATCTTTAGAAATATATTTACTTAAAAAATTGGTGACAAATTTAATACTTACCGTATATACTCGTGTATAAGCCGACCCGTGTATAAGCCGACCCTCCTAATTTTGCCACAAAAAACTGGAAAAATTATTGACTCATGTATAAGCCGGGTGTATAAACTGCCCTCCTGCTCTGTGCTGCCCCCGTCCTGCTCCTTGCTCCCCCATCCAGCTCTGTGCTCCCCCATTCTCCTCTGTACTCCCCCCCTCCTGCTCCGTCCTCCGCTGTGCCCTCCATCCTCCCCTGTCCTGCTCCATGCTTCCCCCGTCCTCCTCCATGCTTCCCCCATCCACCGATCTCCCCCCCGTCCTGCTCCATGCTTCCCCCGTCCTCCGTTCTCCCCCGTCCTCCTCTATGCTTCCCCCGTCCACCGATCTCCCCCCCGTCCTGTTCCATGCTTCCCCGTCCTCCGTTCTCCCCCTGTCGTCCTCCATGCTTCCCCCGTCCTGCTCCAGCTTCCCCGTCCTCCTCTATGCTTCCCCCGTCCACCGTTCTCCCCCCCCCGTCCGTTCCGTGCTCCTTGTCCTCTCCTCCATCATACTCACCCCTCCCCGTGCCATCGCTGAGCGTCCCTGCAATCCTGCGTTCTCCCCGTCTTCCTGCAGCTCTCTCCAGCACTGAGCGGTGACGTAATACCCGCTCATTAAGGCCATGAATATGGAGGCGACGCCCGTGGGAGTGGCGTCGCGTCCATATTACATGACCTTAATGAGCGGGTATTACGTCACCGCTCAGTGCTGAGAGAGCTGAAGGAAGACGGGGAGAACGCAGGATTGCAGGGACGCTCAGCGATGGCACGGGGAGGGGTGAGTATGAACCCAGCCACCGGCTCCTGCCGCAGCATCCCCTCCCCCGCTGGTTTCTGCCCTATGACTCGTGTATAAGCCAGGGGGCATTTTCAGCACGAAAAAAGGTGCTGAAAATCTCGGCTTATACACGAGTATATACGGTATTTCACCTGCTGTATACATTTATGGGACATAGATCTTTTTTGCTTTCAATTTACAATAAAACCTTTTTTCAGACAGTTACTGTATAACTTTGATACAAAATCTATTTTGCATGCCTGTTTCCTCTGTTGATGTTGCTTTTCTTATGCCATTATTTGATTTTATACTGATATTTAAACAATCGACTATCTATTGACTGATCGTTTGATTTCAACAACCTTGATACTATCACTGGAGAATAGCCATCTGAAAATCTTGGCAAATGAATTTTTCATTTCTTGATTTCGTAGGCTGTATATTATTGGGTTTGATATTGGCGTCACTACAGTGTAGAGTAATGAAAGTATTTTGTTCATGTTGTACAAATGTCCTTGATTTGGTGCAACATATATTGCAATCAGTGACCCATAATACATAGACACAACTGATAGGTGAGAGCTGCATGTAGATATGGCTTTCTGTTTGCTTGTACTTGAGGGAATTTTTATGATAGTTTTGATAATACAGAAATAAGTGAAAGAGACAAATATAAAAGATGGCAGTATGACCAGCACAGAGAAGATCTTTGTTTCTAAGTCAGCCATAGTAGTGTCTGAACAGGATAATTTTAACACTAACAGGAAATCACAAAAATAATGATCAACTATATAGGGTCCACAGAACGTAAGGATATATATAAGGGAGCATGATGCAATGGATAATATTAATCCCCCAGCCCATGCGCCTATGGAGAGATTTCTACAAATCTTGGAATCCATAATTGTGTAGTATTGGAGTGGGATGCAGATAGCGAGGTAGCGATCATAGGACATTATAGTGAGAAGAAGACATTCTGTTACAGTGATATAACCAAGCAGGAATATCTGAGTGAAACATCCTTCCACAGATATCGTGCCATCTTCCGTCAATACGGCACAAAGCACATTTGGAAGATGTTAGAAGTGAATATGATTTCACCAAATGAGAGGTTACAAATGAAGAAATACATTGGAGAGTGAATGGTAGGACTAGTAATTACAGCAGTAATAATCAATGAATTTCCTGCTAATGCTGTAATATATATAATCAGAAAGAAAAGGAAAATGAACGTCTTGCCATTATGGACGTCTTGAAATCCTTGAAGGTAAAATTTCCAGTCTAGTGTCTTGTTATTGTCCATCAAGTATTATCCAAGTGTACCTTGGCAAAAATGTAAAAAAATAAGCTAAGGTCATTCTTTCAACACAAATTTATACTTTGTATTAATTTATTACATTCTAGTTCAGTGCTAATTTCCTTGTGCATGGGTGTGAAAAGCTCTCTTGGTGCCGAAACCAACCTTGGTTCCTAAAGATTCACAAGATAGCTGTCAGTTGGACAGTCATTGAGCCATCCACCATGGGCTTACCATTCACCCAGTTATTTCAGTTTATCTATAATTGTGTCATATAACATGATGAGCCTTATAGTGTGTGCAGAAAACATTTCCAAGAGAGAATCTGAGAACACAAGGCAGCTGCCTACTATTTCTACCCCTTATCCTATCCCTATTATACTGGATTTTTCTATTTCTATAATTGTCCTTACAGAATATTAGTGGCAAGTGAAATACAGGTGTTTGCGTACAAGTTTAAAAAATGTTTATGATTAATGTGATGTTTGCCTCAACGAATTAATTGAATTTGTAAAGGAAATAAATTCTGTATGTTTTGAATAGTTTTTACATGTAATGTGACTCTTGTAAAATGTAATATTGTGTATGCTAGGGATTATCAATGATTGATGAACATTTCTGCAGTAAGTCAGAGATTTTCTTCTGAAGTCTCTTCCATCAAGGCCATACCGTATATACTCGAGTATAAGCCGACCCGAGTATAAGCCGACTCCCCTAATTTTGCCACAAAAAACTGGGAAAACTTATCGACTCGAGTATAAGCCTAGGGTGGAAAATGAGATTATGCTGCCCCATGTATTATGCCCCACAAGATGCTCCATAGATTGTGCCCCATATGCTGCCCATGTGTTGTGCCCCATATGCTGCCCATGTATTGTACCCCAATAGATGCTCCATAGATTGTGCCCCCTTAGATGCTCCTTAAATTATGCCCCCATAGATGCCCCATGTATTATGCTCCCATAGATGCTCCATAGATTGTACCCCCATAGATTGTGCCCCCATAGATTATACCCCTATAGATGCTCCATAGATTGTGCCCCCATGTATTATGCCCCCATAGATTATGCCCCTATAGATGCTCCATAGATTGTGCCAACATAGATTATGCCCCCATAGATTGTGCCCCCATAGTTTATGCCCCCGTAGATTATGCCCCCATAGATGCTCCATTGAATAGGCCCCTTATGCTGCCGCAGCTGCTGCTGCTGCACAAAAAAGACATTCTCACCTCTCGTCGCTGGGGGCCAGGTGCCGGTGTCCTGAGCAGGCGGGGACACCGGCACACTATGGGGGACAGGTGCCGGTGTCACCGCTTGCTCAGGGCCCCGGCACCTGTGATATTTACCTGTCACCCGTTCTGCCGCTGTCTTCTGGGTCCTCCAGCAGTGAATGATCAGGCAGAGGGCGCGGCGCGCAGTAACCACGTCATCGCGCCCTCTGCCTGAACATCGCAGCAAGAGGACCCGAGGACACAGCGGCGAGCAGCGGTGGAACGGGACAGGTAAATATCGCTTATACTCACCCTTCCGCCGGCGCGTCTCTGCCTTGCTCTTCTCCCGCGGTCTCCGGCGCCAGTGTTCAGCGGTCACGTGGTACCGCTCATTAAAGTCATGAATTTGTGCATATTCATGACTTTAATGAGTGGTACCACGTGATCGCTGAACACTGGCTCCGGAGACCGTGGGAGAAGAGCAGGGGGGCTGCAGAGACCGCGCCGGCGGAGGGGTGAGTATATAGCACAGCTGCGCTCCGCCTCCCCCCTGTATATGACTCGAGTATAAGCCAAGAGGGGGACTTTCAGTTTAAAAAATGGGCTGAAAATCTCGGCTTATACTCGAGTATATACGGTATTTGTGTAGGTGTCTCTGAACAGTAAAACAATGTACCACAATTTCAGAGTCTGCTAAATCTTTCGAAGGTCTTTTGCAGTGAAGTGAAGTAAAGGTTTGTCTCTCTAGTGATCCTACAAGCAGCACTCACTGAAATTTTGTTTGGTCTTCCAGACCTTATCTTGACCTCCACTGTTCCTGTTAACTATCATTTCTTAGTTACATTTCAAACTGAGGAAAGGACAACATGAAAACACTTTGCTATCTTCTTTTAGTCTTCTCCTGCTTTATGGGCCTTCACCATTTTCATTTTCAGAGTGCTAGCAGCTGGTTAGAAGAACGAATGGCTGCTATTCTTTGGCACAAGGTTAGAGGAGGCTGGGTTTTTATAAAGCTGGGATATTTGCATCAACTGACCTAACGATGATATTGAACAAGCCATAACCATAACAGGCTAATTAAGGTGAAAGTTAACACAAATCTCCAAGGGCAAATTGTAAAAGATGACTATCTTTCTATCAATCTATCTATCTATCTATCTATCTATCTATCTATCTATCTATCTATCTATCTATCTATCTATCTATCTATCTATCTATCTATCTATCATCTCCCCTAAAATACAAAGGAAATGTGTCATCTTTACCTTTAGAGATCATTTCGTCTTCAATTTGCTTCACTGTTCACAATAGCAGTAATTTTGACAAGGGGAGCCCAAACTTTTACATGCCACTGTATATCCCTCCCATGCTGTTCCCATATAACCGGAACTGACATGTAAACGCAAATGTCACATTGTTTTTTTTTTTGCAACTTATTGTGGCGCTTCCCACGGCTGTGGGGCGTCGGGACATGGCATAGCTTGCCTAGCTAGCCAATGCTCCCACGCCGCCAGTCCACGACGACGTGAGGCATGGGTCCCAGATGGTAAGAGAATGTGGACCCACTGGACCACGGAGGGAGACCCGGGCCTGCCCGGACTAGGGAAGGGCAGCGACCGGGATCCGTGGCAGCTGAGCATGTGGGCAAGGTGGCGACCTGCAGGACTAGACAACACCGCACAACTTCAGGTAAGAAGAAACATAAAGTTTACTTAAAGAAACAAAGTACATAAACAGAACATAAGACTGGGCTCCCGATTCCGCACATCAGAGAAGGGTACACAACTCAGGATCACAGACGAGTGCTGGAGGACATCACGGGTAGATGCAGTCCAGGGTTATCTGGCACAGGCATACTTGGACGGCCTCTCTCTCAGGCCTTAGGCGTAGCACAGGCTCAGCAGGAGAACATCAGACACCGACCTCAGACAGACTTCAGACGATGGCGGGGTCATCACGGGTTGATGAAGTCCAGGATCATCTGGCACGGGCATACTAGTATGGCCTCACTCTCAGGCCTCGGGCGTAGCACAGGCTCAGCAGGAGAACATCAGACACCGGCCCAGAACGAACGTCAGACGATGGCGGGGTCATCACGGGTTGATGAAGTCCAGGGTCATCTGGCACGGGCATACTAGGACGGCCTCTCTCTCAGGCCTCAGGCGTAGCACAGGCTCAGCAGGAGAACATCAGACACCGACCCAGGACAGACGTCATCACAGGGTAGACCAAGGAGGAACCGGCAGGACAGGCAGGTTGTCACGGCAAGTGACCAAGGCAGTCTCTGGGACAGGCAGGTTGTCACGGCAAGTGACCAGGCAGTCTCTGGGACAGGCAGGTTGTCACGGCTAGTGACCAGGGCAGTCTCTGGGACAGGCAGGTTGTCACGGCAAGTGACCAAGGCAGTCTCTGGGACAGGCAGGTTGTCACGGCTAGTGACCAGGGCAGTCTCTGGGACAGGCAGGTTGTCACGGCAAGTGACCAGGCAGTCTCTGGGACAGGCAGGTTGTCACGGCTAGTGACCAGGGCAGTCTCTGGGACAGGCAGGTTGTCACGGCAAGTGACCAGGCAGTCTCTGGGACAGGCAGGTTGTCACGGCTAGTGACCAGGGCAGTCTCTGGGACAGGCAGGTTGTCACGGCTAGTGACCAGGGCAGTCTCTGGGACAGGCAGGTTGTCACGGCAAGTGACCAAGGCAGTCTCTGGGACAGGCAGGTATATACGACCTGATATGGTGGAGCCTCCAGGTAGGCTGCAGTCGGATGGCAGATGATCGCTCCCAGGTGAGCAGGCAAGAGCCGGGGATCTCTGCAGATGATGTCCGAACTTCCGGATGGAGCTGCAGTCGGATGGCAGATGATCGCTCCTAGGTGAGCAGGCAAGAGCCGGGGATCTCTGCAGATGACGTCCGAGCCTCTGGATGGAACTGCAGACGGATGGCAGACAGGCAAACCGACAGGTAACAGGCAGGTAACTGGAATCAGGAGCTGATGGCTGAAACAGAGTTAGACTGCACAGGAACAACCGGGACACGGATTGGATCTCAGGGAGTCAGGAACACAGACAGGAACATGGATTGGATCTCAGGGAGTCAGGAACACGGACAAGAACATCAGGAACACGGATTGGGTGTCAGGGAGTCAGGAACACGGACAAGAACATCAGGAACACGGATTGGGTCTCAGGGAGTCAGGAACACAGACAGGAACATGGATTGAATCACAGGAACACGGACTGGAACACAGGCCTCGGACTCCGGACATCTGGCACCGATCAGCAGGCTCCGGACATCTGGCAATGATCGGCAGGATCCGGACATCAGGCAGGAAGGATAGGATCCGGACATCTGGAAGTGGTCGTCGGACATCGGACATCAGGCCATGGTCATCAGGCATAGGATCCGGACATCTGGCAGCGACCTGAAAAGGAACCCCAGCGGTCTGGTGCAGGCCCCGCCAGGCTCAACGGGAGCTGGCAGGGGATTGCACAGAGGCTGAGCACAGAGTAACAGAAACTCAGCACACACCGGACTCCTTCTTCCAAGATGAACTCAGGTTATATAGCAAGGATTCACAGTCACTGGCACAGGGTTCTGGACACAGCAGGATTTCAGGAACATAACACAAAGGACACAGTTCAGACAGTCAGGTACAGGATGCGATCCAAGATCAGGGGTTCAGGTAATTAGACACAGCAGGAACAGGCCTGGATATACAGCCTCCAGGAACGGCGATCTGGGTAATCAGCCCCCAGCATAGGCGGAAACACAAGACACAATTCAGACATTCAGGTACCGGGTTTGATCCAGGATCAGGGAACAAGACACAGCAGGAACAGGGAATCAGCTCTCCAGAGCTGATCAACTTCAGAGCAGGAGCTGAACACACAACCACATACGGCTAGGTTCAGGGATTCAGTGTGGATTCAATGTGAAGCTCTGGCAATGCCCACTAGGGCTGGGGAACTTTATATATGAGCTGCTTCACAGCGATAGGCTGGAGCAGTAATTCTAGTAAACACCCAATCCACATAAAAGCAGGACAGGTGTGGGCCGCGCCCCCTATGCAGAGCCAGACAGCACAACACAGAGGGAACCCAACAATGGCTGCTGCCAACCACGCAGTAAGTCATGCACCACTGCAGAGGACTTTGCAAGCTACGGACGGCTTTCACAGCAAGTCAGGAACCGCACATGCGGGCGGTCATGCAAAGCAGCGGAGCCACTCACGCAAGTACAGGTACGCAGCAGAGCCGGGAACTGAGCAGCATCCATATAGGTAACAGACAACAGTATCCCAGCTGGTTAGGGGAAAGGAGCAAAAGGGTTAATGCAAAAAACATGCAGAGTAACGCTGGAAAACAAAGTACAGACAATACCAGCGTTACACTTATTCAGGTGTTTTATGCCAGAATTCTGGTGTACATAACTAAACTTATTTTTTCATAAATCAACAGTGCAAGTAAAGATAATAAACTTTATAATATTTTTCTATCAGATATAGATTCCACTAATTAATCACTTTTTTTTGCACTAAAAACTGTCTAAACCTGTCTACAAATCTGTATGCAGTAATGGATCAAATTACCACTCCTGCCTTTATAGGGGACCTGTCACTAAATCAAAAATGGCCTGTTTATTCCTGCTGCTCCCCTGAGTATTTTCAAATAAATAAAATTTAAATAACATTTTTGTGTGTGTTTTTTTCTTTTAACTTTCTAGGTTAGTAATGGGGGTGTCTGATATACGCTTCTCCATTACTAACACCATAACGCTTGATGCCAGCTGACATTACAAAGCTGACATCAACCCCATAAACCAATACTCTGATTTCCATCGCACCAGGCAATCAAGAAGAGCTGGGCCAAGTGCCAGAATTGACTCATCTCATGTGATGCACCAAATCTGGGGCGGTCTGGTATTTTTAGACTGGGAAGGGGCCAATGATCAGGGACCTTTTCAGCCTTATATAAGCCCTCAGCTGTCTGCTTTACCTTGGCTGGTTATAAAAAATAGAGGGACCCCACAAATTTTTTTTAAATTATTTATTTATTTAATAGGTTTAATAAGGCTAAACACCCTTTAGTACCACATGAAAATATCTATCTATTCTATTTATCTTTCTAATCTATCTATACTATATATCTATTCTATTATGATGGTTCAGGCTGTGTATTAACTGTACTTGGCTGATGAAACATTGACTTTCCTTTGAGATGTGTGCCTAAAAATTGGGCGACACACGCATGGGTCGTGTGCCGCCAGATTTTTTTCTCGCACCCATTGACTTGCATTGGCAAGACGATCCGATTCTCTCATCCAATCGATTTTTTTTCCTCAGTCTGATTGGAACTGAGAAAAAAAAATCACAAATGAGCACTGACATTTAATAACATTGGTCAGAGCGCAATGTGATGTTTTCTCGCATTGCACTGCTCCGTGTTATACGCCAGTGTGAGCTATCCCTAAAGACATGCTCCTAAAGTGTGCTGTGAACTACACCCTTTTGATAAAGACAATGAAATTAGCACTAACTATGAAGGCCTATATCTTTGGAATAGTATGGCGGATTTAAAAAAAATCTGAATTCTGAGGGGAGCAGCAGGAATAAAATACGAGCAAAAACTGGCCACTTTTGACCTAGTCAAAGGTCCTCCTTAAGTCTATGGAAGGGGTAATTGGAGAGGAATAAAAGGAGAAACTGCTGCAGCTTCCATTGACGATTTTTAATAAGAAAAACTCACATAAATAGCTTATGTAGATTTCCGAGGTTGCAGTCTAATCCTGGCCATTAAGGGACCTAAATAAGGTAGCAGATAATGGTTGGCGATGTTGTGATAGTTTTTGTATCAAGGCCTAGTTGCTTCTGGTTATGTCTCTTGTCAACTGCAAGGAACCAGTGCCTAATACAACAGCAAGAAGTTCAAAATAAAAAAAATCTGCTTAACAAAAAATATATACATAATTTTATTTTCAACCCATATAGGAAGGTCACTGGGAAATTCTGTGTGGAAGAAAAAGGAAGGTAAGAAATAGTATTGGTGTCATAAAACTGCCCAAATAATTGCCCAAATTGCTTGAAAATTACTGTGCTACACTATGTCTGCAAAAATAAGGGCTTGAAATAAACACATAACTGTGCCTTACAGTATACAAATAATTTACTCCATGTCATACCCTATTAAGGTCTGTATATTCAGCATTTATCATTTCAATAATGTAGGATTTGCCATAAATAACTCTATAACTAGGTACATGGCAGGATACCATAAAGGAAGTATAGATTAGGTTACTATTACTATACTATAGTAGCGATGTTGCAGGTTTCTATTCTTTTGGAGACTCCAGGTCAGGTGCATTTTTTGCCCATGCTATAATACAGAAAAGTGTGGTACGCTATTTATTTGCTTTTTCCTGTAGTAATAATCACATATAATTTTCTACTAAGGATATACAGTATCTCTGAAAATTATAGAAATGATCTTTTCAATCCTAAAGATGCCACAGCCATGATGTGTTATACCTATTTATAATAATAGGGAAAATAAGTGACAATCATTAGTTCAGTATAGTATTCTCACCTTATGGATGGAAAGAAACGTGTAGCATTAAGCTTATCTTCCATTTATTATGCCTGAAAATCACACTTTTTATATACTGTATGAGACACAATATTTAGTACCGTATATCCAGCTATTACTGCCATCTCCAGGGATTTATAGTCTTTAATACACAGCGGCATTGTTAAATAAATTGATCACAAATAAGTCTCATTGTGGCTGTTGTTATTAATAGGGAATAAGGAGCTTCTTTTATAAGCTGATTGATTTCCAATTTTGTAGTGTATCTACTATAATGTTTAATCTCTTGCTTCATTGAAATCAGGGACAGACATACCACATTTGCATATTGGTTGTGATATCAAATTACTGTAGGAAAACAGTGCTCCCCTTATGTCATGAAATGACAGTTCTAGGTAATGTCTCTGTTGTGCCAAATTTCAGCCACTTCTTCATGTCTGTCTTCACAATGTTTCAAGGGATATCTAATGCTTTGGAAACTTTTTTTTGTTTCATTCTTTCAACTGATAACGTTCAACAATAAGATCTCTTTGCTGTGTTGTAAGCTGTTTATGGACCATGGTTTTTGCTGTAAAATGCAGCTAAGAAAATGTCAGGAAAATCCAACTAGAACAGCTAAACTTTATATGGGGTTAATCAGAATCACTTTAAATGATGGCAGCTGTGTGCTGACTACTATTTAACTTGAGTTTAACCCCTTTACATCATAAGACGTCACTGTACATCATGATTGGGAAGGAGTTTCCCCAAATTGACATTCAGTTATTTCATGGTGATCATGTACCCACACGATCGTCGCCAGAACCTTGGCATAAGTGATAGCTGAGCTTCGGTTATTACAGCCTAGCTGTTAAACCCTGTAAATACCATAATCAATAGCGATCACAGCATTTAGAATGCTTGGAGAGGGAGGGCGCTCCATCTCCCACCCAATCGGCACCCTTGTAACTTGACCTCTGGCTGACGATAGTAGCCATGGCAACTGATGGTTAAATAATGACCTCTGTGTCTGCCAGCTATGGTGGCCTGTTAGACCATCCCAGGAGCATGGCCTAAAAGGCATTCTGTCAGTGTCATACTGACAAATCTTAAGGCACTGTCACACTTAGCGATCGCACCAGCGATCACGACAACAACACGACCTGGCGAGATCGCTGGTGCGATCGCTATGTGATCGCTAGTTAGATTCCAAACACAACTCATCAGCGATCTGTATAACGACCTCTGCGGTCGTTGGGAAAACCTAGTCCCACCTGCGATGCTGGTGAAGTAGTTCATAAAGGGTGTCACACTCAGCGATTCAGGCTCACCAGCGGGACACCAACGACCAAAAAACGGCTCAGAACGTTCATAAGCGATCAACGACATCTCAGCAGGGGCCACATCGCTGCTACATGTCACACACAGCTGCGTCGTTAATGAGATCGCTACTGCGTCATGAAATCGGTGACTCATTAGCGATCTCGTTAGCGATCTCGTTTAGTGTGACAGTACCTTAATGCTTTGTAGTACATGTGTTATGTATAACAGTATTGTTCAGGCACACTATCTTAGTAAATAAATAGTGATTGTTCCATTAACCCCTTTACTCCCGATGGTTGTTTGCACGGACCGTGCCAATTTTTACAATTCTGACCACTGTCCCTTTATGAGGTAAAAAAATATTTAGACTTGAGAGTCCTCAGTGGTTGATACCTTTTAATGGCTAACTGAAAAGATGGTAACAAATTGCAAGCTTTCGAGACTACTCAGGTCTCTTCATCAGGCGAAGACTAATACAAAATCTGAAGAATCACATATTTATACACAACAGGACACAGGAATAATGCAATAGGTAGGACAAGTGATGTGAAGCAGAACTGTCATTATGGCAGAGGGATGAACATAAATATTGGAACAGTTCATAGATAAGGAGAGAAAGTTTTATTACCCTCTGATTGGAGTCTGCTATTGTGTTTTGATGCCCCTAGAAGGTCAGAGAAGCAGATTCCTTAATTGATATAGAAAGACATGAATCCGTGTGATATATTCATTCCAGCACTAAGAGTGTCAAAGGTCATCATAAGTTTATATTCCCAAACCTTTCTATCTTTCTCAGATTTGAAGTTAGATTTTAATACAAGTAATTCCATATCCATCATGCTATGACCGGGCATACAAAAGTGTTTTGCCACAGGTAAATCCATTCTTTTTTCTCTTATTGTGTGGCGATGAGAATTCATCCTTGTTCTCAGTTTTTGCCCGGTCTCCCCAACATACAGACCCCCAGTTGGACATTTCGTACAAATAATTAGGTACACCACATTAGATGTGATGCAGCTGAAAGTACCTGGGATCTTGTAGTCCTGATGTGAGTTGGGGATCTTTATCTTGTCCGTGGTCATTATAGATGCACAGGTTTTGCATTTCTTCTGATTGCAAGGTTGCAAGGTTGCAACCAGAAGAAATGCAAAACCTGTGCATCTATAATGACCACGGACAAGATAAAGATCCTAAACTCACATCAGGACTACAAGATCCCAGGTACTTTCAGCTGCATCACATCTAATGTTCATCCCTCTGCCATAATGACAGTTCTGCTTCACGTCACTTGTCTTACCAATTGCATTATTCCTGTGTCCTGTTGTGTATAAATATGTGATTCTTCAGATTTTGTATTAGTCCTAGCCTGATGAAGAGACCTGAGTAGTCTCGAAAGCTTGCAATTTGTTACCATCTTTTCAGTTAGCCATTAAAAGGTATCAACCACTGAGGACTCTCAAGTCTAAATATTTTTCTGTCTACTGGCTAACACGGTGCGAAGATACACATCTTTCCTATACCTTTATGAGGTAATAACTCTGGAATGCTTCCATGGATCCTGTTGATTCTGACATTGTTAGTAGTATAGGAACTGTATTACTCATCAAACTCAAATCTGACAGGTCGACACGCCCCCTATCATTTTATCCGTCTCCCTGTCAGATTGATCCAGGTCGTCACGCCCTCTGGCTGAACTTTGCTCAGGCTGGGAAATCTGTGGCTGAACTTTGCTCAGGCTGTGAAATCTGGTCTGCTGGATTTTTATTCAGTGCCTTTGATTAGTCTGTGGAGTTTTTAGTGTATTAAAGGGTAGTTTTAACTCCATCCGTAGATGTAAAGCTATTTTCTAGCAGAGAATGCCCTGACATGAACTGTAAAGGGTTTGTATTAGAAGCACCCAGTAAATGTCTGTATTAGAATCCATCAGTAAATGTAAAGCTATTTTCTAGCAGAGGAGAGAAACTTTTAAGGACCCAGTAATTGTATAAGGAGTTCTAGTTAAATACAGACTTCTGTATATAACTAGTATATAAGGATTTTTAGTGAAATAAAGAGTGAATCTTGATTTTATACTGTTGTTAGAAGTCTAAATATTTTTCTATCTACTGGCTAACATGGTACAAAGATATACACCTTTACCGCACCATAGAGGTAATTTATCTATGTGTGTGTTTCACACAGGACAAGTTCTGTGATCCGTCTTTTGTGTGGGAAAAGTCAACAATTTTTATTAAGGTCTAAAATACATTATCATGGATAAAAATCCAAAAGAGTGGGATATACAGCATGCAGAAAAAATAGCCAAATGCAGACAGGTGTGAATTACATTCAAATCAATATATAATAGTGCATATCGACATATCTTATATGTTATAGCGATAATAGACTAATCCGGGCTATACAATAATAAACTCCATATATTTGTCCGTATATATGCAATCTATGTAACTCACAATATCCCCCAATAGGCAGACATATATGCACTATATATAGGATTATAAGTATCTCAATGAAAACTGTAAAGGGTTTGTATTAGAAGCACCCAGTAAATGTCTGTATTAGAATCCATCAGTAAATGTAAAGCTATTTTCTAGCAGAGGAGAGAAACTTTTAAGGACCCAGTAATTGTATAAGGAGTTCTAGTTAAATACAGACTTCTGTATATAACTAGTATATAAGGATTTTTAGTGAAATAAAGAGTGAATCTTGATTTTATACTGTTGTTAGAAGTCTAAATATTTTTCTATCTACTGGCTAACATGGTACAAAGATATACACCTTTACTGCACCATAGAGGTAATTTATCTATGTGTGTGTTTCACACAGGACAAGTTCTGTGATCCGTCTTTTGTGTGGGAAAAGTCAACAATTTTTATTAAGGTCTAAAATACATTATCATGGATAAAAATCCAAAAGAGTGGGATATACAGCATGCAGAAAAAATAGCCAAATGTAGACAGGTGTGAATTACATTCAAATCAATATATAATAGTGCACATCGACATATCTTATATGTTATAGCGATAATAGACTAATCCGGGGCTATACAATAATAAACTCCATATATTTGTCCGTATATATGCAATCTATGTAACTCACATATCCCCCAATAGGCAGACATATATGCACTATATATAGGATTATAAGTATCTCAATGAAAACTGTAAAGGGTTTGTATTAGAAGCACCCAGTAAATGTCTGTATTAGAATCCATCAGTAAATGTAAAGCTATTTTCTAGCAGAGGAGAGAAACTTTTAAGGACCCAGTAATTGTATAAGGAGTTCTAGTTAAATACAGACTTCTGTATATAACTAGTATATAAGGATTTTTAGTGAAATAAAGAGTGAATCTTGATTTTATACTGTTGTTAGAAGTCTAAATATTTTTCTATCTACTGGCTAACATGGTACAAAGATATACATCTTTACTGCACCATAGAGGTAATTTATCTATGTGTGTGTTTCACACAGGACAAGTTCTGTGATCCGTCTTTTGTGTGGGAAAAGTCAACAATTTTTATTAAGGTCTAAAATACATTATCATGGATAAAAATCCAAAAGAGTGGGATATACAGCATGCAGAAAAAATAGCCAAATGCAGACAGGTATGAACTACATTCAAATCAATATATAATAGTGCACATCGACATATCTTATATGTTATAGCGATAATAGACTAATCCGGGGCTATACAATAATAAACTCCATATATTTGTCCGTATATATGCAATCTATGTAACTCACAATATCCCCCAATAGGCAGACATATATGCACTATATATAGGATTATAAGTATCTCAATGAATCAGGTATATCAATAAAGTAACTTCTCCATCACAGTTGCTAATATAATGATGTTAGCATGCGAGTGCAGAGCTCACAATACATACTGTGCGTGCATATGAAGTCAATTAGCACATCCATATGAGGAGCTATATCAAAAAAGCAGCGCCATAGATGTGAGATCATACCTGAATGCTGCTTGGCACCCCTTGTGTATAGTCCTCATTTCTAACAGTGTTTTTCACAGATAGATCACTTCAAGAAAACTGTCCCGACAGTTCATCCCTATAGTGTAGTTTAATGTATCAAGGTGTGTGTACAAGGTTTGTATTGTGTTAGAAGTCTAAATATTTTTCTATTTACTAGCTAACATGGTACATAGATATACATCTTTATTGGCACATAGAATTGTAGTACAGCAGTGTTGACCTGAATTGTCAGAATGAGTGAAGGTCGATGCTACGGTAATTCAGGCAAACAGTAAATAGTATTGCATTGTGTATAGTCAGTGGGATCTTTTAAAACCAACACATTTATGTGTATTCTGATAGCACTGCCCATAAAACCGAAGGTTTCTAGCAAATATAATATGCACTAATGTGATTTTAAAACAATGGGTTTCTGAAGGGTCTTCCCACACTACCACTCTGTGGGAAGCTGTGTGGAAATGACAGGCATAAGAGATCATTCATATTAAATACGTTTATTGCCAGAAATAATCATGATTTTACTGTAATAAATAAATACATCTCAAAGACATTTCAAGCATTGAATTAATTGTGACACCAAAATGTCGACACAAATGGCAATACAGGTCATGGGATTCTCTCTAGACAGGAACAACGCTGTTGAATGCTCCAACACGTGTAGTGAGGGTTTTTTAAAGTTGATTTCTTCTCAGCAATGAAATTTCTCACAATTGTATCATTACGCGGTTTATCAGCAGAAAACTTCTCCAATATCTTACTGAACGGTATGTTCCGAGCTAAGAAATGTAAAAAGTACAGGCAGTAGTGCCCACAGACAGTACTAATATAATGATGTTAGCATGCAAGTGCAGGGCTCACAATACATACTGTGCGTGCATATGAAGTCAATTAGCACATCCATATGAGGAGCTATATTAAAAAGCAGTTGTGTATAGTTGGCCAATCAAATATTAGTTATGCGTTAGCTATCAGTGTCAACCATAGCAGCTCTCAGAGTTTTACTGTATTAAAGGGTAGTTTTAACTCCATCCGTAGATGTAAAGCTATTTTCTAGCAGAGAGTGCCCTATTTGTGCACTGACATGAACTGTAAAGGGTTTGTATTAGAAGCACCCAGTAAATGTCTGTATTAGAATCCATCAGTAAATGTATGTAAAGCTCATTTCTAGCAGGCTTGTATAAATGTCCCCCAGTAAATGTGTAAAAGTTTGGAACTGATATGCCTGAATGTAAAGGTGATTTCTAACACTCTCTGTTAGAGATGTCTGGAACTACATTCAAATCAATATATAATAGTGCACATCTCCATATCTTATATGTTATAACGATAATAGCAGTCTATGTAACTCACAATATCCCCCAATAGGCAGACATATATGCACTATATATAGGATTATAAGTATCTCAATGAAGCATGTATATCAATAAAGTAACTTCCCCATCACAGATGCTAATATAATGATGTTAGCATGCAAGTGCAGGGCTCACAATACATACTGTGCGTGCATATGAAGTCAATTAGCACATCCATATGAGGAGCTATATTAAAAAAGCAGTTGTGTATAGTTGGCCAATCAAATATTAGTTATGCGTTCACTACCACTGTCAACCATAGCAGCTCTCATGATGCTAGCTATTCTGATCACCTTATCATATCAACCATGAAGCCTCTTTAAACCCCTTCACAATAATGTACAGAGGTGATTTTATGTTTTAATACTGATAGACATATTGTGAACGGACATATAGGGTCCATGTGAGACACCATATTTTTCAAATATTAGTTAAGCGTATATTTCAACATTTTGCTCCTTCACAGATTTATTTTACATTATTTTTTTATTTTGCTTAAGGATCGTGTACAGAGGAGTTTTTATGTTTTAATACTGATAGACATATTGTGAACGGACATATAGGGTCCGTGTGAGACATGTCTGGACAAGTCCGGGCATGTCTGGGCATGCCTGGACAAGTCCTGGTCACGGGGCAGCCGTGGAAAAAACAATACTGAAATTCAAAAACTATGTGCTGGCCGTTAACACGCGCACAGTCATCTAGAAAATATTGAGCGAGTTGCTTCACAAACCCTCTCAAGGCATGTTGAATGTTAACGTTCCCGCTATGAGCTACACACATGACCAACTGTATAGCCTGGGATGCGTAGCGTTCTTGCAGCGCAAGCCTATTTTTAAAGACGCTAAGACCATCAGATATAAAAGACAGGCATGTTGAGACGTGGCCCGGCCTATTTTGGTACATACCCACTCCTATGCAACGATACTGAGTGCGTTCAACAAAAATCAGGTACAAACTTTTAACATACCTGTGTTTCGGGCGCTCATGCCATACCAGAAGCACTCTGTGCCATGTACCATAGCCCATAATAATCGATCTTGATCAGTATTCAACAAAAAATTGGGTGCAAACTTTTTTTAGCATAGCTGTGTTTCTGACTCCCATGTCGTACCAGAAAGACCTATTTTGGCACAGGCCTACACCTATGCAGCGGTTTTGACCACTACTCAACAAAAATGGCTACAAACTTTTTAACATATCTGTGTTTCGGACTATCATGTCATAGCAGAAGCACCCTGTGCCATGTACTCTAGACCATAATATTCGTTTTTGATCACCATTCAACAAAAAAAATTGAGGCATGTTGAGACGTGTCCCGGCCTATTTTGGCACATGACAAATGTTTCTGACTATCATGTCATAGCAGAAGCACCCTGTGCCATGTACTCTAGACCATAATATTCGTTTTGATCACCATTCAACAAAAAATTGAGGCATGTTGAGACGTGTCCCGGCCTATTTTGGCACATGACAAATGTTTCTGACTCTCATGTCATACCAGAAGACCCTGTGCCATGTACTCTAGACCATAATATTTCACATCGGGTATGGGAACTACATAGCTTTGTTTTCTCAGGTATTTAAAAAAGTGTGGAAAACTGAAAATCCCGCGACCTGTGGTAATTTAGTGAGAACCATATAGACAAATCGGGTATCGTCACACACGAGACCACGACACCTCGGGCTATCACATTTACCATTAGTTTTCAAAAATCAGCTCCTTAACAATAAAGTAAGAATCGTAGTGTCCTGCATTGTGGTCTATAAATGTATAGTTTGAAAATTTACCGTTGCTAAAGAACAGTAAAAAGTCGTGCGTACAACTATCAACCCCAAAACTCTCACCACTATCACAAACACTATTGCCTACAGAGGCGGCCAGCGAGAATTTCCGTATGTGTGTATCAAGATGCTCCCTGCTATGACCGAATGTTTGCTCGTGGATGCTGGCATTTCCAGTGACATCATAGTTGTGTAAATGCGCAGGGGCACGTGTATCGATCCCCTAGGGTGTAATGCGTGATCATTTTAATTATTTTTCAATTCATAACCACACGTTCTCAGGCAGACAGGTTTATTTCACAGAAGTTGACTGTACAGTTGCATAATCTTTGTTTAAAATCATACATTTGCATAATTTTGTTTAAAATCGCACAGCTCTGCAATAATGTCGGGTGTTGGACATGCACTTATCAGTCTTTCATACGTGTCGCAGAAAGATTTTAGTCTGTTCTGCGAGAGTTTATTATGCACGTACTGTGCAGACATGTCAAGAAACATTTTGGTGTGTTCACCAGTCCATACGGGTGTTGGTGTGTAAGGCGATCGACCATCATCCTTCTGCTTCTTACTTACACGCCGGCGTGATACAGTGCGTTTCTTTGGTGTAATGCATCGGCTGAATTGGCAGCTGCGGCTTCCGCGTTGCTATTTGCAGATTCTGTAGCTTGACACAGACGCATATTCTTAAGCCGACTACTCTCAGCATTCCCGGGGTGCTCGGTTGGCGCGTCGTTTTCTTCACGATCTGCGACACACCCGTGTGAAAGAGGCTCCGTTCTCACCTCCGTTCTGTTCTCAAATCCATAATTGCGCTGCTGCAAAACTCGCGAATGACGATCCTCCGTAACTAAAGAAAAGATACGTGGTGTAGTTAACCGCTAAGTGGGGGAGATATAGGAAGAGCTACATGAGCCACTTGGCTCTGATTCAACGCGATATTTGTAAAGCTACTAGCACCGATTATCTGTGAAACCGATGCATGATTGTTTGTATAAGTACACTATAGAGCGGCCTAGACATATATATACTTACAAGAATCCCCCGGGTGCTGATCTACAGAGAATGCTGAATTAACAGACATCTCGCTGCTGGGGCGCCGCCGTATGGGGCTGTTTTCTCCCTCAAACTGCAACCTCACGGGCGATACTTTAGCAGCTGTAAATAAAATATAGCATACATGAATGCGCACAACACATTCACAAAGCTAACTTGACACACGTAAATAAAATATATCTACTAGTTACCGCAGAAATTTTTATCTGCGTGTATAAGTACACTATAGAGATGCGTAGACATATATGCTTACAAGTATGAGACGTGTAGTGTAGTTCAGAGATTGGTGAATTAAACGGTGTGGAGGTGCTCGGGCGTTTTCGTATGGGTGTGTTTTCTTTTTCAAGCTGCAGCCTCCTGCTCGTTAGTTTAACATCTGTAAATAAAATATAACTATTACTCGCCACAGAAATGATATCTACGCGGGCCACACGCACAAAGCTAAATTCGCAAAGCTATCGTAACGCGCGTAAATAAAATATACCCACTAGTTATCGGTGGGGTCACAGGGTACAGAGGATACAAACACACATATCACCCGGGTTTCAAGGACCCGCTACCTTTTCTATTCCAGAGCCGTGTGCTTAGCGAATCACCCCATCTTTTAGGAGCGTTGGGAGGATTATAGTCCAGTTCGACGAACTCGACATCTGAATCCTGGGGATCCTCCACGATCTCAACATCGGAATCGCGATGCTCGAGCGGCTCAGTCGCCACAGGGTTTCCAACCGCCCAGTCCGCTACAGCTGTATCTGTATGAGAAAATGTTTATATTATTAAAACATGTCTAGCTAACGACCCAGTCAGCTAAAATAAAATTAACTGTATGGATTTTAGCGGCAGTCTATATTAATTATTAATATTAATAGTAGGCGTTATAAATTTACAGCTACCACGTTTACACGTCTAGATACATAGGTTTAAAACATATGATATAGCTATAGGTTTCTTGCCTGTGACAGACTGGTGAGAGCTTGAAGCTCGTCGCCCGCTAGCAGAGTTGCCTTCCTCTAACAGGTTCTGCGTAATGAACCGGTTCTCGTAGGAGTAGTCTGAATGGACTCCCTCTTCTTAAATAAGAATGAAATATATCGTTTATATATACAAAGCGCAGACTCAGACAGCCCGACACAATACGACGTACACTATATACGGTGTAAAATTTACCCGATTGTTCTGGTGAAAGCAAAGCAGAATATTGAACGCGAGAATATCTGGACTCCATCTTGAATAAAAAGGGTCCTCTATTAAATTAAAGCAAATAAAGATCAAGTATGAAAACACGACTAAGCTGTTCATGCAAATACTACACAAACTTAAATATAATTGAAACAAACGTGGATATTCACGAGACATAAAAATACGCACTTTAGCTCTAAAGACCAACTATGAAAACAAGGGTAACCTATTCATGCAATTACTACACAGACTTAAATATAATTGAAACGAAATCCGTAAAAATACTCACTATAGTCCTGTTCAGATCGGAGTTGTGGTCTGTGAGTTGTGAACAAGTGCGAACTGTATTGCTTGTGAGCTACCCGTATTTATTAGGGCTAGCAGAGAGAACACGCCCTCTGTCACTGCCCCCATGCTAGGGGCAGAAAAAACATCCCATTCATGTTTTACAGAGGGATCATAGCGACTAACCGCGTTGATGCAATATTGTAGAAGTAATATTTCACGACAGAACCCCCAAACATCATTACCCTGTATTAGCTTTGTGCGTGTGGCCCCGTAGATATCATTTCTGTGGCGAGTAATAGTTATATTTTATTTACAGATGTTAAACTAACGAGCAGGAGGCTGCAGCTTGAAAAAGAAAACACACCCATACGAAAACGCCCGAGCACCTCCACACCGTTTAATTCACCAATCTCTGAACTACACTACACGTCTCATACTTGTAAGCATATATGTCTACGCATCTCTATAGTGTACTTATACACGCAGATAAAAATTTCTGCGGTAACTAGTAGATATATTTTATTTACGTGTGTCAAGTTAGCTTTGTGAATGTGTTGTGCGCATTCATGTATGCTATATTTTATTTACAGCTGCTAAAGTATCGCCCGTGAGGTTGCAGTTTGAGGGAGAAAACAGCCCCATACGGCGGCGCCCAGCAGCGAGATGTCTGTTAATTCAGCATTCTCTGTAGATCAGCACCCGGGGGATTCTTGTAAGTATATATATGTCTAGGCCGCTCTATAGTGTACTTATACAAACAATCATGCATCGGTTTCACAGATAATCGGTGCTAGTAGCTTTACAAATATCGCGTTGAATCAGAGCCAAGTGGCTCATGTAGCTCTTCCTATATCTCCCCCACTTAGCGGTTAACTACACCACGTATCTTTTCTTTAGTTACGGAGGATCGTCATTCGCGAGTTTTGCAGCAGCGCAATTATGGATTTGAGAACAGAACGGAGGTGAGAACGGAGCCTCTTTCACACGGGTGTGTCGCAGATCGTGAGAAAACGACGCGCCAACCGAGCACCCCGGGAATGCTGAGAGTAGTCGGCTTAAGAATATGCGTCTGTGTCAAGCTACAGAATCTGCAAATAGCAACGCGGAAGCCGCAGCTGCCAATTCAGCCGATGCATTAGCACCAAAGAAACGCACTGTATCACGCCGTCGTGTAAGTAAGAAGCAGAAGGATGATGGTCGATCGCCTTACACACCAACACCCGTATGGACTGGTGAACACACCAAAATGTTTCTTGACATGTCTGCACAGTACGTGCATAATAAACTCTCGCAGAACAGACTAAAATCTTTCTGCGACACGTATGAAAGACTGATAAGTGCATGTCCAACACCCGACATTATTGCAGAGCTGTGCGATTTTAAACAAAATTATGCAAATGTATGATTTTAAACAAAGATTATGCAACTGTACAGTCAACTTCTGTGAAATAAACCTGTCTGCCTGAGAACGTGTGGTTATGAATTGAAAAATAATTAAAATGATCACGCATTACACCCTAGGGGATCGATACACGTGCCCCTGCGCATTTACACAACTATGATGTCACTGGAAATGCCAGCATCCACGAGCAAACATTCGGTCATAGCAGGGAGCATCTTGATACACACATACGGAAATTCTCGCTGGCCGCCTCTGTAGGCAATAGTGTTTGTGATAGTGGTGAGAGTTTTGGGGTTGATAGTTGTACGCACGACTTTTTACTGTTCTTTAGCAACGGTAAATTTTCAAACTATACATTTATAGACCACAATGCAGGACACTACGATTCTTACTTTATTGTTAAGGAGCTGATTTTTGAAAACTAATGGTAAATGTGATAGCCCGAGGTGTCGTGGTCTCGTGTGTGACGATACCCGATTTGTCTATATGGTTCTCACTAAATTACCACAGGTCGCGGGATTTTCAGTTTTCCACACTTTTTTAAATACCTGAGAAAACAAAGCTATGTAGTTCCCATACCCGATGTGAAATATTATGGTCTAGAGTACATGGCACAGGGTGCTTCTGGTATGACATGAGAGTCAGAAACATTTGTCATGTGCCAAAATAGGCCGGGACACGTCTCAACATGCCTCAATTTTTTGTTGAATGGTGATCAAAACGAATATTATGGTCTAGAGTACATGGCACAGGGTGCTTCTGCTATGACATGATAGTCAGAAACATTTGTCATGTGCCAAAATAGGCCGGGACACGTCTCAACATGCCTCAATTTTTTTTGTTGAATGGTTTATCAAAAACGAATATTATGGTCTAGAGTACATGGCACAGGGTGCTTCTGCTATGACATGATAGTCCGAAACACAGATATGTTAAAAAGTTTGTAGCCATTTTTGTTGAGTAGTGGTCAAAACCGCTGCATAGGTGTAGGCCTGTGCCAAAATAGGTCTTTCTGGTACGACATGGGAGTCAGAAACACAGCTATGCTAAAAAAAGTTTGCACCCAATTTTTTGTTGAATACTGATCAAGATCGATTATTATGGGCTATGGTACATGGCACAGAGTGCTTCTGGTATGGCATGAGCGCCCGAAACACAGGTATGTTAAAAGTTTGTACCTGATTTTTGTTGAACGCCACTCAGTATCGTTGCATAGGAGTGGGTATGTACCAAAATAGGCCGGGCCACGTCTCAACATGCCTGTCTTTTATATCTGATGGTCTTAGCGTCTTTAAAAATAGGCTTGCGCTGCAAGAACGCTACGCATCCCAGGCTATACAGTTGGTCATGTGTGTAGCTCATAGCGGGAACGTTAACATTCAACATGCCTTGAGAGGGTTTGTGAAGCAACTCGCTCAATATTTTCTAGATGACTGTGCGCGTGTTAACGGCCAGCACATAGTTTTTGAATTTCAGTATTGTTTTTTCCACGGCTGCCCCGTGACCAGGACTTGTCCAGGCATGCCCAGACATGCCCGGACTTGTCCAGACATGTCTCACACGGACCCTATATGTCCGTTCACAATATGTCTATCAGTATTAAAACATAAAAACTCCTCTGTACACGATCCTTAAGCAAAATAAAAAAATAATGTAAAATAAATCTGTGAAGGAGCAAAATGTTGAAATATACGCTTAACTAATATTTGAAAATGGTGTCTTCACATGGACCCTATATGTCCGTTCACAATATGTCTATCAGTATTAAAACATAAAAATCCTCTGTACATTATGTGAAGGGGTAATAAATAGTAAGAACGCTGCAAGGACTATAATGTGAATAAGCTAACTAATATTTGATTGATGTCCAATCATATAGCTTCATATGTCTATCATTGAACAGTATATGTGCGGGCTAACTCATTAAGGTGATTAGCTGCATCATGAGAGTGCTAGTTGAACTGCTATGAACATAACTAATATTTGATTGACCAACTATACACAACTGCTTTTTTAATATAGCTCCTCATATGGATGTGCTAATTGACTCATATGCACGCACAGTATGTATTGTGAGCCCTGCACTTGCATGCTAACATCATTATATTAGCATCTGTGATGGGGAAGTTACTTTATTGATATACATGCTTCATTGAGATACTTATAATCCTATATATAGTGCATATATGTCTGCCTATTGGGGGATATTGTGAGTTACATAGACTGCTATTATCGTTATAACATATAAGATATGGAGATGTGCACTATTATATATTGATTTGAATGTAGTTCCAGACATCTCTAACAGAGAGTGTTAGAAATCACCTTTACATTCAGGCATATCAGTTCCAAACTTTTACACATTTACTGGGGGACATTTATACAAGCCTGCTAGAAATGAGCTTTACATACATTTACTGATGGATTCTAATACAGACATTTACTGGGTGCTTCTAATACAAACCCTTTACAGTTCATGTCAGTGCACAAATAGGGCACTCTCTGCTAGAAAATAGCTTTACATCTACGGATGGAGTTAAAACTACCCTTTAATACAGTAAAACTCTGAGAGCTGCTATGGTTGACACTGATAGCTAACGCATAACTAATATTTGATTGGCCAACTATACACAACTGCTTTTTAATATAGCTCCTCATATGGATGTGCTAATTGACTTCATATGCACGCACAGTATGTATTGTGAGCCCTGCACTTGCATGCTAACATCATTATATTAGTACTGTCTGTGGGCACTACTGCCTGTACTTTTTACATTTCTTAGCTCGGAACATACCGTTCAGTAAGATATTGGAGAAGTTTTCTGCTGATAAACCGCGTAATGATACAATTGTGAGAAATTTCATTGCTGAGAAGAAATCAACTTTAAAAAACCCTCACTACACGTGTTGGAGCATTCAACAGCGTTGTTCCTGTCTAGAGAGAATCCCATGACCTGTATTGCCATTTGTGTCGACATTTTGGTGTCACAATTAATTCAATGCTTGAAATGTCTTTGAGATGTATTTATTTATTACAGTAAAATCATGATTATTTCTGGCAATAAACGTATTTAATATGAATGATCTCTTATGCCTGTCATTTCCACACAGCTTCCCACAGAGTGGTAGTGTGGGAAGACCCTTCAGAAACCCATTGTTTTAAAATCACATTAGTGCATATTATATTTGCTAGAAACCTTCGGTTTTATGGGCAGTGCTATCAGAATACACATAAATGTGTTGGTTTTAAAAGATCCCACTGACTATACACAATGCAATACTATTTACTGTTTGCCTGAATTACCGTAGCATCGACCTTCACTCATTCTGACAATTCAGGTCAACACTGCTGTACTACAATTCTATGTGCCAATAAAGATGTATATCTATGTACCATGTTAGCTAGTAAATAGAAAAATATTTAGACTTCTAACACAATACAAACCTTGTACACACACCTTGATACATTAAACTACACTATAGGGATGAACTGTCGGGACAGTTTTCTTGAAGTGATCTATCTGTGAAAAACACTGTTAGAAATGAGGACTATACACAAGGGGTGCCAAGCAGCATTCAGGTATGATCTCACATCTATGGCGCTGCTTTTTTGATATAGCTCCTCATATGGATGTGCTAATTGACTTCATATGCACGCACAGTATGTATTGTGAGCTCTGCACTCGCATGCTAACATCATTATATTAGCAACTGTGATGGAGAAGTTACTTTATTGATATACCTGATTCATTGAGATACTTATAATCCTATATATAGTGCATATATGTCTGCCTATTGGGGATATTGTGAGTTACATAGATTGCATATATACGGACAAATATATGGAGTTATTATTGTATAGCCCCGGATTAGTCTATTATCGCTATAACATATAAGATATGTCGATGTGCACTATTATATATTGATTTGAATGTAGTTCATACCTGTCTGCATTTGGCTATTTTTTCTGCATGCTGTATATCCCACTCTTTTGGATTTTTATCCATGATAATGTATTTTAGACCTTAATAAAAATTGTTGACTTTTCCACACAAAAGACGGATCACAGAACTTGTCCTGTGTGAAACACACACATAGATAAATTACCTCTATGGTGCAGTAAAGATGTATATCTTTGTACCATGTTAGCCAGTAGATAGAAAAATATTTAGACTTCTAACAACAGTATAAAATCAAGATTCACTCTTTATTTCACTAAAATCCTTATATACTAGTTATATACAGAAGTCTGTATTTAACTAGAACTCCTTATACAATTACTGGGTCCTTAAAAGTTTCTCTCCTCTGCTAGAAAATAGCTTTACATTTACTGATGGATTCTAATACAGACATTACTGGGTGCTTCTAATACAAACCCTTTACAGTTTTCATTGAGATACTTATAATCCTATATATAGTGCATATATGTCTGCCTATTGGGGGATATTGTGAGTTACATAGATTGCATATATACGGACAAATATATGGAGTTTATTATTGTATAGCCCGGATTAGTCTATTATCGCTATAACATATAAGATATGTCGATTGCACTATTATATATTGATTTGAATGTAATTCACACCTGTCTGCATTTGGCTATTTTTTCTGCATGCTGTATATCCCACTCTTTTGGATTTTTATCCATGATAATGTATTTTAGACCTTAATAAAAATTGTTGACTTTTCCCACACAAAAGACGGATCACAGAACTTGTCCTGTGTGAAACACACACATAGATAAATTACCTCTATGGTGCAGTAAAGGTGTATATCTTTGTACCATGTTAGCCAGTAGATAGAAAAATATTTAGACTTCTAACAACAGTATAAAATCAAGATTCACTCTTTATTTCACTAAAAATCCTTATATACTAGTTATATACAGAAGTCTGTATTTAACTAGAACTCCTTATACAATTACTGGGTCCTTAAAAGTTTCTCTCCTCTGCTAGAAAATAGCTTTACATTTACTGATGGATTCTAATACAGACATTTACTGGGTGCTTCTAATACAAACCCTTTACAGTTCATGTCAGGGCATTCTCTGCTAGAAAATAGCTTTACATCTACGGATGGAGTTAAAACTACCCTTTAATACACTAAAAACTCCACAGACTAATCAAAGGCACTGAATAAAAATCCAGCAGACCAGATTTCACAGCCTGAGCAAAGTTCAGCCACAGATTTCCCAGCCTGAGCAAAGTTCAGCCAGAGGGCGTGACGACCTGGATCAATCTGACAGGGAGACGGATAAAATGATAGGGGGCGTGTCGACCTGTCAGATTTGAGTTTGATGAGTAATACAGTTCCTATACTACTATTGTTTTCTCGTAACATATAATACTTCATGATAGTGGTAAAGTTTCTTTGATATGACTTGCATTTATTTGTGAAAAAGATGGAAATTTGGTGAAAATTTTGAAAATTTTGCAATTTTCCAACTTTGAATTTTAATGCCCTTAAATTCCACAGATATGTCACACAAAACACTTAATAAGTAACATTTCCCAGATGTTTACTTTAAATCAGCACAATTTTGGAACCAACATTTTTTTTTGTTAGGAAGTTATAAAGGTTACAAGTTGACCAGCGATTTCTCATTTTTACAACACCATTTTTTTTAGGGACCACATCACATGTGAAGTCACTTTGAGGGGTCAATATGATAGAAAATACCCAAAAGTGACACCGTTCTAAAAACTGCACCCCTCAAGGTGCTCAAAACCACATTCAAGAAGTTTATGTACCCTTTAGATGCTTCACAGGAATTTGTTTAATGTTTAGAAAAAATTAACATTTAACCTTTTTTTATAAAAAAAATTACTTCAGGTGTAATTTTTTAATTTTCCCAAGGGTAACAGGAGAAATTGGACCTCAAAAGTTATTGTGCAATTTGTCCTGAGTACGCTGATACCCCATATGAGGGGGGAACCACTGTTTGGGTGCTTGGTAGAGCACTGAATGGAAGAAGCACCGATTGACTTTTTCAACGCAAAATTGGCTGGAATTGATATCAGACCCCATGTCATGTTTGCGGAGCCCCTGATGTGCCAAAACAGTGGAAACCCCCCTCAAGTGACCACATTTTGGAAACGAGACCCCCATAAGGAACTTATATCAAGATGTGTGGTGAGAACTTTGAACCCCCAATGGCTTTTCAGAAGTTTATAACGTACAGCCGTAAAATTATAAACTCATATTTTTTCCACAAAAATTATCTTTTCACTCCAAATTTTTATTTTTCCAAGGGTAACTGGACCCCAAAAGTTGTTGTGAAATTTTTTCTAAGTACACTGATACCCCATTTGTGGGGGTAAACCAATGTTTGGGTACATGGCAGAGCTCGGAAGGGAAGAAGTGCAGTTTGACTTTTTCAACACAGAATTGGCTGGATGCCATGTCGCATTTGGAGAGCCCCTGATGTGCCTAAACAGTGGAAACCCCCACAAGTGACCACATTTTGGAAACTAGACACCGCCAGGGATCTTATCTAGTTGTGTGGTGAGCACTTTGAACCCCCAAGGGCTTCACAGAAGTTTATAATGTAGAGCTGAAAAATAAAAAAAATAATATTTTTTCCACAAAAATGAAATTTTCACCCCAATTTTTATTTTCCAAGGTTAACAAGACCCAAAAAGTTATTGTGAAATTTGTCCTGAGTATGCTGATTCCCCATATGTGGGGGTAAACCACTGTTTGGGCACATGGCAGAGCACGGAAGGGAAGGAGCGCCATTTGACTTTTTCAACGCAAAATTGGCTGAAATTGAGATCGGACGCCATGTCGCGTTTGGAGAACCCCTGATGTGGCTGAACAGTGGACACCCCACAAGTGACCCCATTTTGGAAAATAGACCCCCTAAGGAACTTATCTAGATGTGTGGTGAGCACTTTGAACCCCCAAGTGCTTCACAGAAGTTTATAACGCCAGGGCGTGAAAAAAAAAATCATATTTTTTCCACAAACATGATCTTGTAGACCACAATTTTTTATTTTCCCAAGGGTAATAGAAGAAATTGGACCCCATGAGTTATTGTGCACTTTGTCCTGAATACGCTGGTACCCCATATGTGGGGGTAAACCACTGTTTTGGCGCATGGCAGAGCTTGGAAGGGAAGGAGCACCGTTTGACTTTTTCCACTCAGAATTGGCTGGAATTGAGATCAGACGCCATGTCACGTTTGGAGAGCCCCTGATGTACCTAATCAGTGGAAACCAATTCTAACTCCAACCCTAACCCCAACACACCCCTAATCCCAACCCTAACCATAACCCTAACCACAAACCTAACCCTAACACAACATGAGCCAAGATCTGAGTCAGCATATACAGCTTTGAATTTAAGTTCAAAGAGATGGGTGAGTGACCAGTGTAGGCCTGCTGTGCTGGGAGCCCTGATACTTCATGCAACAGCTCAAATTGCTTTTCTGCTCAGCCACACTCAGGTGGCATAAATATCTGCTTCGTAGACTACTACATTTTTTCGGTCCTCATGAACTGAAACTACCGAATTCAAATCACCACCACATTTTGTTAGTTAGGCCTCTTTCACACATCAGTTTTTTGACTTCAGGCGCGATCCGGCGTATTGTTAGAAAAACGGATCCGGTACCGGATGCGTTTTTTAGCATTGATTTTCATTAGTGCCGGATCGCGCCTGATGTCGTAGCGTTGCATCCGTTTTTGTCCGGATCCGGCGGAAATGTACATTCCGGCGGCCGGACAAAACGGTCACTGCAACGTTTTTGTTTTTTTCCGGAGCCGCCTGATAGTGCCTGAAGCGGCGCATTAGGCGGCCGGAAACGGCGCATCAGGCGGCCGGAAACAATAGAAGTGTATGGTACCGGACCAGTCTTTTGTGCAATCTGTCAAAAGACTGATCCGGATTCTGGAAACCAAGGTTTCTTTCTCTCTCTCTCTCTCTCTCTCCTCGGTCCGGACATGCGTACCTGCATTTTCCGGCTGCAAAACTTCTTTTTCCGGGTTCAAAAGTTCAGGTCGGATCCAGCAAAAAAACTGATCCGTTGCATCAGTTTTTTCATTTCAGCGCCGGATCCGTCCCTTCAGGTATTTGACGGATTATGCCTGACACAAAAAAACTGATGTGTGAAAGTAGCCTTAGAATCAAGCAGAAGTCTAGTCTCTGTTTAAAAAAAAGATTTTTTTCCCACATTAGGGGCATAGATATTATAGATAGAGAAGACACCGCTAGCCGTGGACATTGTTAGGTGGATTAGTCTACTCTCATTATCCGATTGTTGATTAATGATTTGGTGTGTCAAAAGTTTAATAATTAGGATTAAGACCCCAGCCTTCCTGTCCACTGAAGAAGAGCCATACACATCGCCCACCCACAATTTCCTCATTCTGGAGAAATCTGCCTTAGGAAGATGAGTTTCTTGTAGGAGAGCTATGTTAGGCTTTAGGCGTTTTAAATGTCTGGGGATTTTCATACGTTTCTGTGGAGATCTTAAAGCCTTAACATTCCAAGACACAATAATCATAATTAAGATTAACATGGATGATCAGCACTGATAAGATAATTACAGGATGATGATGACATGTAGCTAAAACTAAAAGCAAAGAATAATACTGCTCGACACCGCACAACATACCTAAACACAAGGCGTCAATTAAAACAAAAACAAATAACTGTCCTAGCAGGAGTAGAGACATTTTATTCCGACTCGCTAGGAAAAAACCTCTCTACTGGGCTTCACTTCTGCCCGACCAAGTGTATGAGGCTCTCTTTCCACACTGATCCTTCCGAGAAGAGTCTTAATACATCAGTGCGGTAATAAAAACCTGGAAAGAGAAAGAGGTAAAGGCAAACAACAAAAATTATAACTATTTAGCATTTTTTGACTGATATCTGTTAGGCTTCCACTCTCTTCTGCTTGCTCCATTCGCCGAAACTCCTGGGATCTGTGAATGGCGAGATTCTTCAGCAACTTGAGGATCTCGATCAGAACTGGCCATACAATCCAGAAGATTGTTAACAAAAGTCCCCGCCTTGTCAGGTGAAGTAAATTCCCGAAAGGAGCCATCCGTATCCTTCAAGCGTAAAGTAGCCGGGTAGTGGAGTTGAAAGCAAATTTTTTCCTTGTGTGGTCTGGTACAAATGGAGCTGAAAGCCCTATGTTTTTTGGTTACCTCCATTGAATAGTCTTCGAAAAGCAGGATTTTGTGACCTTGAATGATGAGTGGTTGATTTAGCTGCCGGTATGTACGAATAATGTCCACTTTATCATTGAAATCCAGAAACTTCATGATAACTTGTCACGGCCTGAGTGCATCCCGGTTATCAGAGAAAGATGGCGGAGGACCAATCCTATGAACTCTCTCCACTCTTTTGCCCTTGGACAGTTTTAAAGCTTTTGGAATATCGTTTTCACATAAAGGTTTCAGGGTATCTTGTGAATATGACTCCGGTAATTCCACTAGACGCAGATTGCTTCTGCGGGAACGGTTCTACAGGTTGTCATTGCAGTTCCTCAAGACCCTGTTTTCACGAGTGATGGCTACCACCTTGGCATGATCATCATTAGAAAAATCCTCTATAGATGACACTCGTGTTTCCAATTCGGCCTGTTGTTCAGCCTGCTCATCCTGTCTATCCTGTAGTCCCTTTAGGGCAGAATTAAGAGTGGATTCAATTACGGTTTTAATTTCAGGTAGTAATTTGGCTTGATCTCCATAGCCAGGTCAGAAGGGTCCATTTGAGTTTCCCCTTTTTTTGTATTAGAGGTGTGGGACAGTTTGAGGGAATGATCCAACTGTTCCCCTCCCCCTGGTTGAGGATGTTGTTCCTCTTGATCAAGAGTAGGAGCCATTGTGGGGAAGTCAGAAATGTCCAAAAGATGGGAAGAGACAGGCTGTTTTTGCCCACTACAAAACAGATAGCGGAACATACAAGCAAATATTGTTACTTAAAGGTCACCATTTGCGTGGTGTCAGCTGTAAAGACCATAAGGAGGTAAAAGTCAGAAATCAAATGGCTAAATGATACATGGCGGGAGGGAGCATAAGCGGTATTTTGAATTCACTTGGTTGGCGCCTGAACCGGAAGACCTACAGTCCTATGTTTCTTCGCAGTAATTGCTCCATGTCCAACAATGAAAATATCATAAAAGTAGCCCACCTATTGGCCAGATTATATTTCTGGTTGTAACAATAATAGGTTTAGGCACCAAATGGCAGCAGAGTCCCCGGCTAAAAGCACCAGGACAGAGACAGCAGGGACTGAAATATGTTTTCTAGCAAATAATGGAGATTCCCAGGTGTCCCAATAAGCACATACACAACAAATTGATTAACTTATCAAGAGAGAGGGATATCATTCAGATTGTATTGCAAAGAACCTCTCCAGTCTCCAGCATCTGTAAGTGCAGCAATCAGGATATATTGGCCGTTTTATGTGGTTCCCTTTATACTGTCCCACTCAGTCAGTAACCCTGCAAAAGGATCTACAGGGTGGAGGAGGGCGATGATCAGCTAGCCCCAGTATAGTTACTCACTCACAAGAGGGGAGGGGGAGTGTTCTTCCTGGCTTTAGCTGTATGAAGACAGCACGGCAGACATCTTGGGCAGAGAATCTCCCAGCAATGTAGTTATCTTCTATGGTAGAAAACTCCGGTTTACTTGATCCCAGAAGTCTTCTTTTGGTCTCAAAATGCGCCTGTGGTTAGTGGTAATATATCCACAGTGGAACAGGATGAAGTGGAACCCCAAAGACCGATTCTATGTCACTTTTCAGGGAAGTCCTGTGGGAGCTCCAATCCCCTGCTTCCTCACATTGCAAGAGTTCAGGCCATCCCCCAATGCTAACCATCTTAATAGCCATTTTGAACCTGTGCAGAAGGGTAAAGAGCTCATTCATCTGTGCCCACTCTGCAAGCGTGATTTGCATCACGTCATTACTGTGTTGGCTCAGGCTATGCAAAATTACATACTGCACCAGGGCTCGTTGCTGCTGTCACAGTCACTGCAATATGTGCAGAGTGGAATTCCACCATCTTGGCACATCACATATCAACTGTTTAAACGGTAGCCCGAAAGACCTCTGTAGCGATGCAAGTCGATGACCCGTGGGGTGCAAACGGCAAAAGTAACCACACAGGGACCTTGCTTTCTGTAGCAGCGCATCTAAGCTGGGATAATGGCAGGGCCGGCGTTAGCACCCGGCGCACCCGGGCAAGTGCCGGGGCCCTGAGCAGGCGGGGGGGCCCACTCACAGTCGGGGACACCGGCATGCTATGGGGGCCCGGTGCCTGTGCCAGTACCGGGGGCCGGTGCCTCGAGCAGAGCAGCTGACAGCGAGGAGAGGTGAGTAGTTCATTTTTTTCTTTTTGTTTGGCGCAATATATGGAGACCATTATATGGGGCCCATCATACACTGGAGTATCATATATGGGACCCATCATACACTGGAGTATCATAAATGGGACCCATCATACATTGGAGCATCATATATGGGGCTCATCATACACTGGATCATCATATATGGAGCATTACATGGGGCCCATCATACACTGGAGCATCATATATGGGGCCCATTATATATGGAGCATTATATGGGGCTCATTATTCTGTATGGAGTTCTATGTGGTGCCCATAATTGTGCATGAAGCAATATATGGAGCTCATTATTCTGTATGGAGCACTATGTGGTGCCCATAATATTGTATGGTTGACTATACTGTTTGTCTTTTGAGCTTTGTAAAATTTACAATAGATATCACGCATGTAATGTATGAAGTAAGTGAAATCTTTTGCATTGTACTATACCTATATTTCTCTGCCGTATCTGTGCATCATGAATTGTGGTATGTGTTAAAGGGGCTCACTGAGACTCTTTTGCCCTGGGCCCACGAAAACCTGGAGCCGACCCTGGATAATGGTGTACAAATTGCTGTACCGCCAGGTTGAGGACATTAACCATGCATGGCAAGTGTGTGAGGTTATCACACATGGCCTTCCCTTCCTCCAGGTTCATTGGCGACAGACATTACTCAAACTCGGCCTTGATAGTTGTTCACAACACTTGAGCTGTGCGACTGCGATCTCCAAGGCATATTAATTTAAACACTGTCTGATTGCTGTGAGCCCTGGCTGTGCAGTACAGGTTCTGAGGACATTCTCTCTGCAGTGTTGGAATACGTGTCTCGTTAAGGAAGAGGTTGAGGATGCAGGTGAAGGCCCTAAAGGAGGTGGAGGAAGCAGAAGCAGTGGAGGAAATGTTAGATACAGAGGTTTGTCCCGCAAGCCTTGGGGATTCCAAGACTAGGCTAAATGTCTAGTGGTTTAATTATCTATCCATTGATGTGTAGTGGTTTAGTTCTCCATGCCCTGGGATGTAGTGCTTTAGTTCTTAAAGCATAGATGTTTAGTTGTTTAGTTCCCCAACTTCTTGTTGTCTAGTAGTTTAGTTCTCCATTCTCTGGTGTGGTGGTTTAGTTCTACATCCCCGAGTGCCTTGAAAGCCTTGGGCATTTCAAGATTTGTGGAGCAGACCCTTCCCGCCTGCCCCCACAGCTACCAGAGTCACACAGTGCCCAGTCACCGAAGTGTAATGCCCCTGGCCATATTTGCTTGCCCAGGTGTCAGTGGTGAAATGCATCCTGGCAGACATACTGTAGATTTTTTCAAGGAATGGGTGATGTTGTCTGCGACATGCTGGTGTAGCGCAGGCACAGCTTTTTTAGAGAAGTAATGGCAACTGGGCAACTGGTACTGGGGGACTACCACGGCCATCAGCTTCCAGAAAGCATCTGTATACACCAGGCGGAAAGGCAACATTTCCGTGGCCAAAAGGTTGGAGATGGTAAAGTTAAAGCTCTTAGCTTTAGCATGTGCAGGAGGAAACAATCTTTTATGTGACCACAACTGAGGGACCAAGGGATGGCTGCTGTGCTGAGAGAGGGTGGAGTAGGTTGAACATGACAAACTTCTGGACTGTGAAAGAGGTGCAGGCGAAGATGTTATGGTGGATTGAGAAAGATGTGATGTGCTTGGCGTCTGAGATCGGTCAAAAACAGCAGACATGTCCACTTCCATCACAACTGACGGGCTTTCACTCACCCTGACTGTAGCGGGTAAACAAGTGAAGATTCTGCTGCCAGAGTTCTGTGTGAGAACACATGCCAGGGTGATGGAGGATGAAGAAGCAGTATATGCCGTTGATGGGGCGGCCGGTGGTCGGCAAGGCCCGCTAGGATGTACTGTAGAGCAAAGAGATTCCCAGACAGGCATGTTGATCGCGCATGTGCTGGTTCATGCATATAGTAGTCAAATTCTTGGAACTTTTGCCTCCACTGAGTCTTTTTTAACAAAGTTGGCTGATAATGTAAGTTGAGTCATTCTTTTCGGTCTCAAAAACGACCTAGGGTGTGCAACCCGCCGTGCGAACTGCAGACCCGTGACCGCTGCTGGCCACAGACAGAATTGTGGCTGTGGATGCACTGGTTGTTGTGGTTGCTTCACTCTTTGTCTGTGTGAGAAGCAGCAATGTAACCTCCTCGTCTTCCTCCTCCTCCACCTTCTCAGCTGATCTACTCAGCTGTGTGCCTTGGGTTCACACCAAGTGGGATCTACAACCTCATCATCATCCTCTTTGTTCTCCCACTCCTCGTCCTGACAGTCACTCTCCAGTACAGTCAGCATGTGCCTCAGGTATTCTGACTCTAATCAGGATAACTTCCACCCCCGGGGGTTAACGTCTGGTGACAAGGGTCTGGATTCTGCTTTGCCCTACTCCGTCTGGCGAAATGCGCTGGGGCTCTCTTTCCTGGTGACTGCTATCTGGCTCCACATGAGTAAGAGAGTAATACTTGGGGCATGAGTTTTTGAGAATTATACATTTTTGGTTTATTCTGGGCATGCAGTTTACATATCCACAGGAACCATATGATCATATTATTCATGCCCACTATATACATCTATCACCATAGAATTACTTCTGCACTTTTGTCTATTTGAGTTACATATTAAATCATATGATGTCTTGCACTGATGTCACCTTGGAATAGGTGTCTGGTTGTTGTCCTTTTTAATTATATGTGTCCATTATTTTTGTTCAATAAAGTGTTTAATTCTTTTGCGATTAAACTCCTTTTTGTCTGATTGCTTAATACAGATAGATTGCAGTGTATTATTTAAGCAATCAAGTGATAAAAACAAGAAAAAAATAGTTACATCTAAAAAAAATGTTTTTTCTCCTCCATTCTATAAATAAAAAGTAAATTGCTAAACTAAAAGATAAAAAAAATACTGTGCCCTAATTTTTAAAATATTACATTATTTATCATGCACGGTGAAAAGAAAATTAAAAAGCAATAAAAAATGGATATATTTGAAAATGGTACCATATCAATAACTTGCCCAACAAAAAGAAAGCCTTAAAATATAAACTATATTAATTTGGAATGGCTGCAGGCATATTGATCTATAAAATAAAGTTAACAAATCATTTTCACTAAATGATGTAAAATTAAAATCCATGCAACAATAGTGGAATTACAATTCTTTTCTTCATTCTACCACACAAAGAATTTTTCACATTTTTCTGTACATTATAAGGTAATGATGACATTGAAAACTAGAAAAAGAATATTAACCCCTCTCTGCCATTGGACGTACTATCCCGTCCATGAAACCCGTGACAATCTGACCATGGACAGGATAGTACGTCCTAGGCGATCAGCTGCGCTCCCGGGGGGAGCGCAGCTGATCGCGGCCGGGTGTCAGCTGATTATCACAGCTGACACCCGGCACTATGTGCCAGGAGCGGTCATGGACCGCTCCCGACACATTAACCCCTGGCACACCGCGATCAAACATGATCGCGGTGTACCAGGGGCACAGGGAGCATCGCGCAGGGAGGGGGCAAAGGATGTGATCGCGCTGTTCTGAGGCCTTCCTCCCTGCAAGGCCCCGGATCCAAGATGGCCGCCGGGTCCTGCAGGGAGGCGGCTTCCTCAGTGCCTGCTGAGAGCAGGCGCTGTTATGATTTGGTAGCTGAGGAGAGCAGGCAAAAACGGCAATACACCAGAGAGGTTGGAATCTACTGGATTGCAGTACCCTGACTAACCACCACAACTAAAGGCAGCCGTGGAGCGTTCCTACGTTGGTCCTAGACGCCTCGTCACAGCCTGAGAGGTTAACTACACCTAAAGATAGAAAGAGGAAAGCTATCTGCCCCAGAGCAGATCCCCAAAGAACATAGGAAGCCCCCAAACATGTAATGGCGGTTAGACAAGAGGAAATACAGACACAGAGAGAAAATAGTATGAGCAAACGTTGGGGCCCAATCTACCTCAACAGAAAAGGATAGGAAGGACACTTACTGCAATCCAAAAAACCCAGGGAACAATGCAAAAAGCAAGCACAAAAATAAAAGCAGAAAATATCTTATCTGATAGCAGAAGATGCAGGCAAGACTCAGCAAGCTTCCAAGAGAACCAGGAACCACAGTTGAGACAAGAACAATTGATCACCAGCAACCATGATGGGAGGGAACCTCCCTTATATAAGACCAGTCTGTAACTCCTGATTGCCAATCCTCATTGAATGGTTCAGTACTGTTTGTAACCACCAGAGGGAGCTTCTGCTCAGAATTCATTTCTAACACATTCACAACAGTACCCCCCCCTTGAGGAGGGGTCACCGAACCCTCATTTGGGCAACCAGGTCGGTCAGGATGAGCTCTGTGATACGCACGGATCAGTCTCCTAGCATGGATGTCCGAAGCAAACACCCAAGAATTGTCCTCCTGACCATAACCTCTCCACTTAACCAAATACTGGAGTTTCCGTCTAGAAAAACGAGAATCCAATATTTTCTCAACCACATACTCCAGATTGCCCTCAACCAAAACAGGGTCAGGAGGCGCAGCCATAGGAACCACTGGCTCGACAAACCTCTTCAATAAGGACTTGTGGAACACGTTATGGATCTTAAATGTCCCTGGAAGAAGTAAACGAAAGGAAACAGGATTAAGAATCTCCAAGATCTTATAAGGTCCAATGAACCTAGGCTTAAACTTAGGAGATGCAACTCTCATAGGGATATTTCTTGAGGACAACCAGACCAAGTCCCCCACTTCAAACCCAGGACCATCAGTCCTATGCCGGTTGGCAAACCGCTGGGCCCTCTCCTGAGAGAGGGACAACCTCTCCACTACCTGGTCCCAAATCTGCTATATACGCTCCACAACAGAGTCAACACCTGGATAGACAGAAGCCTCCGTCTGTCCCGAAGAAAATCGAGGGTGAAACCCAAAATTGCAGAAAAATGGAGACATCAAAGTGGCAGAGCTAGCTCTATTATAAAGAGCAAACTCAGCCAAAGGCAAAAAAGAGACCCAGTCTTCTTGATCAGCAGACACAAAGCATCTTAGATAAGTCTCCAATGTCTGGTTTGTTCTCTCAGTTTGTCCATTGGTCTGAGGATGAAAAGCCGAGGAGAAAGACAATTGAACACCAAGTTTAGAACAAAAAGTCCTCCAAAATCTGGAAACAAACTGGACTCCTCTGTCAGATACAATGTTCTCAGGAATGCCGTGTAACCGAACCACGTGCTGAAAGAACAAAGGCACCAATTCGGAGGAGGAAGGCAACTTAGGTAATGGCACAAGATGTATCATTTTGGAAAACCTATCACAAATCACCCAGATAACGGTCATTCTCTGAGAAACAGGGAGGTCGGAAATGAAATCCATAGAGATATGGGTCCATGGTCTCTTGGGCACATGCAATGGCATCAACAAACCACTAGAGCGAGAGCAAGGCTTGGAGCGAGAACAAGTCCCGCAGGACTGCACAAATTCCCTGACGTCACGAGACAAAGTAGGCCACCAAAAGGACCGGCTAACCAAGTCTCTGGTACCAAAAATTCCGGGATGACCGGCCAACGCGGAACAATGAATCTCAGACATCACACTCTTTTTCCACCGGTCTGGGACAAACAATTTCCCAATAGGGCAGCGCTCGGGTTTATCCTCCTGACACCCTTCCAGAGCCAGTCTCAAATTGGGCGAGATGGCGGAAAGAACTACACCCTCTTTCAAAATAACAGCAGGATCAGATAACTCAGGAGAGTCCACAAGGAAACTCCTCAAGAGGGCATCCGCCTTAACATTCTTAGTGCCAGGAAGAAAGGAAACCACAAAATTAAAACGTGTGAAAAACAAGGCCCACCTGGCCTGTCTAGGATTAAGTCGCTTGGCTGATTCCAGATAAACCAGATTCTTATGGTCCGTGAGGACCACCACCTGATGTTTGGCTCCCTCCAGCCAATGTCTCCACTCTTCAAAAACCCACTTCATGGCCAATAACTCCCGATTACCCACGTCATAATTACGTTCAGTTGGAGAAAATTTTTGAGAGAAAAAGGCACAAGGGTTACTTTTAGAGGTCTCTGGATCTCTTTGGGACAAAACGGCACCTGCCCCAATTTCAGAGGCATCAACCTCCACCTGAAATGGCAGACAAAACATCAGGCTGCTGTAGAACAGGAGCAGAAGTGAATCTCTGCTTAAGTTCCTGAAACGCAGAGACTGCCTTAGGAGGCCAATTCACCACATCAGAACCCTTTTTGGTCAAATCAGTCAATGGTTTAACAATAACAGAGAAATTACCAATAAATTTACGATAAAAATTGGCAAAACCCAAGAATCTCTGAAGAGCCTTTAATGAAGTAGGTTGGACCCAATCACAGATGGCCTGAACCTTGACCGGGTCCATTTCAATAACAGACAGACAAAATGAATCCCAGAAATGAGATCCTCTGTACACCAAAAAGACACTTTGATCCCTTCACATACAGAGCATTCTCTCTCAAAATCTGGAACACAGTCCGAACATGTTTCACATGAGAGTCCCAGTCATTGGAAAAAATCAAGATATCATCCAAATAAACAATCAGAAATTTATCCACAAAATCCCTGAAAATGTCATTCATGAAGGACTGGAAGACGGAAGGAGCATTAGTGAGCCCAAAGGGCATCACTAGGTACTCAAAATGCCCCTCTGGGGTATTAAACGCCATCTTCCATTCATCCCCGTGCTTAATGCGAATAAGGTTATACGCCCCCCTGAGGTCAAGCTTGGTAAACCAAGTAGCACTTTTCACCCTGGAAAACAGGTCAGAAATCAAGGGTAACGGATATTGATATTTCACAGTGATATTGTTCAAGAGACGATAATCAATACACGGCCTTAATGAACCATCCTTTTTGGCCACAAAGAAAAAACCGGCACCCAAGGGTGAAGAGGATGGTCTGATATGACCCTTCTCCAATGACTCCTTGATATAAGACCGCATAGCGTCATGTTCAGGTACAGACAAGTTAAAAAGGCGACCTTTAGGGAATTTACTACCAGGCACTAATTCAATAGCGCAGTCATAGCTCCTATGGGGGGGGCAAGGATGCAGATTTACTTTCGCTAAACACATCAGAAAAATCAGTCAAAAAGTCAGGAACATCCTGAGCCTGGGGAGAGGCAGAAAAAACAGGAGTGTTGGCATTAACACATTGGCAGCCCCAACTGGTCACAGACACAGATTTCCAATCCAAAACAGGATTATGAGACTGTAACCAAGGGAAACCCAGTACAATAATGTCATGTAGATTATACAGCACCAAAAATTTGCAACTCTCCTGATGATCAGGTTCAACCCTCATTATCACCTGAGTAGAGAACTGGGGTTTATTCTCAGCCAAAGGGGTAGAATCAATCCCCAGTAGGGGAATAGACTTCCGTAGGGGTATCAAGGGAAACCCACAACGTTTAGCAAAATCAAAATCCATCAGGTTAATAGCTGCTCCCGAATCAACAAAAGCCTGAGCAGAAAATGTGGACAGGGAGCAAATCAGGGTAACAGTCAACAGAAATTTAGTCTGAACACTACCCAAGACAACTGAGCGTGCAAAACGTCTTCCCCGCTTAAGGCAGACTGAAATAGCATGAGAGGCGTCACCACAGTAGAAACATAACCCATTGCGTTTTCGAAATTCATGACGCTGTGCCCCAGAAGCCACTCTATCACACTGCATGGACTCAGAAGCTGGTTCACAAGTGTTAGAACCCTCTTGTTAGATTTTGTTTCAGTTTGCTGGTCACATGACCTTTTTTCCCTATTTAGTATGGCTACGCCCTTCTGGCTTTGCTGGACTTCATTGTATTATCTACTCTCAGGGTGAGTTTCCACGGTCAGGAAACGCTGCGTGTTTGGCGCTGTGCGCTGGCGCAGCGCCAAACACGCAGCGTCCAGATGTTACAGCATAGTGGAGGGGATTTCAAGAAATCCCGTCTCCACTATGCGTAACAATACGCAGGTGGCAAACCTGCGTAAACGGACATGCGGCGCGTCTTTTCAGACCGCAGCATGTCCTCGCGTATTGCGGCGACGGTGCGTCGCCGCAACATAATTAACACAGGGCAATGTAGCCCTGCGCTCTTTCCGGAGGTGTTCCGGAGGTGTCCTGAACACCTCCGGAAAGATCGCGCGTCAGAAAGGGGGCGGGGCTTAGACGGAGCGGAATTTCCGCTCCGTCAAAAGCGCTATGGTTCCGGACCGTGGAACCATAGCCTCAAGCTAGCCGGGTGCTTAGGTGCCTTTCTCAGTCAGTTTTGCTTGATCTTTGGATCTCTAAGTAATTTGTTTTCTGTTTAATATTTCCCTGCTACAATTTCTGTTAGGAGGTGTCCACCTTTTCTCCCAGTCCCTAGATCTTGTAGGGATTCCTCCCTCGCAACTATAGGTCTTCGTTCAGACTAGCTGAGGACTTTAGCGGGTCTGGTCGCAGGATCAGGTCCCCCGTTACATCGTAGGGATCCAGCTTAGTTCTATTGTAGGGACAGAATTCCCATCTTTCCTTAGTGCTTGTAGCAGATCATAACAGTAAGTCCAGCCAAGAAAAAAAAAAAAAAAAATCTCTAAGGAAAGATTTTCTGTTTCCATCATGGTGTCGGTTCAGGATTTGGCTCAACGCCTGCAGGGACTCTCTCTGGAGGTGGCTGAGATCCAGCAACACGTGAGTAGTTGTTCTGGAGCACATTTCGTGGAGCCAAAGGTACGTTTGCCTGATTTATTTTTTGGTGAACAACAAGATTTTTTTTCTTTTAAAAATGCTTGCTTGTTGTATTTCCGTTTGAGACCCAGATCCTCTTGTGATGAATCACAGCGCATAGGGTTCATAATGTCACTTTTGCGCAAAGAACCTCAGGACTGGGCCTTTTCTCTGCAGCCTAGTGATCCATGCTTTAGATCAGTGGATAGTTTTTTTTCTGCTTTGGGGTTATTGTATGACGATCCTGATCGTGTTTCATCAGCTGAGACAGAATTGAGACGTTTGAGACAGGGATCAGGTAATGTGGAAAAATATTGTACTCACTTCCGAAGGTGGTCCACTCAGGTGGGGTGGAACGATTCCGCTTTGAAAAGTTTATTTCTTGCATGGTTAAGTGAAAGGGTTAAAGATTTGCTGATTGCTTATCCTATACCTGGTAACTTGCAAGAGGCTATGCAATTAGCCATACGGGTGGATAGGAGACTGCGTGCAAGGGTTAATGAGAGTAAATCTGCATTGTCAGCTCCAAGTCTGGAGAGGGACTGTACTGACATTGGAGAGCCGATGGAAATTGGAGCAATGGCACCTCACTCTCGGGAAAAAGACCGTAGATTTGCTGAAGGTTTGTGTTTCTATTGTGGCAAGTCTGAGCATTTTATTAAGAACTGTGTGCTTCGTATGAACAAAGAGAAAAAAAAAAAAGAGGTCTGTTTCGCCCGTATAGCTTGTTTAAACAATAAAGGTGTCTTTCTTTCTGCTACCACTGCTGTTGAGGAGGAATTAATGGAGTTTCGGGTATTTGTGGATTGTGGTTCAACTCTCAATGTGATTGATGGGAAATTTTTGGAAAAACTAAAATTAAAACCCAAACTTCTGTCTTCCCCTATTAATGTCGTTTCTGTGGATGGCTCTCCATTGAAAAATGTTACTCACCATATCTGTGAATTTCCTCTTACTATTAATGGTGTTCATCAAGAGAATTTGGATTTAGTAGTTTTGAATAATTTGCCCTCACCGGTGATTTTGGGGTTACCCTGGTTAAAATTGCACAATCCTGTACTGGATTGGTCTACCAATGAAATTAAGTCCTGGAGTCCTAATTGTTATGACAAGTGTTGTAACGGGCGTATTGCTGCTGTGGTTAAGGGGGAGTTACCTGTACCTATTAAGGATTTTTGGAAAGTTTTTTCTGATAAGGAATCGCAGGTATTGCCTCCTCATAGAGATTATGATTGTGCAATTGAATTTGTCCCTGGAGCGACTCTTCCTAAAAGTCGTTTATTTAATTTGACTATTCCTGAGAGAAAGGCTTTGGAGGAATACATACAGACAAGCTTGGCCGCCGGTCACATTAGGCCTTCTAAGTCTCCTGTGGCAGTTGGATTTTTTTTTGTTAAAAAAAAGGACGGCGGTTTACGGCCTTGTCTAGACTTTCGTGAGATTAATAAGATTACTGTACACAATCCTTACCCACTGCCATTGATTCCTGATTTGTTTAACCAGTTAGTGGGGGCCAAGTGGTTCTCGAAAATAAATCTTCGGGGGGCATACAATTTGTTGCGCATGAAGGAGGGTGACGAATGGAAGACTGCGTTTAACACTCCACTGGGTCATTTTGAGAATCTGGTTATGCCTTTTGGGCTTTCCAGTGCTCCGGCATTTTTTCAGAATCTTATTAATGACATCCTTAGACCTTTGATCGGCAGAAGTGTGGTTGTGTATTTGGATGACATTTTGATTTATTCACCGGATTTGGAGTCTCATTGGAGGAGTGTGCGTGAAGTATTACAGTTACTGAGTGATAATTCACTTTTTGCCAAGCTAGAAAAATGTGAGTTCGCTGTACAGAGACTTAGTTTTTTGGGCTACATTGTCTCCTGTGAAGGTTTTGAGATGGACCCGGTGAAAGTGCAAGCTGTGCAGGATTGGCCTAGACCTACTGGTGTGAAATCAATACAGAGGTTTTTGGGGTTCGCCAATTATTATAGAAAATTCATTAAAACATTTTCTGTGATTGCCAAACCTCTGACAGATCTCACCAGGAAAGGTGCTGATGCGGTTCAGTGGACTACTGAGGCCATTGAGGCTTTTGTGTTGCTAAAGGAGAAGTTCAGCTCTGCTCCCATCCTTACGCAGCCTGATGTGACTAAACCATTTTTGGTTGAGGTTGATGCTTCTTCTGTGGGGGTCGGCGCGGTGTTGTCTCAGGAAAAGTCGGATGGAGTGCATCCCTGTGCTTTTTTTTCAACGAAATTTTCTGAGTCTGAACTAAATTATGATATCGGTAATCGGGAATTGTTGGCAATTAAACTCGCATTTGAACACTGGCATCATTTTTTGGAGGGAGCGGAATTTCCCGTTCAAGTCTTCACCGATCATAAAAATCTGGTCTACCTTGATGCTGCCAAACGCTTGAATGCCCGTCAGGCTAGGTGGGCACTGTTTTTCTCGCGGTTTAATTTTACCGTTACTTACATCCCAGGTACTAAAAATGTTAAAGCTGATGCTTTGTCTCGCAGCTTTTCTCCTATGGTGGGTACTGAGGTGGAGGAAAACATTTTGCAAGAGGGGGTTGTTATTGCTGTTTTGGACTCTGTGTTGGAAGATGAGATTCTTAAAGCACAGGAGAATGCCCCATCTAACACTCCCCATGGGAGGTTGTTTGTGCCTGGTACCCTGAGGAGAGATTTGTTTGTTGAATGTCATGACTCTCGGTTGGCAGGTCATCCTGGAATCTCTGAGACCAAGAGACTTGTGGGTCGCAGCTTTTGGTGGCCTGGATGGCAGAAGGAAGTAATTAAGTGGGTGCGTCAATGCACGGTGTGTGCTAGATCTAAGTCTTCTCATACTCCTGCTGCGGGGTTGCTTTGCCTTCTGGAGGTCCCTAGTGCACCTTGGACACATTTGGCTATGGACTTTATTACTGACCTTCCCCCCTCTGAGGGTTTCACTGTCATCTGGGTGGTCGTGGACCGTTTTAGCAAGATGTGTCACTTGGTTCCTTTCATCAAACTGCCCTGCGCTAAGACTCTCGCTAAGGCCTTTGTCAAGGAGATTGTCAGACTACATGGCGTTCCTACTGACATTGTTTCTGATAGGGGACCTCAGTTTGTGGCTCGTTTTTGGCGCGCCTTTTGTGACAGGTTGGGAGTTCATTTGTCGTTTTAATCCGGATATCATCCTGAGTCTAATGGCCAGACAGAAAGGAAAAACCAGGATGTTGAGCAGTTCTTGCGTTGTTTTGTGACTGATAATCAAGAGGGGTGGTCTGGAGACTTCCGGTTCCTGCGCTGACATGTGAGGAGGGAGTTTGGGGGAGCTCCTGAATTCCTCCCAGGTAACCACGCATAACAGGCTGATAGGAGCGCAGAAAAACCTCCCCGGGAGCACTGTTACCTTCTGCACCCGTGGGGACATAATTTATGGAGCGTTACTTGCTCCGGAGTTCACAACAGACCCCGAACGGCATCCCTAACCAGCTGAAGCAGAAGGGCAAGATGGTGCCTGGAGGAGAGAAGGGGGAGAGAGACGCGGTGCTGAGCGCTGCCACGGACAGGCAGCAAGAGCTCTTATCAGAAGCACCATCTGGCCTGAGAGTTCCTCAGGAATTTGACTCCCAGAGAATGGCTGGAGAGGTCACAGCCCATTTCTTACCAGACATTCAGAAGCTGCTGGAGACGGCATTGCAATCATCCTTGTCTTCCATACAAAAGTCTGTGGAGCTGAATACCGCTGCAATTACCAAGCTGCAGCAGGATGTGGCGCTGTTACAACAGGAGAAGCAACTTGCCCAAGACAGAGAACAGAACCTTCAGCAGAACTTACAAAGCTTGATGGACAAAACGGAGGACTTGGAAATTCGCTCGAGACGGAGCAATTTGCGTCTCGTTGGGCTGCCTGAATCGTTTAAACCAGCAGACTTGCAATCCATCTGCGAGAAAGACCTACCGAAAATATTAGGACTTAACTACTACTGCCGTGTGGAACGTGCGCACCGCGTGGGACCGCCGCAAAACAACAACAGGCGAGGGGAGGTGCCGAAACCAAAGATGTACAGGCCACGGCAAGTAATAATGAAGCTGCTAGATTATAACGACAAAGTTTCATTGTTACGGGCATTCAGAGAAGCGAGGCGTCCTGTACTACTTCATGGCTACGAGATTCTGCTCTTTGAGGACTTCTCAGTATCGGTCTCCAGGAGGCGGCGGGCGTTCAGTTCCATTTGCACTACGCTGTTCGAGCAAGATGTTTGCTTCCAGCTATTGTTCCCTGCGCGTCTGCGGCTGCAAAGATCCGACGGGACTTATGCCATTTATGACACACCAGAACAAGCCGAAGCAGCCTTAGAACGAAACCCACAAAGTGATAGGGAAGGACAGCAATGCAGAGCCAGGTTCTCCCCACGCCGGCGACGACAAGATGACAGTCCTTGAAGGGGGACAGGAAAGCTGAAAGGGATTCTTCCCTCGTTAAATGTCATATGGGATCTGCTTGTTGTTCAAGCCGTTTCTGTTGGAGTCCCATGATCCCTATGTTGAAGCATAGACGCTCTGCTGCAATTTTAGATGGCTCAGTTAATTGGTATTGGTTGTTTGAGGTCTCTCCTAGGGGAGCGGATCTAGACACACGTGGGACAAATGAGTTAAACACCACATATGGGGGACAATAAGTGAAGCAGGCTAGTGGGGTCCATGATTTGGGCACATGGGGGGGTACACTGTATTGCCTGGGAGGATCGGGGCAATCTCCTCACATGTTAGAAAAAAGGAGGTCACATAAACAGAGGTAGTGGTGGAGAGACTACGGCCGCATACAGCGGTCTATTGGTAAACAAGAGTTACTAGAAAAGGGATAGTTTGACAATCACTTAAGATAAAGAGAGAGGTACATATAAGCGGACCCGACAACAATATCTCAAGGAAGCTCAGGGACCCTTTTTAGAGTAGCGTGGGACCTCTCTCCAATAGTTAATCCTCAAATTGTCAATATATCTTGATTTGGTATTTGATACTGTGGTACTGCTTCCTCCTCTCCTCACAGGTTGTTGCCAACGACGGCCATAAGAGGGTACACCGTCTCCTCCAGCACACTCTGACCTCTTCTGCCGCCCATTCAACATGAAGATCATCTCCTGGAATGTCAAAGGCTTGCGGGCGCCTGAGAAGCGCACAAAGATTCTGAGGTACCTCCGCCGGTGGAAGCCGGACATAGCACTTCTCCAAGAGACACACCTGAAGGCGACTGACTTTCCTCGCATGCACAAATTTTGGGTGGGGGACAGCTACGGGTCACAGGGCACTGAACGCAAGACAGGGGTATTGACATTAATCAGCAAGCACTTCAAGGACAAGGTGATAGACTCCGAACATGACACAGACGGTCGCTGGGTGAGAATATCAGTATCACTTGACAACAAAACCTATAGCATTTATAACATATACGGACCCACAGAAGACAATGGACCGTTCTTTTGAGACATGGAGGCCCGTATACTTCAGGACACAATTTCCCTGAAAATAGTAGGTGGTGACTTAAATACGGTGAATCGACCCAGTGAAGATCGCAGGCCGATGCGAACGACTGTACGATCACATGACACGCGCTTACAACCTCTGCTAGACATGACTAACTTAGTAGACATTTGGAGACACTTGAACCCAGATGGTAGGGAATACTCCTTCTATTCGGCGCCACATGACTCATGGTCCAGAATAGATTATATACTGCTATCACAGGAACTAGTAAGGGGAGTGGAAGAGGCGGACGTACACAACGTAGCTATATCTGACCACGCGCCCGTCTCAGTGACCCTGCCCGACATAGTCCAGATGGGGCCGGACCGCACCTGGCGTTTCCCTTCCTACTTGTTAACGGATGAGAAGTTTCGAGATCAGGTGAAGCAGTGGTGGCTGGAATATGTAAGAGATAATGGAGATAGCAGGGATAGACCGGAACTTTTATGGGCAGCAGGGAAGGCAGTAATGCGCGGGAAATTAATAGCTTATTTGACATCCCTAAAAAAGAAGATAGCGACAAATTACTCGCAGGCTAGCAGGACACTACGCGATAACTATACGTCATACCTGACAACTTCCTCGATTCAGGATAAAAATAGATGGAAGCAGGCTAAGGCTGACTTTGACCTTTGGGTCAACCGACGCGAGAGAACCAGTAATATGAATTATAGAGCCGAACTATTTCGTTATGGTAGCAAATCAGGGAGACTGTTAGCGCGACTGGCGAAAGGACATTACACTCCTCAACATATTACAGCATTAACGAATATACACGGGACCATGAACACAGACCCTCGAAACATAAACACGATCCTACAAGAATATTACTCAGACTTATATAAGGAGGAGCACACGGAAAAGGCGGAGGGACAGACCTTTCTAGACGGAATACGGTTACCATCCATCACACCTGATCAGCTTCTCCTTTTAAACAAACCAATTGAGGTGACGGAAGTGACAGCGGCGATAAAAGACCTGAAATCGGGGAAGGCACCAGGACCTGACGGGTTTACAGCCGAATTCTTCAAATTATTGAGTGAGGATATCTCACCCACATTGGTAGGCACATTCAATCATATATTGGAGACAGGAGGGTTGCCCATCCACTCGAACATGGCACACATCAAGGTGTTACTAAAACCCAACAAACCTTCACACCTGGCTGGTTCCTATCATCCAACCTCACTCATTGACCAAGATATCAAGCTTTTGTCCAGGATCATGGCTGATCGCTTGAGTAGCATTCTTCCTACACTGATAGGGCCATCACAGGTAGGCTTTGTTCGCCACCGATCGGCCATGACTAATATTAGAAAAGCAATAGCAGTTCTGGATAAATACCGTGGTCTGACAACATCGAGCCCTGTTCTGTTGTCCCTAGATGCCGAGAAGGCATTCGACAGGGTGAGCTGGAGTTGGTTGGCCATGGTCCTGGACAAAATTGGCGTGAGAGGCACGTTTAGGACTTTCCTGACAGGACTCTACGCCAACCCACAGGCACGAATACACACTCCAGGCCACCTGTCGGCTCCTTTGACACTACAGAGGGGAACTCGTCAGGGGTGCCCATTGTCACCCTTGCTCTTTGATATAGCCCTTGAGCCATTAGTTAGACACCTGGAGGATAACACAGTATACGACGGTATAAAGGTAGGGGGACGGGAGATCAAACTGACATTGTTTGCAGACGATATACTCATTTATATGGCACATCCCCAAGAGCATCTCACTGGGCTATTAGACTGCCTAAAACTTTTTGAACGAATATCGGGGTTCCGCATCAACGCGTCCAAGAGTGAAATTTTGGAATTGGGAAAGCCTAACCCTCGTGAGCTCTGGTGTGCTCACGAATGGGGTGTAAGGTTCTATGTATATATTCCTGAAACTCAGTTTGTTCGTCAGCCATTTTACTTTCTGTCTTGCTGCAGCTATCTTGCCCTCAGTCAAAATGGAGTTTCCAGCTTGCATGTTCCCGCCCTGATACTCTCCTTTGCTTCTTAAGCAGCCACAGCTGAGCAATCAGTGCTTCAGAATCTAGCCTGCAGTGAACCTGTGACTTGACTCCTGTAAGCCTTGGACCTTGTACTCCAGCTATTCCTACTGAGGAACTCTGAAGCACTTGTGGACTCTGAACCCTGCTCTTTGAAAGACCCACATTTGCATGGACTTACGGTAACAGAGAAGAAGATCCTGAATCTGTATTGGAGAGTGATTGCTGAGCTTGGATTACTCTGGCCTGCTGTGTCTCCTGTTTCTGTGTCTGCAAACTGTGTGACTATTTCTGCCAACTTGTATGAAGTAATACAGGACTTTTCTATATCAAACCTGTGACTCCTGTGTTTTCATCGCACCCAAGCACAAGACGCTATATGAACTGTACTACATACATTACAAGATTCTGAAGCCAAAACGTTAGTGTCTGCTGGGTCTGGAAGGCTGTGTCTGCTGTACTGTGGATATCAGACGTCCGGTTGTACTTTCTGTGATGACAGTGGTTGTGACTTCTCACAACCATTCCAGGTGAGCAATTCCCTTAAGTTTTTTCTTTTTGCAGTGTTACCACAGGTAAACACTATTGTTTTTTTTTTTTCCTTTCTTTTCTCTTTTTGTCTGCTGTAACTCTGGATATCAGATGTCTGGTTGAAACTTTCTGTGATGATAGTGGTTGTGACTTCTCACAACCATTCCAGGTGAGCAGTTCCCTTAATTTTTTTTTCTCTCTGCAGTGTTGCCACAGGTGAACACTATTGTTTTTTTTCTCTCCTCTTCTTCCAGTAATCCTGTCTTAAAAGATCTGGAAAATGGAGGCCCGCATAAAGGAACTTTGCGGAGTGACTGATAATATCCTTGCAGATTTGCAGAATATAAAGACCCGTTTTACAAATCTACAGGACCTCAATAATCACAATTTGCAAGTGGTTGGACAGACTACCCAGGATTTGCGAGCCAGGATTGAGGTTCTAGAGGGGCGAGTCCAGGCTCCTGCCGTAGCCCCAAGTGCTGGGATTCCCAAGTTGCCCCCTTTTCGTTTTGGCGGTGAACGTGAGAAATTCAGGGGATTTATTAATCAATGCAATCTTTTTTTTTCTGCACATGCTTCACAATTTCCCACTGAACGATCTAAGGTGCTTACTATAATTATGTTGCTTACCAACAAGGCTTTAATGTGGGCAAACCCTCTGATTGAGACTGAGGATGATTGTTTGAATCACCTTGATGATTTTATTTCAGCCATGGGGCAGGTGTTTGATGACCCCAATCGAGGTGCAACAGCTGAAGCAGCCATGTTAGCTTTGCGCCAAGGTAAGCACTCGGTAGCTGAATATGCCTTGGATTTCAGGAGATGGGCCCTTGATACCACCTGGGACAGTTCCGCCAAAAAATCTATTTTTCGAAAAGGGTTATCTCCACTGATTAAGGATGAACTTGCTCGTGCCGACCCTCCCACTGCGTTAGGTGACTTTATTAACTACTGCATCCGTATTGATACTCGTCTGACTGAACGCAGGCAAGAGAGATGGTTCGAAAGCAATCGTACTAACCTTTTCCTACCTTCCTCTCCAGCTAAGGAACCTTTGAGTAGGATTACACGGGAACCTGAACCTGAACCCATGCAGGTAGACTCTTTACAACGACGGGTTAGTGATGCACGCAAGGAACATCGTTTTAAGGAGAATCTATGTTTCTATTGTGGTAAGTCAGGGCACTTCATTATAAACTGCCCCAGCCGTTCTCGTAAGACTACTGCAGCACTCATTCATTGTGAGTGTTGCGAGAGGGGATCTGTCAGGTCCGAGCCTCAGGCTCCAGAGAGATCTGCAGCAACAGATCTTGATTTCTCGGACTTAAACTCCGTTACTCTGAGGACGTTGACTGTGTAAACGCTGCCATTTTTCAAGTTTCCTCAGCGGTGTCCCAGCTGAGTTGTAAGAAAAACAATTCTCATTGCTTTCTTTCCATCAAACTCTGGGTTGACTCAGCTTGGGTGTCTAGCTCTGCTATGATCGACTCAGGGGCAAGTGGAAATTTTATGGATGTCTCCTTTGCTCTGAAACAGGGAATACGTTCAGTGAAGAAGGCTACTCCAGTACAGATGGAAACTGTGGATGGCTCCCTGCTGACCTCTGGACCAGTGGATCAGGAAACAGAGCCTTTGAGGGTTCTTATGGGTAAAGATCATCAAGAGAAACTGTCCTTTATGCTTATCTCTTCTCCCCACTTTCCCATTATTCTAGGGCTACCATGGCTGCAGGCTCAGAATCCTACCATTAACTGGGAGACCAAGGAATTACACTTTCCAGAGAAACAGATGAGTCCAAAAGTTTCAGCTTGCTCTGTTCCTAAAGGAATCATGTCAGTCCCTGAACTACCAGCTGTATACCAGGACTATGTGGATTTATGTGACAAGAAGAACGCTGACCAGCTTCCTCCTCACCGTCCATATGATTGTCCAATTGAATTATTGCCTGGAGCAGAGATACCTTTTGGTAAGATCTACCCCCTGGCGGGGCCCGAGCTAAAGGCTTTAAAGGATTACATAGATGAAAATCTAGCCAAGGGCTTCATACGCCCCTCTTCATCTCCTGCAGGTGCACCCATCTTCTTTGTAAAGAAGAAAGATGGATCTCTGAGACCATGCGTAGACTATAGGGAACTCAATAAGGTTACTATTAGAAACCGTTATCCATTGCCTTTAATCCCTGAGTTATTGGAGAGAGTGCGACATGCCAAAATTTTTTCTAAACTAGATCTTCGTGGGGCCTATAACTTAGTCCGTATTAGACCTGGGGATGAATGGAAGACTGCATTCAGGTCACGCTATGGACACTTTGAATATATAGTTATGCCTTTTGGTCTGAGTACCGCCCCAGCCACTTTCCAACACTTGGTGAATGACATCTTCAGGGATCTCCTAGATACATTCGTGGTAATTTATTTGGATGATATTCTAATTTTTTCTAACTCCACAGAGGAACATCATGGACATGTGAGAATGGTCTTGGAACGTCTAAGACAAAATCATCTTTACATCAAACTTGAAAAGTGTGAATTCCATAGGACCGAAATTCAATTTCTGGGGTATGTACTGTCTACACAAGGAATTAGTATGGATGGAAGCAAAACCCAAGCCATCAAGGATTGGCCAAGTCCTAGAAATGTGAAGGAGGTACAGCGCTTCATCGGGTTTGCCAACTTCTATAGACGTTTCATTAGAAATTTCTCTGAGGTAGTGTCACCTATCACTCAACTTACCCGGAAAGAGTCTAGGTTTTCCTGGACTCCCCAAGCCCAGGAAGCATTTTCCCGTCTAAAAGATAAATTTACCACTGCACCTATCCTAGTACATCCCAACCCCGAGCTTGCCTTCATAATAGAGGTGGATGCTTCAGACTGTGCCGTTGGAGCTATACTCTCTCAGAGAACAGGTGAGAAGAATGTCTTGCATCCCTGTGCCTTCTTTTCCCAGCAGTTGTCTTCGGCTGAGAGGAACTACGATGTGGGCAATAGAGAGTTGTTGGCCATTATTGCCGCCTTCAAAGAATGGAGACACCTTCTTCAGGGAGCTGCACAGCAAATAGTCGTCCTGACAGACCATCGTAACCTTGAGTTTATCAGGTCGGCTAAGTGCCTGACTCCTCGCCAGGCTCGCTGGAATCTTTTCTTAAACCAATTTAATTTTATCATCTCTTATAGACCAGGATCGCGCAATGGAAAGGCTGATGCACTCTCTAGGATTTACTCAGCAGAGACACGTCCAATTACTCCTCCTAAGACTATTCTTCCTGACTCTAGATTCCTAGGAGTAATTCATAATCAAGACCTACTTAAGGACATCAAGGAAGCATACCATGCGGATTCCTTTTTGGCACAACCCCCAAGGGACGTAAGTCTTGTCTTTAAGAATGGTGTGTGGATTCAGGGACAACGTCTGTATATTCCTGAAACAGTCAGATTAAGAGTATTGCAACTCATTCACGATTCCAAGATAGCTGGGCATAGAGGAATTCTAAAGACACAGGAATTTCTTTCTCGTTTCTTTTGGTGGCCCACTTGCAGGAAGGATGTTTTGAATTATGTCACTTCATGTGAGGTCTGTGCAAGATGCAAAACACCTCGCTCCTCACCAACTGGTCTGTTACAGCCTCTTCCCACCCCGTCCCGCCCGTGGGGATCCATTTCTATGGACTTCATTGTGGAGTTACCAACCTCTCAGGGGAAGAACACCATTCTAGTGGTGGTTGACCGTCTAACAAAGGCAGCTCATTTTATCCCTTGTGTCGGCTTACCCACTGCAAAACAGACATCAGATTTGATGATTAAAGATGTGTTTCGCTTACATGGAGTACCGGATGAGGTTATTTCGGATCGAGGGGTGCAATTCACTTCTAGGTTTTGGCAAAATTTCTGTGCAGCATTGGACATTAAAGTAAACCTTTCTTCTGCTTTTCATCCCCAGACTAATGGACAGACCGAACGAACCAATCAAACCCTGGAGCAGTATCTCCGCTGCTTTATCTGCCACCTACAGGATGATTGGGTGGATCTACTTCCATTAGCTGAGTTCTCGTATAACAACTCTCAGAGTGCCTCCACTAAACAGTCTCCTTTTACTCTAATCTAGGTTATCATCCTAACATTCTACCACGATTTCCCATAGAAACGCC
>JARQOD010000001.1:338111623-338189590 GCA_033576555.1 Oophaga sylvatica | reverse complement strand
TTTTAAAACACCTTGTGTTTTTTAATTTCACCATGGGGCAGGTGTTGACCCCCCCAAAACGAGGTGCAACGGCAAAAAGCACCCAAATTAGCTTTGCCCCAAAGGTAAGCACCCGGAGCGAAAACCCCCTTTGGTTTGGGAGAGGGCCCCTTGATACCCCGGGGACGCCCAAAAAAAAATTTTTTTTTTTAAAAAAGGGGGGTTATCCCCCACTTTTTTAAGGATAACTTGCTCTGCCGACCCCCCACTGGTTAGTGACTTTTTAACTACTGCACCCTTTTTTGATATTTGCGCCCTGAACGCAGGCAAGAGAGATGGTTCAAAGCAATCGAAAAAACCCTTTTTTCCCCACCCCCTCCCAGCTAAAAAACCTTGGGGGAAAATACAGGGGAACCGAACCGAACCCACAGTAGACCTTTACAACGAGGGGTTTAGTATGCCCCAAGAAACATCGTTTTAAAAGAATCTATGTTTCTATTGTGGAAGCAGGCCTTCTTTAAAACCCTCCCCCACCTTCGGTTAAGACTACGCACCACTCATTCATTGTGAGTTTGCAAAGGGGGTTTCTGCAGGTCCAGCCCAGGCCCAAGGGGAATCTGCAGCAACAGATCTTTTTTCCCCGGGGTTTTTAAAACTCCCCCCCCTTGAGGACTTGACGTGAAACCCGCCCCAAAATTTTTCAAGTTCCTAAAGGCCCCAGCTGAGTTTAAAAAAAAAAAATTTTTTTTTGCTTTTTTTCCATCAAACTCGGGGTTGACTCAGCTTGGGTGTCTAGCCTCTAGTTTCGACTCGGGGGCAAGGGGAAAATTTTAAATGATGTCTCCTTTGCCAAAAGGGGGGAATCGTTCATTTAAAAAAAGGGGCTACTCCAACAGATGGAAACGTGGAGGTTTTCCCTTTCTGACCTCTGGACCAGGGGATCAGGAAACCCCCCTTTTTGAGGTTTTTTATGGTAAAGTTCATCAGAAAACCCCCCTTTAAATGCTACTCTTCTCCCCATTTTTCCCATTTCTAGGGAAAACCATGGTTTGCAGGCCAGAATCCTAAAATTAACTGGGCCCCCAAAGGGAAATTTTACATTTTCCCGAGAAACAGATGAGCCCCCAAAAATTTCAGCTTCCCCCTTTTCCCAAAGGGGAAACATGTCAGTCCCGAACTACCATTTTATAGGGGGGCATTGGTTTTTTTGTGACAAAAAGAACGCTGACCAGTTTCCCCCCTCACCGTCCATAAGTTGTAAAAAATTTAATTTTGCCTGGGGCAGAGATTCCTTTGGGGAAGATCTACCCCCTGGCGGGCCCGAGCTAAAGTTTAAAAAAAGGGTTACAAAGATGAAAATCTACCAAAGGGGGTTTAACCCCCCCTTTAAACCCTGCAGGTGCCCCCATCTTCTTTTTAAAGAAGAAAGAGGTTTTTCTGAGACCATGCGTAACATGGGGAAAAACCAAAAGGTTACTATTAAAAACCCCTTTTCCATTCCTTTAACCCCCGTTTAAAAGAGAGGGGCGACAGGGGCCAAAAATTTTTTTAAACAAATCTTCGTGGGGCCCAAACTTAATCCGTTTTTAGCCTGGGGGTAATGGAAGACTGCATTCAGGTCACCTATGGGGGCCCCTTTTAATATCTAGTTTTGCTTTTGGTCTGATAACCCCCCCCCCAGCCACTTTCCCAAAACTTTAATACATCTTCAGGGTCCCCTAGAAAAACGGGGTAATTTTTTTTGGGGTGATATTCAATTTTTTTTAACCCACAGGGGAAAAATCAGGGGCATGTAGAATGGCTGGGAAAGCTAAGAAAAAATCATTTTACATAAAAATTAAAAGTGTAATTCCAAGGACCGAAATTTAATTTCTGGGGGATGTACGTCACACCGGGAAATTTTGTTTGGGGGAAAAAAACCCAACCAAAAGGATTGGCCAAGTCCAAAAGTAAAGGGGGGACAGCGTTTTCCCGGGTTTTTTCCAACTTCAAAGACTTTTTATTAAAATTTCTCATAGTGCACCTACACCAACTTCCCCCCGGGAAAAACAGGTTCCTGGACTCCCCAACCCCCCGGAAGTTTTTTCCGTCTAAAAAAAAAAATTTTTCCACTTTCCCCCATCCTAGTACATCCCAACCCCGAGCCCTTCCCCTTTATAAAGAGTTTGGGTCTTCAACGTGCCGTTGGAGCAAAACTCTCCAAAAAAAGGTAGAAGAATGCTTTATCCCCGTGCCTTTTTTTTCCAGCATTTTTTTGGGGTGAGAGGAAAATACATGGGGCAATAAGAGTTTTTTGGGGGCCAAAATTTTTGGGGCCCCCTTTAAAGTGGAACAAACCCTTTTTCCGGGGGGCGCCCCAGCAAATGCGTCCGACAACCATCGAAAACCCTTTAGTTTACAGTCGGCTAAGTGCCGACTCCCGCCGGGGTCCGGAACTTTTTTTAAAAAAACCAAAATTTAAATTTTAAAACCCCTTAAGCCGGGGAAACGCGAAAAAAAGGCTGTTTCACCCTGGGTTTTTTCTCAGCAGGACACGGCCCCAATTTTCTCTCCTAAACTATTCTTCCTGACTCAAAATTCCTAGGAGTAACATAATAAAACCTACTTAAGGACATAAAAGGGGCATACCATGCGATTCCTTTTTGGGGACAACCCCCCAAAGGGGCGAATCTTGTCCTTTTAAAATGGTGGTGGATTAGGACAACGTTTTAAAAATTTCCGAACGCAGATTAAAAGTAAAGCAACTCCCTTCACGTTTCCCCAAAATACTGGCATAGAGGAATTCAAAAAACACAGGAATTTTTTTTCTCGTTTTTTTGGGGGGGCCCACCTTTCGGGGAAAGGGTGTTTTGAATTAAATTTACTTTCATGTGAGGTCTTTTTCAAGATGCAAAACACCGCTCCTCCCCCCAAATGGTCTTTTAAAAACCTCTTCCCCCCCCGTCCCCCCGGGGATCCCTTTCTATGGGCTTCAATTTAGAGTTACCCCAAACCCTCAGGGGGGAAAAAAAACCCCCCATGGGGTTGACCGTCAAAAAAAAGGGAGTCATTTATCCCTTGGTCGGGTTTTTCCCCCTGCAAAACAGACTCAGTTTTATATAAAGATTGTTTTGCTTTCATTGGGGTACCGGGTAGGTTTTTTCGGGCGAGGGTGCAATTTACTTCTAGGTTTTGGGAAAAAATTTTTTTGCAGCATTGGACATTTAAAAAAAACCTTCTTTTGCTTTTCATCCCCAACTAAAAGGGGGAAACCCAACGAAAACCCAACAAACCCCGGGGCGTACTCCCTCTTTAAAAAGCCCCCCCGGATTTTTTGGGGGATCACTTCCATTGCTTTGTTCCGAAACAACTCCCCGAGGCCCCACTAAAAATCCCTTTTTAAATCTAATCTAGGTTATCAAACCTAAAATTTTTCCACGAAATTTCCCCCCGAAACGCCCTTTTCCACGTTTGGGTGAAAAATCCGTCTTTCAGAAAAATGGATCTTTTAAAAGGGGAAAAAAAGGAATCGGGTCAAGAAAGGGGGAAGAAAGCCAATAAATTTCTAAACCTCACCAGCTTCAAAAGGGGGGGGGGCTTTTGGGGGGGCTTTAAAACCCCCAATTTAATTTTGGAATCCATCAACTAAGTTGGGGCAAAATAAAATTTTGGGGGCCAAAAAACAGTAAAAAAATAAGTGCCCCTTGCTTGCTCCCCTTTAACTCCCAGAACAAAAGAATCCACCCCGCTTTCATGTAACCCCCACTAAAGGCGCGACACCCAAAAAAAAAACTTTTTCCGGACGCCTCCCCCTTTTCCCCTGACCCAGGGAAAGTCGTTTTCGGGAAAAATTTTTTGGGGAAAGGTTTTTTAGTTTCCCCGGGATAGAAATCTTTTTCAAATCTGTTTTAAAAGGGAGGGCTACCCAGTGGGGGGCAACCGGGGGAACCGGCAATAAAAAAAAATCCTCGTCTCCCTCCCCATTTTTCCTCAGAGGACCCCACAAACCGGTCTGGGGGCACCGGGGGTTTTTCCCTTTTAAGGGGAAAAAAATTTTAAAAAATTCAAATTAAATTTCCCAAAACCCCCAGTTTTTCGTCAGCCTTTTTACTTTTTGCCCTTTCTGCAGCATCTTGCCCTCATAAAAAAGGAGTTTCCATTTTCATGTTCCCCCCCCTGATTTTTCCCCTTTTGCTTTTTAACAGCCACAGCTGAGAAATTTAAATGCTTTAGAATCTAGCCGCAGTGAACCTTGATTGCCCCCCTGTAACCCTTTGGGGGTTTTACTCCAGCTTTTCCCCACTGGGGAGCCCCCGAACCTTGGGGGCCTAACCCGCCTTTGAAAACCCACGTTTGCATGGATTTTCCGGTAAAAAGAGAAAAGATCCTACTGTTTGGGGGGATTGCTGACTTGGATTTTCGGGCCCGGGCTGTGTCTCCTTTTTTTGGGCGCAAACTGTTTTACTTTTTTCTCCCAAAAATTTGAAGAAGAAAAACGGGACTTTTCTATATCAAACCTGTGACTCCTTTTTTTCCCAATCGCACCCAACACAAGACGCTATATGAACGTACTAAAACCCTTAACTATCAAACTATCTATCTACCCCAAACTACCCTATCTACTTCTAAAAACTAAAAACTACTAAAATTTTTTTTTTTTTTCCTACAGATCAACCCAAATTTCTGGCCCGGAAAAGGGGTAGTGTTGGTGGCTCAGGGGTCAGTGTGGATAAGCACAAATGACCTTGAACCCCCCGCTGAACAGAAAGAAGAAAAAAAAGGGGAAATTTTTAAAAAAAACAATGAATTTTTTACAAAAGGGGTTTGGATCGGGTGGTATTTCCCCTTAAATGTAAAATTTTTGGGGTCTTGGATAGGGGATTGTTTGTGTAGGTTTCATTTTTTCATTTTCTTTTCCCCTTTTCTTTCACCTTTTTTTTTTAAAAAATTTTACAACCGGGAACACCAGGCCCCCCCCCCCCCCCAAAGTTTTTGATCCGGGTACCCCCGGGGGTTTTAAAGCAATGCAAAAAATTAAAAAAAAGTATCAAAACGCTACGGTGAACATACCCCCCAAAGGGTGGGGGGCATTTTTTTTTTTGGGTTATTTTTTTCCTTATAACCAGTCTTTTCCCCGGATGGGGGTTTTTCCAACATTTCCCAGGAAAACCCCTTTTGGGGATTTTTTTTTAGTTTTATTTTAAAATCGAAAAAACGAAACTGCAACATTGTTCAAAAAACATAAAAAGGGAGACAGAAAAGCCCGGGGTTTTTCCCCCTGCTTTTTTCCAAGGGAATTTTTTAGCACTTTCCCACCGATTTCAGCAATTTTTTAGCCCCATCTTTTTTACCGCGGGGGGGGGGGCTGCCAAAAAATTTGCCGGTTTACCAAACTTACGTAAAAAGACCAAAAGTTTGGACACACCTTCCCCATTCAAAGATTTTCTGTATTTTTTTACTATGAAAATTTACATTCACACTGAAGGATCAAAAAAGTGATTAACACATGTGGAAAATATATACTTTAACAAAAAAGTGTGAAAAACAACTTAAAAATATGTCCTATATTCTAGGTTCTTCAAAGTAGCCCCTTTGCTTTGATTACTGCTTTGCACAACTTTGGCAAACTCTTTGATAGCTCAAGAGGGTAGTCACCGTAAATGATTTTTCACTTCAACGGTGTGCCCTGTCAGGTTTTAATAAGTTGTGATTTCTTGCCTTAGAAATGGGGTTGTGGACCAAAGAACCCAATTATTGACTCATCAGACCAAAAGCACAAGATACCACTGGTCTAATGTCCATTTCCAGTGTGTTTCTTTAGCCCAAACAAGTCTCATCTGCTATGTTGCCTGTCTTTAGCAGGGTTTCCTAGCAGCTATTTTACATAAGGCCTGCCTGCACAAAGTCTTCTCATAACAGTTGTTGTAGAAATGTGTCTGCTCAAGAGTCTGTGTGGCATTGCCTGGACACTAAACTGCGATTCAGAGGCCCTGGTGACATCGGATAAAAGTAATCCTCAGAAGCAGAGGTGACTCTTGGTTCCTTCCTTTCCTGGGGCGGTCCTCTGTGAGCCATTTCTTTGTAAATCTATGATGGTTTTTTGCACTGCACTTGGTGACACTTTCAAAGTTTCCTGTTATGATTTGGTAGCCGAGGAGTACGTCAGCAAAATAGACCAGGCAACCAGGACACCAAGAGGTTGGAAACTAGCGGATTTCAGACCCCTAAACTGACAGCACAACTAGAAGCAGCCTAGGGACATAGCCTACGGTAACCATCGACGCCTCACAACAAGCAGAGAGCAAACTAAGCCTAAAGAGAGATAGGGTAACCTAACTGCCCCGGAATAGAGGCCCCAAGGAAATAGGAAGCCCCCAAACATATATTGGTGTGAGACAAGATGAAATCCAAACACAGTCAGAAAACGAGTAAGCAAATGCTGGGCCCAAACAGTCTCTATAGAACAGACTGGAAAGAATAACTGTTGCAATCCACAAAAACTCTAAGAAAAATTCCAACACGTCTATATACAAAAATACTGAGACCACCCGATCTCTCCCCTGCTAGATCAGAACTCTGTGTGAACAGGTAGTAAAACAGCAGAAACATAAAAAATGGCTGAAAACAAATAAACATGGCAAAAGGGAAACGAGTCCCAGCGCAGCCCCTAGCCGGGAACCTGGCCTGACTCTCACACCAGAAGGGTAGAAAACAAAAGGCAAACAAAAGCCAAAGAACAAGCATCAAATAACATCTGAAAGTTGCAGGGATACAAAGCGGAACAAGCTGACATCCAAATGCGGTGGGAACCCAGAAGAAACAAATCAGATCCATGGAAGGTTGCTCACTTATAATCTCCCCATCAGTGAGACCTGATTGCCAATCATTGACCCGACTGAAATACCTATCTGTTAGCCAAAGCAGTTTCATTACTATCATCAGCCACCAGGGAGCCCACACTCAGAAGTCAGATCCCAGCAGCATCACAACAGTACCCACCCCAGTGAGGAAGGGTCACCGAACCCTCACCTGCGCCACCAGGAGCCGATCAAGATAGCCCGGTGAAATGCGCGAATCCAATCTCTGAGCATGAATGTCAGAAGAAACACCCAAGAATTAAATCCTCCTGACCATAACCTTTCCACATGACAAGTACTTGGATCTCGTTTAGCCAGATGAGAATCCAATATCTTCTCCACTTCAAGAACTCCAGATTGCCCTTAACCAAAACAATGCACAGGTGCGTAGCCATAGGAACTATCTGGAGCTCAACAACCTTTTCAATAAAGAATTATGGAAGACTTTGTGAATCTTAAAAGACCCTGGAGGCGCCAAACGGAAAGAAACGGGATTAAGGTATTTCCAAAAATCTGTAAGTCCAATGAACCTTGGCTAACTAAAAATTTTGTGAGACGCAACCTATCTATAGGGATATTATTTGAGGACAACCAAACCATGACCACCTACTTAAAACCGGGGACCATCAGTCCTATGCCGGTTGGCAAACCGTTGGGCCCTCTCCTGAGAGAGAGACAACTTATCCACAACTTTGATCCCAATCTGCTGCATTCTCTCAACCAAAGATCAACACCCGACAGACAAGCCTCCACCTGCCCCCGAAGAACCGAGGATGAACCCGAAATTGCAGAAAAAAGGGGAAATCAAAGTGGAGAAATAGCCCTATAATTTAGAAAGCGAATTCAGCGAGGCAAAAAAGAGACCCAGTCACTTGATCAGCGAGACACAAACATCTCAAATAAGTTTCCAAAGTCTGGTTTGTTCTCTCAGTCTGCCCATTGGTCTGAGGTGAAACGAAGAGAGAAGGACAACTGAAATTCAGCTAGAATAAAAGGCCTCACCAAAATCTGGAAACAATAGGACTCCTCTGTCAGACACAATGTTCTCTGTAATCCGTGCAAACGAACCATACTGCTGAAAAAACCAAGGGTACCACTCAGAAGAGTATGCAACTTGGCAGTGTCACAGTTGGACCATCTTGGAAAATCTATCACAGATCACCCAGAAAACAAGTCATTCTGTGAGAGACAGGGATGTCAGAAATAAACCATAGAGAATGGTCCATGGTCCTCCCTGGGCACAGGCAGTGGCATAACAATCCACTAGAGCGAGAGCAGGGTTTGGACCGAAACAAGACCCACATGACTGCAACAAAATGCCTGACATCTCAAGAGAAATTAAGGCCACCAAAAGACCGACTCACCAAATCTCTGGTACCAAAATACCTGGATGACCAGCCACCGCGGAGCAATGAATTTCAGACATACTTTTTCCTCCATTGGTCGGGACATACAAAATTCACCACAGGGCAATCGTTCAGGTTTAACCCTCTGAAATTCCTCCAGGGCCCGTCTCAAAATGGATGAGATAGCGGAAAGAACCCACACCTCATTTACAATGGCAGTAGGCTCAGTCCACTCAAGAGAATCCCCGCAAAAAAAAAACCGAAAACTCCTAGAGATGGCATTCGCCTACATTCTGAGTGCCCGGAAGAAAGAGACCACAAAATTAAAATGCGTGTAAAAACAAACAGCCCACCTGCTTGCCTGGGATTCTTCACTTGTCAGATTCATCGAGATAGATCAAGTACTTAGTGGTCAGAGAGTACCACAACATATGAAGTATAGCACCCTCCAACCAATGTATCCACTCTTCAAACACCCTTTCATAGCCAATATTTCCCGATTCCCCACTCAAAATACTAACAGATTGGGAAAATTTTTGAGAGAAGAAGGCCAACAAGGGTTACTCTTAGAGTTACAGGATCCCTTTGAGGGACAAAACGGCTCCAGCACACCAATCTCAGAAGCATCCAATCACCACCTGAAATGGTAGAGAAACATCAGAACAGGAGCATAAAGTGAAGCTCCGCTTAAGCTCCTGAAACGCCGAAACGGCCTCTGGAGCCCAAAATTTTCACAAACGAACCCTTTTGGTAAATCCATCAGGTTTCCATACCAGAGAAAATACTTATAAATTAACGGAAAAATTAGCAAAAACCCAAAAACTCTGAGAGCCTTAAAAAATGGCATAAACCCTTGCCCGGGTCCATTTCAATGTGGACGAGCAAAAAAAAACCCAAAACAAACCTTCTGTCCCAAAGGACATTTTGACCCCTTTAAACATACAAAGCATTTTCCCCCAAAAAATCTGTCCATCCGAAAAAGTTCCACAAAAAACCCCAAACATTGGAAAAAAAATCAAAATATGTCCAAAAAAACGATCAGAAACTTATCCAAAAAACCCTCGCAAAAACTTTCTTTGAAAGATTGGAGACGAAGGGATTGGGTGAGCCCAAAAGCATCTGTTACTCGGTAGTGAGGAAAAATTTTGCAAAAAAGAAAAAAGTGTAATACACCAAGAGGCTGGAACTTGGATTCCCCAGTACCCAAAACCCGCCAAACTAGAATAGTCGTGAACGTCCCTACGGGATCCTAACCCCCTCGTCACAGCCGGGGATAACTACACAAAAGGCAGAAAGAGAAGCATCTGCCCTGGAGCAGATCCCCCAAAATAGGAACCCCCAAACATTTGACTTAGACAAGAAAAAAAAGGAAAAACGAAAAAAATAGTTTAAATAAACGTGGGGCCCAATCTCCCTAGTGAAAAGAAATAGGAAAGATTCTGCCCCCCAAAAAAAAAAACCCTGCAAAAATACCAACATTTCAAATTAACAAAAAAACCTGAGTCACACCTCTAACACCAAATCAAAATCTCTGGTTTTACACCAGCTTCGCAAAAAAAGTGAAAAAGGAACAGGCAAAAGTCAAAATGAAAATGGAAAATTGCAGCGCCGCCAAAAAAAGGGGACCAGGTGGCCCCCTGAAACGAAAAACGGGCCCAAAAAAACCAACCGAGGAAAAAAAAACAGCAATTCCCTTATAAAAAAGAGAGAAAGGAATGCCCCTGTGCTCCAAGCAAAACCAAAAGAAAAATTGATTCCCGGCAAGCTAAAGGGGTTTCAGGTCACTTTTCAGACCTTCAGAGCCAGCGAAGGCCATTCAAAATTTTTTCCCAAATTACCTCCGAAACCACCGGGGGAGCCCGCTCAAAAAGTCCCTCCAGAGTATTCCAACGGGCCCAACACAAGTCCCAAAAAATGCCCCTCAGGGTGTTAAACCCGCCCTTCCATTCATCACCGTGCTTAAGCGAATAAATTAAACCCCCCCTAAGATCAAGCTTGTAAACCAACTATTTTCATTCCTCTGGAGAAAAAAACGGAAACAGGGTAAAGGAACTGATATTTTAACAGTGATTTATTTAGGAGACGATAGTCAATACAGGGCCTCGATGAACATCTCTCCTTGGCCCCCAAGAAAAAGCTGGCACCAAAAGGGTTGAAGAGGACGGTCTAATATGGCCTTTCTCCAATACTCTTTTATATAAGATCGCATGCATCATGCTCCATACAGACAACATTGAAGAGCCGACCCTTGGGAAATTACACCGGGCACTAACTCCTCGAGCAATCATAATCCTTGAGAGCAAGGACCGTCAGACTTACTCTCACTAAAAACATCAGAAAAATTCAGCCAAATAGTCAGGGGAAAACCCGGAGACTGGGGAGAGGCAGAAAAACAGAGTGTCACCACAGACACATTGACAACCCCAACTGACCACAGGCACAGACTTCCAATCCAAACAGGATTATGGGTCTGCAAACCCAAGGGGAAAAACCCAGTAAAAATAATGCCAGTAAAATTTTGCAACACCCAAAAATTTACAAATTTTCCCGGTTGTCCGGGCTACCCGCATTATCCCCAGGTCAAACTGGGGTTTATTCTCCGACCCAAAAGGGGTAGGGAAACAATGCCCAGCAAAGGAATTGGAGTCCGCAGGGGTACCATGGGAAAACCACAACTTTTTGGGAAAGTCAAATCCATCAGGTTTAAAGGGCTGTCCCCGAATTTTGACAAAAGCCTGAGGGAGAAATGAGACAAGGAGCAATTTAAAGGGAACAGACCCAAAAAAATTAAAAACTGTACCCTTTCCCAAAAAAAATGAGCGCGCAAAACGTCTTCCCCGCTTTGGGCAGATGGAAATAGTATGAGAGCGTCCCACAATAGCACAACAACTTATTACGTTTTCAAAATTCTTGAACGCTGAGGCCAAGGGAAAAACTCCATCACACTACTGGGCTCAGAGGTTCGTTCGAAAAGGTATCACCACCTCTGCATATTTCCTACTCACGTAAACGTCTGTCAATTTAAAGGCTAATGACATAGAGTCGTTGAGACCAGAGGGACAAGTAATCCCACCATGACATCTTTACGGTTTCTGCCAGACCCTTTTCGAAAAAAAGCCGCTAGGGCATCATCGTTCCATTTAGTAAGGACTGCCCACTTTTGGAATTTCTGACAATATAAACCCCTGCCGCTTCCTGACCCCGGTCAATTCCAACAAGGTTTTCTCAGCTTGAATCAAAAACAATAGGGTTCATCATACAACAACCCCAAGCCTGAAAACCACAACATTAGCCAAAGCAGATCCCCAGGTGTCAGGGAAAAGGCCCAATCCCGAGGGTCGCCGCGCAGCAAGGATATGACAATTTTAACCTGCTGTACAGAGTCCCCCGAGGAATTAGGTTACAAGGCAAAAAACTATTTACAATTATTCTAAAAATTCGAAAATTTAGACTGACCCCCCAAAAAACAAATCAGGAATAGGGAACTAGGTTCTGCAGTAGACAACTTGAGCGAGATGTAAAATTTTCCAAACGCACAGCGAGCTGCTCAAAAACGATCAGACAACTGCTAATCTCCATTGAAGAAAAAAAATCCTCCTACGGCCCCCAAGAAACAAGAGGAAAAAATACTGTATATAAAAATTCTGACAATTTTTTATTTAATTTATTATTTTTTTACTAATCTTTCCTTCTTTGAGTACCATAACTAAACAGCCCGGGCCGGTGATTCGGTTATGATTTGGAAGCCGAGGGGGACGGCAGCAAAAAAGACCAGCAACCAGCACACAAGATGGTTTGTAACTAGCGGATTGCTGACCCCTAAACTGACAGCACAACTAGAAGCAGCCTTGGGACGTGCCTACGGTGCCCTAAAAAACGCCTGACACAGCCGTAGAGCTAACTAAGCCTAAATAGGAAAGGGGAAGGCTAACGGCCCGGAATGGAGCCCCAAAAACAGGAAGGCCCCAATCATATAATGGCGGTGAGCCCAAAAAGAAAAACAAACACAGCGAGAAAATAGAGTAAGCAAATGCTGGGCCCAAACGTCTAGTAGAACCGGACAGGAAAGAATACGTCGCAACCAGCAAAAACACTAAGAAAAATTCCAACACGTCAGATAAACAAAAATACTGAGCCCCACACATCTCTCTCCGCTAGATCCGAACATGGAAAAGGTGTTTGGTAGATTTATCTGTGACTGTTGTTAGGTTCTGAGAGTTGATAATTCCCTTTCTTCACCTACTTTGGTTTAACCCCACCTTTCACTCCCTTACTCTGCACATTCCACTGTTGTCTGTGTGGAGTATATTTGTTTGTTTGGTAATTAACCTTGTTGGGTATTAACCTTGTTAGTCTGGTTGGTGTACTACGGTACACTGGTACTCCCCTCTTCCCTGGGTGAGGAAAGGGGAACAGCCCAGAGGGCAGATTCAGGCTGAGGAAAATGTAATGCCACGGCATCTTCACCATCAGAAGTATTTGGGGGAACAGGGTGAGTTTAGGGAAACCCTTGTGGTAAAAAGGGGAAAGGAGCCCGGATGACGGGACAAGAGTCATGACATAAAAGATGTCAGTGACATTAATATATAATACTCGCTTGTGTAGCTTAGGCATATTTCCACATTTGCGTCGAACGCGCAGCGTTTGAACCACATATATACCGCAAGTGTCATGCTTACATATCTTTAACATGGTGTCCAGGGACATGCATTTGCCTACACATCCCGTCATTTCACAGTATGCGGCGGTGTCCGGCGAACTCAACCTGTTCATTTTGAAGCGTAAAAAATCTGTCAAATACCCATCATGCGCAGGGGATGAGTGCTAAAAAAAACGCATTACTGTCTATGGGAACGCATTGGTACGCAAGGAAAATGCGGGATGGATGCGTTCGTGAACAAAGCTGACTCAGACTGCTAAGTCAAAGGGAAATGATTACAGCACCTGGAAATAACGAACGCATGCGCATAAACAAAGCCCAAACGCCTGCAAAAATGCATACAAACGCCACATGCTTTATTTTTCATCGGTTAAGATGATGCATAAAAAACCCTGCGAAACATCGTTTTAACATGCGTTTGCGTATGAATGATACGCTGCGGACATATATACTTTGGGAACCGCCTGGAGGGAGAGGGCCCGGGGACGCAGTAATGAGGCAATTCACAGCATTAAATCAAAAATTAAATTGTTTTTCGTCCTCTTGACACCAGGTAACAAAACAATATTACACAAATCACATCTTTCATTAAATTAACATAGTCTTCATGATCCCGGTCATCATCAACACGGACCCGTCCTTTACCTGCTGGGTCCCCGGTTCGCAGACACCTCAAAGGGAACTACATTAAGCAAAGTCCCTTTGATTCCATTCTGATCCCGAACAGTTCCCCACCACGGTTTTCAGGACGGTCCACTCCCACTGGCTCAAGCACCCAGCATTTTAGGCTAAGTGCACACGTTCAGGGAAAATTTGCGAAAACATTAAGCATCCTATACAAGTTAATTTAATCCGCATTTTGGCCACATGTTGCGTTTTTCCGGAAAAAAACGAATTTGCAAAAATAGCACATGTTCATTAATTTTGGGGGAATGTAAGCGGTTCATGTGCAAGGTACCCAGGGTCTGGAGGAGACTCTCCCCAGGCCCTGGAACCAATATCCCGGAAAAACAATAAATAAAATAAAAAAAATGATATTTTTCACCTTTCCGGCCCCCCGCAGCCTTCCCGCCTCACGACGCCCCGGGCCCAGGGGCCTTTGCAGAATACCCCAGATGGCGTAGCGGACTCGCGGATGCTACATCTCGGGGAGATTTGACGCAAAGGACTCTTGGGGGAAAGCGATTGGCCGGTAGCGTCGCTGAAGGCAGTAACGCTTCGGGGGACGCCGGAAGGTTTAGAATACATTAAAAAATTTTTTTTTATTATTTTTACATTAAATCTTTACTATTAATGGGGGCATAGGGGCATCAATATAAAAAGTTGGTCACACGTGTCAAACACTAGTGTTTGACTCCTGTACCAACCTGTCAATCAGTTTCCAAGCGATGCTACAATCGCTAGGGAAAAAGCTAGCATTCAGCAAGCTAATTAAAGCTTTTTTAAAACGCTAGTTTCTGCGGGAATACCATCAAAAAAAAATTCCCTATTTTCCCCCGGGAGAAGTGGGGGGATTGCCGCGGAAAAATTTTCCTGGCCCAAAACCGCAATGTGTGAACTTAGCCTCAGTCTTTATCTGGTGCGGGCATCCCGCCTGGATGTCAGGGAGCCTGCCCCCCTACAGACTCCCAGACCCTCACAGTCTCAACCCCAAACTCTCCAAGACAGACTCCCACCCTTTCTCCAACCAATCTCTCACCATGTGCTAAAAACTCCTTCATACTTGTAGCCACTCCCCACCCAAAGGGCATGAAGCACTTTGATCTGGTCCCCTTTGTTATGACCTCATCACAGGCCCTTTCCCACAAAAATTTACAATCACCAGATTGCAACATTCATTCTCCCCCACCAGTGGGCAGTGTTTTTTGTGGTTAGCATGCCCCACCCAGCTCACAAGCAACCCGTAGGTTCACCCTTAACAATAATCCCCCAGAACTTTTATGGACTACAAGCCCAGAACAACATTACTGACCTACAGCACAGAGGACCCTCTGCGACACATCCCTTTTCCATTTATCACCATACCAGGGCCCTGGTTTTCCATCCGTCTCATGCCCCCCATGCATAATTAAGCAACAAATACATCGCCCCCTAGCTGCCACATTAGTCCTACACCAAAATACACAAATGAAACACAGCATCTTGGTACATTTAATTTTTTTATTACTAAATTATTTTCTGAAAAAAATGGGCTGGGATCCCCTAATTTTTTAAGTCACAACCGAGAAAAAGCGGACAGCTGAGGGCGATGTTTAAAGTCGGGAAAGGGGGGTAATACCCATGGGAGCTTTCCGGCATTAAAAACAGCTCACAGCTTTATATTTAAGCTTTTCCAGGTTATTAAAATGGGGTACCCCCCCAAAAAAAAAAATGACGTACGGTCCCCCTATAATTAATAACCAGCAAAGGATAGGCAGACACTGCGTTTAAATATAAATAAGCCATGAAGGAACTATAATATTGGTCCCCTCGCAGATTTTAAAAGGTACATCCATAAAGATATCCCAAAATTCTGGCACTTACCTTGCCATTCTGCTTGCCCTGATGTATGGCAAGTGGAGTGATAGCTGGGGGTTGATGTCACCTTTGTATAGTAGGTGACATCAAGCTCAGGGGTTAGTAATGGCGAGGCATCTAAAAGTCCGCCTCATTACTACCCCTTATTTGATATTATCAAAAATATACACATCCTCAATAAAGTCTTTTTTTTTGAATATTGGCACACACTTTTTTAAGAATCACATTTTTCCAAATCACGTATGCTCATGTCAAAAACCCAATCCACTGAAACAATGTATCCTGTACAAAATTTAAAAAAAAAAAACCCACCAAATTCCCAACTCTCTGCCGAGAAGAAATAATCCATTTGCCCCTGCTTTACTTTTGGGCCTGCTCATTAGATGGCAGGCTGCATTGTTCACTCACTGATGTAAGGAAAAGGAAAAAGTTCTACGACAGTGAGGGTGAACGATTTTATCCCGCTGGGAAATCCCAGGACCTTTCTGACGGCACATTTATTACATCAGTGGGGGTGAAAGGATTCACCATGATACACTAAGCTGACAAGCACACACACTCAGGGTCTCTGCGGATGGCAGGCTGTATATTCATCATGCAACAAAGTAGCCTACCATCTAGAAAGTAGCAGAGCGGACCCATCGCAGGGCAAGTGGATTATTATCTCTAAACAGAAATGTGAGAAATGATTTTTTATTATTTTAAATTTGTTTTCAGGAGACATTGGCTTCATGGAATTGAGCGTTGACTCAGTATATATCTTTTTGGAAAGGGAGATACACCAAAAGAGTCTTGACATTATTCAAATAAAGGACTATATTCAGGTGTGTGTTTTTTAGATAATAATCATGATGAGGTTAGTAATAGAGGCGTTTTATGGACGCCCCTCCTATAAATTTCCCCTGGGCTTGATGTTTCCTGATAATACAAAGGTGACATACCCCCCCAACTATAACCCCCCATGCCCAGGGGAAGGTGAATGAGCAAGGCTAAGTATCGGGGCGGCTGAAAGCTGATGTTTTTAGTCTGGGAGGGGTCCCCAAAACCATATCCTTTCCCTAAAAGGGAAAATTAAATCAGCCCGCATCCTGTTTTGCAAGCCGTTGCGATTATTTAAATTATAGGGGTCCGACAATTTTTTTTTTGGGGGCCCCCTTTTAAATTTTAATAACCCGAAAGGCTAAAGGGACAGTTTGTGAGCTGATATTAATACCTGGTAAAAATCCATGGTATTACCCCCCTTTTCACTATGACATCAGCCCCCTGCTTCTACTTCCAGCTGCTGGTTAATAAAATGTTGGGGATCCCACCCCCCTTTTTTTTCCAAAACAATTTATTTAGTAAAAAAAACAAGTACAGTAAACTGCACACGCAAAGCATTAATATACTCCATATTAATATCTAACTTTTTCCCATCATTTTTCTAATCTCTCTCCATATAATCTTGAAGAATATTTTCCCCCGGAAACTATATATTAATGCCGAAGAGTTGCTTTTATGTAAAAGCTCAGTTAAAGGGTTTCATTGGCAAACGGATCACCATTCGCATGGAAATTGGATGTTAAAACGCAGGGAGAGTGGTTTTAAAAAACACATTGTCTTGTTTGAAAAACCGCATGACACTTGGATGACCAAATTTTAAAAAAGATAAAGTGCTCCGGCCCCAAAAACAAAAGTCAGAGGAGACACAAGTTGTGACCCCCTCACTAAACCATCATCTGTACTCCAAATGATTATGTTCTGACATTAATGCAGCTAAAGGCAATGAAAGACTGAGAAAAGCGGGTTTGGAAGCCCATACAATTTTTTATAAGAATGAAGACACAAAACCCCTAAAAATTGATTTTTAACATTTCATATCTTTTTTTTTAATATATATATATTTATATATAAAATATTTTATAATGAAAGTTAATTTACTATTTTATTCAAACAGATTCAACAGAAAAGAACGAAAACATCCTCAAAAATTTTAGACCCGGGGCCCCTTTCACAGTATTTTTTGCAAAAAAAAAAAAAAAGGCCAAGCTAATTTATGGGGTTTAACATTTTCAGGGTTTAATTTGTTTTATTTAATTAAACAATTCCAAGTAAAATTCAAATATAAACCAATAACAAGATATATAATATGACATGCAGCTACACTATGTTCTGCATTCCCCAATGCAAATTTTTCTTTTGCCCTGCCTGAATACTAAACCTGGCAAGATTCAGAAATAAAAAAGCTGTTTTTTCAAATCACTAATCAAGATATAAACCAGTAGGTTTAACATCACTGAATAACAGAATGTATTAACTAGAACTCTTTGAAGGCAAAGAGTCTTGTGTGTATCTGCTGTGATCATCTGATGGTGAGCTCATCATTGTTTTTGTGTAGAAATGAAAACTAATTTGAAGATAGCTATCCAGTAACTAAAAAAAGTCTTTGAGGCGATTGAAGTCACAAATAACGCTGTGTTTAAACATTTTTTTTTTTAAGTTAAACAATAACTTTGATGAGCCTTCATTATCGCTAGCATTGGTTTGTTAGAAAAGAGTTAATTCAATAAACACTGTAGCCATGCAGATGTAATATCTTGGAATTCCTTCCAGACGCATGGTTGAGCTCTGCAGTATGCTTTGACTGAGTAAATGCTTCACATCACTGTTGCCCAAACACGGCATCATGGAAAAATAAAATGGTATGTCTGGAAGTCCTCATCTCTGGCAATACACTGCAGTCTACATGATGTAAAATCTCAAATCTGTGCATATTGTTCAAGGCAAGATAGCAAAAAAGCTGAAAATGAATTATAAAGGTTAAAAGAAATTATCTATTTCCTCCTCAAGCTTTCATATACCATTGACGGTCAGTCAAAAGGAATGATAATGGCTGTGACTTTGGTAACTGAGCCAATCACATCTCACTAATAGAAATCTATGTCTACAGTTGGAAAATGAATCAGGAGAAATAAAGTTTATGCTCACTGTGTTTTCAGCACACACTGCTGTACGCTTTCACATTCTTCGTTCTTGGTGTGCACTCCTCCTTACCATTCTTGTAATAGCTCCATCTTCTACTGTGATACCATTAATATTTTAGGTTTGTTCTGAAGGCTGCACTGTTATCACTATATCATATATTTACAGATAAGATAACAGAGCCATGAATAAAGAACATGGCTTGGGAAAGAATGAACATGATTAGGAGAATTGCTCTGAAAACTCTGTGACTAGGACTGATAACAGCAGCTCAGTCAAGAACTGAAAGGAATGGATCAACTAACTGCTGTATAAAATCAATATGCAGAGAGAGGTGGTATGGTATCCCAGGAGTCAACTGCCCATTCTGGAATGTGCTACTGCACATAGACTCTGGGGGTTGGCATCCTGGCAGAAAAGCTGTATGTATGTTAAATAAAATTCTCAAATCACAGCAGATAGAAAAGTAAATTCGCTAGGGTGGTAACTAAAGCAATTAGTTACTTAGAATACCCCTATTGAAAGAGGCTAACAAGCAGTGAATAAAAATGGCAGTTTAATGATAATATTGGCAGCTATAAGTGGAATTTCTCCTATCTAGCTACAAAATGATCGTAGTAAGAAGTCCGTGTTCGGTTCGGTACGGAACACCTTTACAGTCAAGTTTGTTCATTCCTATAAAACCAAGCCAAAATTGCAAAACAAAATTAACCCCCATCTGCATATAACTCAGAATAGAATAGACATCTGACCGCGCTGCTAAAGATGAAGGTTCCACACTCCAAGGCTGTGTTTTGAGCCAAAAATGTGTAACAAAATTACTATCAACCTGGAGTGTGGAACCTTCAACTTCTGCAGCAGCACGGTCACTTTAAAAACGCTTACCCATCTATTCCAATATATATTGTGTGCACAATAATAATAATCTTTAATAATCTTATTTAATATAGCGCTAACATATTCCGCAGCGCTTACAGTTTGCACACATTATCGTCGCTGTCCCCGAAGGTGCTCACAATCTAATCCCTATCTGTAGTTTTTGGAGTGTGGAAGGAAAACCAGAGACCCGGAGGAAACCCACGCAAACACGGGGAGAACCATTCAAACTCCTTAGCAGATGTTGTCCTTGGTGGATTCGAACCTAGGACTCCAGCGCTGCAAGCATGTAGTGCTACCACTGAGCCACCGTGCTGCACAAAAATGGAATCTTCTACCTGCTGGCGGACTGCAGCGGCTGACACTAACAGTCTTTTATAGAGTTGTGACAATCACAGCTCCATCAGTTGAGCATATCTCACCCCAAACCCATAACATACCTTACAGTCCTTGCCTTTGTTTCCTTTCCAAAACAGACACCTACATACTGTTCAATGCTAATACAGCATTTTATATGGGTGGCTCCTTAATGCAATTTTGTATCACAGACATTATTAAAAAATGCACTATAACTGTCATGGGTGTGTCGCCACAAAGATTCGTCGCGATTACACAATCTGACTTGCCAGCTGAGTTTTGGTGCTTGGGTTTTTCGGCAGTGAGGGAGTTAATTCTCTCACTCTCTGTGCTAGACGAGGTCCGGCCTCGCCCAGCTGCAGTAATTCTGCATAATGAGATTCCTTCAAATACCTGCCAGTCTGCTAGGAATGTGTCGGTGAAAGCATTCATGCAGACCAACAGAGCGGATCGTGTTATGTGAAGTCTGAAGTGAAGAGTACTTGGTGTGGTGTTTTCCCCTCCTCGCTTTTATCTTTTATCTCCGTAACCCGTTGGTGTTCCTCTGTTTCGAGGTGTGAGTTTTGTATGCAAGGTGGACTTCATTTTTACCCCTGTACTGTCTCGTTCGTCTATTACTGTGTTTAGGCATATACCTCCAGTCCCCGTGTTGTGATCGGGGTCCTTCTCAGGACTAATTACTGAAGGTCAAGGGATTTGCAGGAGATAGGGTTACGCTGGCGGCCTGGACCTCTGTACCATCAACAGTACCCTCCAGGTAGAGGGATAGTCAGGACCCCAGCTTAGGGTCAGCATAGACCCCGACCTCCTGTATGCAGTAACAGCGGACATTTTCCCCGACCACTAAAGATTTTTTTTCCAGCTACCATGGATCCAGTAGCCATCTAGCTCGGCAGTTGCAGAGTTTGTCCTGGAGCTGGCGGACGTTAAGTCCAAGGTTTTGTACCCCCTGGATCAAGCCGGTTCAGAACCTAAAGTAGCTCTCCGACAGGTCCACTGGGGGGCTGGGACAAGTTTTTTGCTTTCCGGGAAGCATGTAAATTGTACTTTCGGCTGAGACCTCGTCATCTGGGGGTGAAGAACAAAGGGGGGATTGTCCATCTCACTCCTACAAGGGACCCCCCCATTCCTGGGCGTTCTCTCTCCCCCCGGGCTCCCCGGCTCTCCAGTCAGTGGATAGGTTTTTTCGCAGCCTGGGCTTGTAAATGATGACCCGGATCGGGTCCCTTGCTGAATCTAAGTTTACGTAAGATACAGCAGGGAGATCGTCCGCGAGGAATTCTGTCGGAGTTCCGTAGGTGGCCACGACACCCATGGAATGACCCGGCTCTTAGAGCCAGTTTTGTCAAGTTTATCTGACAAATTAAAGGATGTGCTGGCACAGTAATGACCCACCCACGTCACTGGAGCCGCTATGGCCCTTGCAATCGCATTGACAGGCGGCTTCGGGAGAGGTAGGGGTAACTCCGCCCCTGTGATGACTCCATCACTTCTACTAGGGCCCCTTATATGGAGGTTCCCCTGGTCAGTCCATAAGAGCTGATGCAGTTAGGAGGGACATATATTCCGGGGGAGGGATCGGCAGGCGCCACAAGACAGGAAGTGTTCTTCTGCGGGGAAAGGACATTTATTGGGGGTGTCCATCCCGACCTTTGCATAGTGAGAATCGCCGGAAAACTATTGATCCCAGGTTGTGGTGTGACGGCAATCTGGGAGTAGGTATTTCGTCCCTGTCCGTCTCAATTCCTCGTGCCGGCGGAGGTGGTGGTGGGTGCGAGACTGAGAGGATATCTGTTCTGCTGGATAGTGGGGCCGGGCTAATCTGGTGGATGCTCGCTTTGGCCCGGGTTCATAGGTATGCGACTGAGTGTATTGGCTAAACCCATCCCCATATTCTCGATCGACGCCAGACCTCTCGGTCAGGGTAGTTTTTTGCAGCAGTGCATAACATAGATCTCAATGTGGGGCGATACATAAAGAACTGTTGTCGTGTTACGTGTGGAGGTCTTCCCACTCCTATAGTGCTGGGCCTTCCTTGTTAGACCAAGCATAACCCGGTTATTAATTGGCAATCCAGAGAGATAAGCCAATGAGTGAATTCTGTAATAAAAACTGCATGATAATACGGTCATTGGTGCGGTCGCTCCTAGGACCTTACCATCCATTTCTGTGGACTTGAGATGTATTCTCGAGAAAGGTGTCAAGAACTACCTCCTCATGCGTGTATGACTGTTCGTTAAATTGCTCCCTGGGGCCAAGTTACCGAATCTAGGTTGTATAAACCTTTCTGGTCCTGAGAGACAGGCCATGAAGGATTATATTCAGAGAGTCTGGCTAAGGAGCATATTAACCTCATCTTCCCCGGTGGCCGCGGGTTCTTCTTTGTGAAGAAGAAAGATGGAGGCCTACGCCCTTGCCTGGATTCCGTGAACTCAATCCGGATTACGGTCGAGATCGTATCCGCTCCCACTTATTTCCCGATCTCTTCAATCAGATCGTGGGCGCCAAATGGTTCTCTAAGTTGGATCTCAGGGGGGCGTACAATCTGATTAGGAATGAAGGAGGGGGATGAATGGAAGACGGCGTTTAACACACCAAAGGGGCATTATGAAACCTGTCATGCCATTTGGTCTGACTAATGCCCCGGCGGTGTTCCTAACAATTTGTTAATGACATTTTCGCCGCTGTGGACATTTTGTTGTCATATATCTGGATACATCTTAATTTACTCGCCGATCTGGTGTCTCATCAGGAGCATGTTAGGCAGGTGTTGCAGATCTTGCGGGATAATAAACTGTACGCCAAATGGGAAAAGTGTGTGTTCGCCGTACAGGAACTTCAGTTTTAGGTTTCCTGGTGTCAGCGTCTGGTTTTTGTATGGACCCTGGGAAAGTGCGGGCAGTTCTTGAGTGGGATCTGCCAGAGGATCTTAAGGCACTACAACGTTTCCTGGTGGTTTGCTAACTACTACCGGAAATTTATTCGTAATTTCTCGTCCATAGTTAAACCTCTGACGGACATGACTAAAAAAGGGACGGATTTTTCTAGGTGGTCTGACAAGGCTTGTCAAGCGTTTTCCTCCTTGAAAAAATGTTTTGCTCGGCTCCCATACTCATTCAACCGGATGCGTCACAGCCGTTCATTGTGGAGGTGGACGCTTCTGAGGTAGCGGTGGGAGCAGTATTGTCACAGGGTTCGTCCCCTGGTAAGTGGCACCCGTGCGCTTTCTTCTCTAAAAAATTGTCGTCCGCTGAGAGGAATTACGTTCGGCAATAGGGAGCTCTTGGCCATTAAGTTAGCTTTTGAGGAGTGGCGTCTGTTATGTTTCGGTAGCTGAGGAGTGCAGGTAAAAAAGGCATACACCAGAGAAGTTGGAATCTATGAGATTGCAGTACCCTGACTAACCACCACAACTAGAGGCAGCCATGGAGCGTTCCTACGTTGGTCCTAGACGCCTCGTCACAGCTGAGAAACTAACTACACCTAAAGATAGAAAGAGGAAAGCTATCTGCCCCCGGAGCAGATCCCCAAAGAACATAGAAAGCCCCCAAACATGTAATGGCGGTTAGACAAGATGAAATACTGACACAGACAGAAAAAGTATGAGCAAACGTTGGGGCCCAAACTACCTAAATAGAAAAGGATAGGAAGGGCACTTACTGCAATCCCAAAAAACCCTGAAAAGCACCAACACTACTAATTTCAAAATCACCTGAGATCACACGATCTCTACCACCTAAATTAGTTCTCTGGTGTAACAAAATCAAAACAGCAGCCACTGAAAAAACTGGAAAAAGCAAAAGTACAAACATCAGTGGCTGAACTAAACTGAGAGGGCAAAAGCCCCCGGAGGGACCCTGAAGGCACCCACAGAAGTGCAGGACAAAATGCAAAATCAAGCACAAAAACAAAAAGAAGAAAATGTCTTATCTGTTAGCAGGAGATGCAGACACGACACAGCAGGCTACAAAGGAAACAGGACTCAAGGATGAGACCAGAGCAATTGATCACTGGCAACCCTGATGGGAAGGCGACTCCCTTATATAAGACCATCAGTAACACCTGATCCCACTCCTCACAATCTTCACTGGACAGTCCAGTACCACTTGTAACCACCAGAGGGAGCCTCTGCTCAGAACTCATTTCAAGTCCATTCACAACAGGCGTCATTTTTTGGAGGGGGCAGTCCACCCGTCACCGTCATCACCGATCACAAGAACTTGCTGTATTTAGAGTCCGCAAAACGTCTGAATCCCAGACAAGCTAGGTGGTCGTTATTTTTTACCAGGTTTATTTTGTTGTCACATGTCGTCCTGGGTCAAAAAAATGTAAAGGCGGATGCCTTATCTTGTAGTTTCCCTGGGCCGGGAAGACGGATACCCGGTTCCGATCCTTCAGGAGGGGGGGGTGGTGTCGGCAGTATGCTCTGAGCTTGAGAAGGAGGTATTGGAGGCTCAGGGGACGCCCCTGTTGGGCCTCCAGGGAGACTGTTTGTTCCGGATCACTTGCGACAAAAGGTGATTGAGACACACCATAACTCAGCCTTAGCAGGACACCCAGGGGGTAAAGCAACTGTGGATCTTCTCTCGTGGCAGTTTTGGTGGCCTAACTGTCATGTGCATTGCCACGAAGATCGTCGCGGTTGCACATTTTGACATGGTTCCTTTAAATTCCTGGGTTTTCTGCTTGGGGAGTTGCCAGTGAAACCTTCATGCAGACCACAGATAAAGGGAAAGAATCTGTATAGACTTAGTTGTGAGCTCCTTAGTTGTTCTAAGCTCAACTTGGTTAGAGTTTATTTCCCAGACCATTTATGTTCCTTTGGTGTTTGAGTGTGTATGCAACGAGTGTTAATCCTGTCTGTCTTATATGTCTAATCTGTGTATTTAGCTGAGATCAGCCCATATCCCTTTGGTGGTATCAGGATCCTTCTTAGGACTGATTACAGGGTTCAGGGTCTGATAGGAGACAGGGTTAGGTTGGAGACTTGGACCTCTGAACCATTATCAGTACCTCCAAGGTGAGGGATTAGTTAGGACCCCAGTTTAGGTCAGGTTAGATCCCGGTCCACCTCTTTCCTGTTTCAGCTCATCAAGTCCTCAAGATTAACCCTGAGTTCAGCAGATATCGTGTCAAGTAAATCTATTCTATACTTACATGCTGATGTTGCTATACTAGTTGTTAGTATAGAGTGTTGTTCCTGTATTAATAGTTACTGACATTGTATACATATCATTAGACAGCGTGACATTTTCACTGGCCCTAAAAAAATCTCCAGTTACCATGGATCCAGTAGCCCAGCTGGCTCTGCAGTTGCAGGGATTATCCATGGAGCTGACGGACATTAATCCAAAGTTTTGTCTCCCCTGGAGCAAACCAGAGTTGAACCTAAAGTAGCTCTCCCGGACAGGTTCACTGGTGGGCGAGACAAATTTTTCACCTTCCGGCAGGCATGTAAATTGTATTTTCGGCTTCGGCCTCGATCATCAGGGAGTGATGAGCAGAGAGTGGGAATTGTTATCTCACTTCTGCAAGGGACCCTCAATCCTGGGCATTTTCCCTTCCTCCGGGATCCCCGGCTCTACTGTCTGTAGATCAATTTTTTACTGCCCTGGGATTGGTATATGATGACCCAGATCGGGTCTCTCTTGCTGAGACAAAATTACGTAAGATACAGCAGGGAGATCGTCCTGCAGAGGAATTTGCTTCTGAGTTTCGTAGATGGGCCACAGATACTCAGTGGAATGACCAGCTCTTAGGAGCCAGTTTTGTCATGGGCTTTCTGATAAATTAAAAGACGTTTTGGCTCAGTATGAGTCTCCTCATTCACTGGAGGCTGCTATGGCCTTAGCTATCCGTACTGATAGACGGCTTCGGGAGAGGGGTGAGGTAACCCCACTCCCTGTTGTTTCTCCACCTACCACTAAAGTCCCTTATGTTGAGGTTCCCCTTGTCTGTTCGGATGAGCCTATGCAGTTGGAGGGACATCATTTCGTAGGAGGGGATTGGCGGTACGCCGCAGGACTAGAAGATGTTTTTTCTGCGGGAAAGAGGGACATTTTGTTGGAGAATGTCCATCCCGTGCCTTGTTGAGCCAAAAGTCGCCGGAAAACTGTTAATCCCAGGTTGTGTGGTGGACGACAACCTGGGAGTATGTATTTCATCCGCCAGTTCTTCTCAGTTCCTTGTACCAGTGGAGGTGGTAGTTGGTACGAGAGTGGAGAGATTGTCTGTTCTTCTTGATAGTGGTTCCGGGGCTAATCTGGTTGACGCTCAGTTTGCTCAGGCTCAAGGTATGCATCTGAGTGTATTGGTCAAACCGATCCCTATATTCTCCATTGACGCCAGGCCTCTCGGCCAAGGTAGCTTTGTTCATGAGGTTCATAACATTGACCTTCGGGTAGGGGCAATACATAGGGAACAATTATCTTGTTATGTGTTGGAGGGTCTACCTACTCCCATTGTGTTGGGACTTCCTTGGTTGGTTAAACATAACCCTGTGATTAATTGGCAGTCCAGAGAAATAAGCCAATGGGGTGAGTTTTGCAAAAGCAACTGCATGAACACAGTCATCAGTGCGGTCGTGCCTAGTACATTGCCTCCTTTTTTGGAGGATTTTGGGGATGTTTTCTCTGAGGAGGGGTGTCAGGAGTTGCCTCCTCATCGCGTGTATGACTGCTCTATTAATCTCCTTCCTGATGCTAAGTTGCCTAAAGCTAGGTTGTATAATCTTTCTGGTCCTGAGAGGCAGGCTATGAAAGATTATATTTCTGAAAGTCTGGCCAAAGGGCATATTAGACCTTCATCTTCCCCAGTAGCCGCGGGGTTCTTCTTTGTGAAAAGAAAGATGGAGGCCTACGCCCTTGCTTGGATTTCCGCGAACTTAATCGGATTACTGTTCGAGATCCGTATCCACTCCCTCTTATTCCTGATCTCTTCAATCAAATTGTTGGCGCCAAATGGTTCTCTAAATTGGATCTCAGGGGGGCGTATAATCTGATTAGGATAAAAGAGGGGGATGAGTGGAAAACGGCGTTTAACACGCCGGAGGGACATTATGAGAACCTAGTCATGCCTTTTGGTCTGACTACTGCACCAGCAGTATTCCAACATTTTGTTAATGACATTTTTCGTCACCTTGTGGGGCTGTTTGTGGTTGTATATTTGGACGACATTTTAATTTACTCGCCAGATCTTGTGTCTCATCAGGAGCATGTGAGACAGGTGTTGCAGATCTTGCGAGACAATAAACTATACGCCAAACTGGAGAAGTGTGTATTTGCCGTACAGGAACTTCAGTTTTTGGTTTTTTGGTGTCAGCCTCCGGTTTCCGTATGGACCCTGAAAAGGTGAGAGCAGTGCTTGAATGGGATCAGCCAGGGGATCTTAAGGCTCTGCAGCGTTTTTTGGGGTTTGCTAACTACTACCGGAAATTTATTTGTAATTTCTCATCTGTCGTCAAACCTCTCACTGACATGACAAGAAAAGGGACGGATTTTTCTAAATGGTCGGACAAAGCTTGCCAAGTCTTTTCCTCTTTGAAGAAATGTTTTGCTTCGGCACCCGTTCTCATCCAACCAGATGCATCTCAGCCGTTCATTGTGGAGGTGGATGCGTCTGACGTAGGGGTGGGTGCTATATTGTCCCAGGGTCCGTCCCCTGGTAAATGGCATCCGTGCGCTTTCTTTTCTAAGAAATTGTCGTCCGCCGAAAGGAATTATGATATCGGCAATAGGGAACTTTTGGCCATTAAGTTAGCTTTTGAAGAATGGCGTCACTTTTTGGAGGGGGCAGTCCACCCGGTTACCGTTATTACTGATCACAAGAACCTGTTGTATTTGGAATCCGCTAAGCGTCTGAATTCCAGACAAGCTCGATGGTCGTTGTTTTTTACCAGGTTTAATTTTGTCGTCACTTATCGCCCGGGGTCTAAGAATGTAAAGGCTGATGCCTTGTCTCGCAGTTTCCCAGGGGCCGGGAAAACGGATGACCCGAGTCCTATCCTTCAGGGGGGGTGGTAGTGTCGGCTGTATTTTCTGAGCTTGAGGAGGAGGTGTTAGAGGCTCAGGGGGACGCCCCTGCAGGACCTCCAGGGAGACTGTTTGTCCCAAATCTGTTGAGACAAAAGGTTATTGAGGCACATCATAATTCTGCTCTAGCAGGACATCCAGGGAGTAAGGCTACTTTAGATCTCCTTTCTCGCCGGTTTTGGTGGCCTAATGCTAATAAAGATGTTATAACTTTTGTCGCGTCATGTGGGGTGTGTGCTCGCTCTAAAACCCCTCATACCCGTCCGTCTGGGACCCTTTTACCCTTGAAACTTCCGGAGCGTTCATGGACTCATTTATCTATGGACTTCATTACGGACCTTCCTCCGTCGTCAGGGAATACTGTCATACTGGTGGTTGTTGACAGGTTCAGTAAGATGGCACATTTCGTTGCTCTTCCTGCACTCCCTAATGCTAAAACTCTGGCGCAGGTGTTCATTAGGGAGATCGTTAGACTTCATGGGTTGCCTTCTGATGTGGTGTCAGATAGGGGGTCTCAGTTTGTGTCCAAATTTTGGAGGGCATTTTGTTTACGTCGGGGGATGCAATTGTCATTTTCCTCGGCTTTTCATCCGCAGACCAATGGTCAGACAGAGCGTCTGAATCAGAGCTTAGAGACATATCTCCGGTGTTTTGTTTCAGAGAACCAAGAGGACTGGTCTTCTTTCTTGCCTCTGGCAGAGTTCGCTCTTAACAACAGGCGGAGCGAGTCCACTGGTAAGTCCCCGTTTTTTGGGGCATATGGTTTCCATCCCCAGTTTTGTACTTTCAAAGGGGGGGGCCCTTCTGGGGTTCCTGAGGAGGAGCGTTTCTCGTCGTCACTTGCTTCTGTGTGGAGAGGTGTATTGAATAATCTGAGTGCGATGGGGAACCGTTACAAACGTATGGCTGATAGGAGGAGAGTTTCTGGTCCAGATCTGAATGTGAACGATCTGGTATGGTTGTCTACCAGGAATATAAAACTTAAGGTGCCCTCCTGGAAACTGGGTCCCAGATTCATCGGGCCGTACAGGATCAGTTCCATAATTAATCCTGTGGCATTTCGTCTGGACCTCCCTCCTACGTTTAAAATTCATAATGTGTTCCACAAGTCATTACTTAAAAGGTATGTGGCACCAGTCATACCGTCACCTCTACCTCCTCCTCCTGTGTTGGTCAATGGTAACTTGGAATTTCAAGTATCAAAGATCATTGACTCACGTCTGAATCGCCGGTCCCTTCAGTACTTGGTGCATTGGAAGGGGTATGGTCCAGAGGAGAGGACGTGGGTCCCTGCGTCTGATGTTAACGCAGATCGTTTGGTTCGGACCTTCCACAGAACTCACCCGGGCAGGCCTGGCCCTGAGGGTCCGGAGGCCCCTCGTAGAAGGGGGGGTACTGTCATGTGTGCATTGCCACGAAGATCGTCGCGGTTGCACATTTTGACTTCTCACAGCTGATCTGCTGTTTCTTTGTGTTTGGCAGCTAGGGAGTTAATTCTGTCTGTGCTCGGTGCTGGGACTGGGTGCAGTTTCTCCCGGCTGCAATTGATTATTTGTTGATTGGTTTCCTTTAAATTCCTGGTTGTCTGCTTGGGGAGTTGCCAGTGAAACCTTCATGCAGACCACAGATAGGAATGAATCTGTATAGACTTTAGTTGTGAGCTCCTTAGTTGTTCTAAGCTCAACTTGGTTAGAGTTTATTTCCCAGACCATTTATGTTCCTTTGGTGTTTGAGTGTGTATGCAAGCGAGTGTTATCCTGTCTGTCTTATATGTCTAATCTGTGTATTTAGCTGAGATCAGCCCATATCCCTTTGGTGGTAGTCAGGATCCTTCTTAGGACTGATTACAGGGTTCAGGGTCTGATAGGAGACAGGGTTAGGTTGGAGACTTGGACCTCTGAACCATTATCAGTACCTCCAAGGTGAGGGATTAGTTAGGACCCCAGTTTAGGGTCAGGTTAGATCCCGGTCCACCTCTTTCCTGTTTCAGCTCATCAAGTCCTCAAGATTAACCCTGAGTTCAGCAGATATCGTGTCAGGTAAATCTATTCTATACTTACATGCTGATGTTGCTATACTAGTTGTTGTATAGAGTGTTGTTCCTGTATTAATAGTTTACTGACATTGTATACATATCATTAGACAGCGTGACACTAACTTACATAGGGAGGTGGTAACTTTTGTTGCGTCCTGTGGGGTTTGTGTGCACTCTAAGACCCCACATACTCGTCCGTCTGGGGCCCTCTTACCTTTGAAGATCCCGGAGCGTCCGTGGACTCATCTGTCTATGGACTTTATTATGGACCTCCCGCCGTCTTCGGGTAAAACAGTCATACTTGTTGTAGTGGACAGGTTCAGCAAGATGGCTCATTTTATCGCTCTTCCTGCTCTTCCTAATGCTAAAACTCTGGCGCAGGTGTTCATTGGGGAGATTGTGAGGCTTCACGGGGTACCCTCCGATGTGGTGTCGGATCGAGGGTCTCAGTTTGTGTCCAAATTCTGGAAGGCATGTTGTACACGGCAGGGGATGCAGTTGTCGTTTTCATCGGCTTTTCATCCGCAGACCAATGGTCAGACAGAACGTCTGAACCAGAGTTTGGAGACATATCTCCGGTGTTTTGTGTCAGAGAACCAGGAGGACTGGGCTTCTTTCTTACCTCTGGCAGAGTTTGCTCTTAACAATAGGCGGAGCGAGTCCACTGGTAAGTCCCCGTTTTTTGGGGCATATGGTTTTCACCCCCAGTTTTGTACTTTCAGTAAGGGGGGCTCTTCGGGGGTTCCTGAGGAAGAACGATTTTCGTCATCACTTGCTTCAGTGTGGAGAGGAGTGCTGAACAATCTTAGTACTATGGGGAACCGATACAAATGTATGGCTGACAGGAGGAGAGTGTCTGGTCCGGACCTATGTGTGAACGATCGGGTATGGTTGTCTACCAAAAATATAAAACTCAAGGTTCCCTCTTGGAAACTGGGTCCCAGGTTCATCGGGCCATACAGGATCAGTTCTATAATTAATCCGGTGGCATTCCGTCTTGACCTCCCCCTACGTTTAAAATTCACAACGTGTTCCACAGATCTTTGCTTAAGAGGTATGTGGCGCCGGTGATACCGTCATCTTTACCTCCTCCTCCTGTGGTGGTCAATGGTAACTTGGAGTTTCAGGTGTCGAAAATCATCGATTCACGTCTTAACCGCCGGTCCCTTCAGTACCTGGTTCATTGGAGGGGGTATGGTCCTGAGGAGAGGACGTGGGTTCCTGCATCGGATATTAACGCAGACCGATTAATTCGGGCCTTCCACACGACTCACCCGGATAAACCTGGCTCTGAGGGTCCAGAGGCCCCTCGTAGAAGAGGGGGTACTGTCATGGGTGTGTCGCCACGAAGATCGTCGCGATTGCACAATCTGACTTCGCGCAGCTGAGTTTTTGGTGCTTGGTGTTTTTCGGCAATGAGGGAGTTAATTCTCTCACTCTCTGTGCTAGACGAGGTCCGACCTCGCCCAGCTGCAGTTAATTTTGCAGTAATGAGATTCCTTCAAATACCTGCCAGTCTGCTAGGAATGTGTCGATGAAAGCATTCATGCAGACCAACAGAGCGGATCGTGGTATTGTGAAGTCTGAAGTGAAGAGTACTTGGTGTGGTGTTTTCCCCTCCTCGCTTTATCATTTATCTCCGTACCCGTTGGTGTTCCTTCTGTTTTCGCGGTGTGAGTTTTGTATGCAAGGTGGACTTCAGTTTACCCCTTGTACTGTCTCGTTCGTCTATTACTGTGTTTAGGCATATACCTTCCAGTCCCCTGTGTTGTGATCGGGGTCCTTCTCAGGACTAGATTACTGAAGGTCAGGGATTTGCAGGAGATAGGGTTACGCTGGCGGCCTGGACCTCTGTACCATCAACAGTACCTCCAGGTAGAGGGATTAGTCAGGACCCCAGCTTAGGGTCAGCATAGACCCCGGACCTCCTGTATGCAGTAACAGCGTGACAATAACTGACATTAGTGGCTAAAAGTTTAACCAAACAGCAGCTCTCACTTCCTCCAGATGTAAGTGATTGGTCTCAACTTAGGTGAAGTGAGTGAGGCAGACGCGGATTAGCTGCAGGGATCGCCTAATGTAACAATGTTACTCGATCCCCGGGAGAGCCAGTGGAATGGTGCAAGCACCAAAGGTGAGTATAAGTGTTATTATTTTACAGGGTGAAAACATATGGATTGAGAAGAAGTTGACTGAGTAGTGGACAATCCCTTTAAAGGGAATCTGTCACCCCTTTTTTGTGATATGAGATAAAGATATCACTCCATAGTGCATCCCATAAGTAATCTAGTAGTACCTTTCATAGCCCTTGACACCCCAGCTTTGATGCAAAAATACCTTTGTAATCTTCCTCTAGCAGTATACAAATTGCCGCTTTCAGGTCCGCTCGGCGGGGCTTATTCTCCTTCTCCGCCCCCCTCCTGTCTTGCCCTACGCACTTTTTTAATCTTTAGACTGCGTTCACGTCGGGTTTACCGAGCGTGCGCATTGAAAAGGGCCCTCGTGCGTGCGCAGTATGCTTTGCCAAGCTGTGGGCAAAGCATAATATCAGTATTTTGCCTCACTAGCTATGCCCCGGAAGTCTTCTAAGGCAAGCGGTCTGTTATTGGATGCCGGAAATCTTACTGAAGCCTTGCACATTACGCTGGAAGCTTCGGATAACAAGTTTTCAGACAGAGGTTTGTTATCCGAAGCTTCCGGTGTAATGTGCAGGGCTTCAGTACGATTTCCGGCGTCCAGGAACAGACAGCTTGCCTTAGAAGACTTCCGGGGCATAGAAAGTGAGGCCAAATTCAGGCGCATGCGCAATACTGCTTTTATGCTTTGCCCACTGTTGGGCAAAGCATACTGCGCATGCGCGAGGGCCCTTTTCAATGCGCACGCGCGGAAAAACAACGGAATCTGTGACATTCACAGATGAAGATACGAACAGCAATCCAAGGGGGGGGGGTGGTGAAGCTGAACAAGCCCCGCCGAGCGGACCTGAACGCGGCGATTTACATACAGCTAGAGGCAGATTACAAAGGTATTTTTGCATCCAAGCTGGGGTGTCAGGGGCTATGAAAGGTACTACTGGATTACTTATAGGACACACTATTGAGTGATATCTTTATCTCACTTTAAGAATGCTCTTGTCATAATTGGACGGAAAAGTATTCACATCGATTTTTCTGGCTAACACGGTACCACAATATAATTTATTAATGTATCTCATATCACAAAAAAGGGTGACAGTTTCCCTTTAAGCTCTCAAAAATGTTAAAACAGACCAATGCAATATTTGGTTATTATCCACAAATGTGTTAAAAATATATTCTGCAGACTATAGACCGCTACTGAAATCTACATTTCTAGAGAGTGAAAAAGCTAACAAATATGAGAATACAATATAATAATTTTTACACACAAAAACCTTCATGCAAGTGATTATAAGCAAAGATGGTGCAAAAATTCAAATTTGTAACCTAAAATGTCTTTAAAGCAGGTGAAATAAGTATTGAACACGTCACCAATTTACACCAAGTAACAGCAATCAGCTCTCATCTTAATTGAATATAGCAATTCAATGTAAACTACTTATATTGTATATAGTATTGACAGAGTGTTACATCTTAATGGTATAAAGCTTTCAACAAAAACAATGATATTTTAACCCCTTCATGCCCGGAGCTTTTTTCAGTTTTGCGTTTTCGTTTTTTGCTACCCTTCTTCTCAGAGCCATAACTTTTTTTTTTTCCGTCAATATGGCCGTGTGAGGGCTTCGTTTTTGCGAGACGAGTTGTAGTTTTGAATGACACCATTGATTTTACCATGTCATGTACTAGAAAACGGGAAAAAAATTCCAAGTGCGGTGAAATTGCAAAAATGTACAATCCCACACTAGTTTTTTTTAATTTTTTTTACTAGGTTCATTAAATGCTAAAACTGACCTGCCATTATGATTCTCCAGGTCATTACGAGTTCATAGACATATCTAGGTTCTTTTTTAATTAAGTGGTGAAAAAAAATTCAAAACTTTGTTAAAAAAAAAAATTGCACCATTTTCCGATTCCCGTAGCGTCTCCATTTTTCGTGATCTGGGGTCAGGTCAGGGCTTATTTTTTGTGCGCCGAGCTGACATTTTTAATGATACCATTTTGGTGCAGATACGATCTTTTGATCACCCGTTATTGCATTTTAATGCAATGTCGCAGCGACCCAAAAAACATAATTCTGGCATTTCAACTTTTTTCTCGCTACGCCGTTTAGCGATCAGGTTAATCCTTTATTTTTATTGATAGATCGGGCGATTCTGAATGCGGCGATACCAAATATGTGTATGTTTGTTTTTTTATATTGTTTTATTTTGAATGGGGCGAAAGGGCAGTGATTTGAACGTTTATATTTTTTTATTTTTTCATATTTTTAAAAACATTTTTTTTAACTTTTGGCATGTGTAAATCAACTCCATGGGATCGGCTCAGCTACATAGAGGCGATGATCAGATGTGGACATCCATAGAGCAGGTGGGAGGATGTCCACCTTATCTCCACCCCATGGTATGGGCTGGGGCTTAAGTAGCTGGCCTTCAGAGGCAGTAGTTGTTCAGTGTCTGGAGAGGGACACTCCAGAGAAGTGTTTGTGATTTGCTGACACCTCAACCATGGGTCTAGCTAACCCTGAGTGGGTTGATCCATGCTATGTCAGATCCAATAAACCAAGGACATTCCTAAAGCTACAGTGTTCCCAGGTCTACCTCCGTGTACAGCAGATTAAACTGATTTACCGCAATATACATTATATATATATTGTAGCGATATTATGAACACATAGACAGATGGGAGGGTAGGTCATCACTATACCTTTGTATGTGGTTTGAGGACCTGTGATGATGTCACTACCACATGACCGGTCATGTGTTCTGTGTTAACTGGATGTCTGAGATATAAATGAGCCTACTGCTGACCACAGGTGTGAGTGGCTGGAGGTGTGGAGAACTCCAGTGTGTGTGCTCTGAGGAGACTACTCTGCTAGAGTACCAGGACTGTATATATATGCTTTTTGTTACTTTGTGCCAGAGAAGGCTGTTTTTGTTTTTCTGTTATGAGCAGTTTATGAAGTTTGAATAAACTTGCTTGAAGAATCGAGTGAAGTCGCCCTCCTGCTTACCTCCGGTCGCACTCAAGCGAGGCCTAATCCTTACAATTGGTGGAGACGTGCGAGCAGCGTTCCCAGCAGAGAAGTGGGACTGGTTACTGCATATCGTGGGTCAAGGCTATAGCAAGCCAGCCTGCATTGTCGGAGAGAATGGAGGACCTGCTGAAACACTTGGTCCAGGCACAGGTGCAGCAGCAAGAGGTCAACAGGATGTTGTTGCAACAGATGCAGCAGAGCCAGCAGGAGCACCAACAGCAGATGCAGCAGAGCCAGCAGGAGCATCGGCAGCAGATACAGCTTCTGACAACCGCCATCCAGGGCAGGACGAGCGCCCCAACCCCAGGTCTGGCTGATGACAACCACGTCAGAAAGGCGGTAAGACGCACATTACAAAAAATGACACCCGGGGATGATGTTGAAGCCTTCCTGACTGTATTTGAGAGGGTTGCTGAGAGGGAAAGACTTCCCCCAGAGCAGTGGGCAGAGGTACTGGCCCCATACCTGACAGGGGAACCCCAGAAGGCGTACTACGATTTGACTGTGCAGGACGCTCAGCAGTATCCTAATCTAAAGGTGGAGATCCTTGCACGTATGGGGGTAACAATGACTGTCAGGGCACAAAGGGTGCACCGCTGGGCTTATCACCGGGACAAACCGCCGCGCTCCCAAATGTTTGACCTGCTGCATCTGGTCCAAAAATGGCTACAGCCAGAGTCCGCTACACCGGCCCAGATGGTAGAAAGCAGGGCCGGCGTCAGCACCCGGCACACCCGGGCAAGTGCCGGGGCCCTGAGCAGGCGGGGGGGCCCACTCGCCGTCTGGCACCCCCGCGCCCGTTAGCGGAGGAGAGCGGTGTCAGCGCCGCCGCTGGGCCCCCCCCCGCTTGCTCAGGGCCCCGGCAGGAGCTGGCACAATACTTACCTCTCCCGTGCCTCCGCTGCTGCAGCTCCGGGCTCCAGGGGGCGCCGGCGCTTCCTCTCACAGCAGGCCGCTGAATGACGTCATCATTCAGCGGCCGGCTTTGGCAGAGAGGGCGCGATCGCCAGACAGGTGAGATGTGTCGTGTGTGTGTGTGTATGTGTCTGTGTGTGTCTGTGTGTATGTAGTGCGGTGCTTTGTGTGTGTGTGTGTGTGTGTGTGTGTGTGTATGTGTATGTATGTATGTGAGAGAGTGCTTGTGTGCTGTCTGTGTGTGATGATGGGCAGGCATTGATGATAATGGGCAGGCATTGATGATGATGGGGAGGCCATGATAATGATGGGCAGGCATTGATGATATTGGGGAGGCTATAATGATGATGGGCAGGTGTTCCGACCACGCACCACAATTGTGGATACCAGGGCTATGGGGTACTCGGAGCCGAGCCCATGGAAATCTATGGGAGTTGTCACTGGTAGCGGTGGCTCGGTCCGTGGCCCTGGCGGTCGTGCAATAGGGGAATATTTACAGGGGATTATTAGGTAGTTCGTGACGCCACCTGCGGTTTCTGGTAAATTGTACCAGCGCTGCTCTAAGGACTTTCACAGGGGATGTTATGGGGCAGCTTGGTAGTAAGTCTCCCACAGGTGAGACGGGTCCCTGGAAGTCTATGGTGTGATGATGCAGGGTGCAATAAGAATCCAGTCACACACAAGGTAGTTCCTTTTCATACCTTTTACTGATGATGGTTCAAGCAGATCCCGGGAAGCTGGTCGGGGTGGAGAGTGCACTTTCAGGTAGCAACTGAGCAGGTTAGAGGCCTCCTTAACTTTCCAATATGTAGGTGAGTCCAACTTGCCTGAAGCGAAGTTAACTCTAAACTCTCCAGCTGTCTCAATAGCTGTACTGCCCGGCCAACGTTGTGGTGGAGCCTTCTAATGATGAAACTAAGTCCTTACTTTTGCTGATCAGGCTCAAAGTCCCTGTTCCACCTGACTCCGGTTACGTATTGACGCTTTGGGCTGCAATCTGCGACCTATAGTCCAGATGCCTCTGGTTTTCTTGTCACTATGCTTGAAACAATAGCAACGCTTCGGTCCCCAGTGACCGGTGATTTAGTGCAGGTAGTCCAATACCTAAGGCACTGCTCTGTCTTCTCCACTGTGCCTTTCGCCCTGCTTTCCGCTCTTAACATAAGCACTGCTGCATAGAAGTCGAATCACAGATTCCCTGTTTGGGCTCGCTGAGCAGCTCTCAGTATTCTCCTAGTCCAGGACCTCTGTCGACTGAACTTCACTGTCCTGGGACAGGCGGCTGAAGTCTCTGCTCTGAACTCAGCAGGAAACCAATCTGACTGACTATCTCAGACAGGTAACTATCCAAGGGATGACTCACTCCTGAGCCTCCCGGAGCTAACTGACTGAATCACTGTCCTAAGACAGGAAGCTGACACCTCTGTCCGAAGACAGGAAACTCTCCCTCCTCTATGCTGACACCCACCAAACTTATATACCCCTATGGGTGTGTCTAAATGTGAGTGACATGAGTGAATGCATATCAAGCTTTGGCTGTTACCTTCCAGTGCACTTTCCTGGATTTTCATGTGTGCCTGCGAAGCTGGGCTACACATCCCCCCTTGGTAAAACACAGCACTCCCGGGCTGTAAAAGACAAAAAGAATATTTTGTATTGCATTAACAACAACATTATAACTCTTCCCATCCGGGAGGTAAGGATTTCTTAAACGTTACAATTTGTACAATGGAAAAAATACAAAAGTATCAAAATATCAAACATTCTCATATATACAAGATACTTGTGGAGGACCCGCACCAAAAACCTCCCACGTGGGTCCTGGGTGGGCTGCAGGACTTTATTGCAGACCTCTTTCTGGGCCCCACCACACAGGTTTTTCTTCTGAGGTAGTTAATTGTAGTGGCTTTATGTAAAACCAAGATAATGCACCGAAGCGCAACTATTTACAAGATAAGTTCTGGGCTAGCACAGTCCTCAGCCTCTCAGTCCATGGCATGGTTAAGGACACATATATACATTTCACTTCACATTATATATCTATATATATACTTTAACTTTCATATTCACATTATACTTCTCACGGTATTTACCCAACCAGGGTATACTATGCAAAAACTATGCAAAATAGGTAAACATCATTTTTCCTTAACTTTTCTTTCTGGTACCCAGCCGGGTATTCTATTCCATATATAAAACATCAGTATACAATAACACTAAAGTGCAAAAATGGCAATTTATGTAAACATTACATACATTTCAAGTGCAATTATGTGAACTTTCCTTTTCAACTTTATACATGCTTCAATACGGTAAACCCCTGTCTGGGTCCTACCGGTCTTCACTGGTTATTACTTTCAATTACATCTTCCACCCCGGGGGCTGGAACCACGCGATGCTCCTTAGAGCGCATTACAAACAGGTCGTGACCTGCTATCAAGGTCTGGGTCGCTACAGTCCTTGTGCGAACCGCTAGGGGCACGCCGGGTGCTTCCTCTTTGTGAGACGCCGATTGCGTCGCTTCAGGTGCCACAACATTTTGCGATTCTAACTTGGTCGCAGTTTGCGGTTTAAGCGGCAGCGCCGGCTGAGACCTGGGCTGCTGTACAGATTGCGACTTGGTTTGCGTTGAGTAAGCAGGAGGCGATGCCGATTGCGACATAGATTGCGATACGGAGGTGTACGCAGGGGGCGATGCCGATGCACAATGCTGGTGTGATGCAGAGCAGGAAAGCAGGTGTGCACAACGGCTCAGTTGGGGACGCACTAACCTGCTGCTGTCGCTGCTTCATCACAGACGGCTGGGTTTCCTCCGGTGTCCCTACCGGGGGACTGTAATCTGCTGCGGCCTCCTTGCCTGGCTGGTACTCCGGTCCGGGCAATACCTCCTCAGCCTCCTTCTCCTCCACCTCCGCAACGGTGGGTTCAGGTACAGCACTCTCGGTGGTAATCTCCGGTCGTCCCTCAGCCTTCTCCAGCAGCGATTTCAGGAATTCAGAAGACGGCGCTTGGCTTGTAGGAGAGAACACTGCGTCCCACAGCAGCCGCTGTGTCTGGGTGCGCCAGTGTCTCTCCGTCTCCTGCAGTTCAGCACGACTTTGGAGCTTCTTTCTCAGCTCCTCATTCTCCTTCCGGAGCTCCATCATGGCGGGGTCGGTGTTCCTATCTGGGGACAGCTCCGGCACAGGTAGGAAATCTTCCGGTCCTCGGCACAGATTCTCCTGTCCTTCCGCCATCTCGTCCCAGGCCAGACTGTAGTTTCCATCAGGAACAGTCCGGTCTCTTCCGTGGAGGCGGGATTTGCGTCTCCTCCTCTTCGCATAGAGGATGAAGAGGAGGCGTATCTCTTTTGCAGTGGGGCTGGATCGCACATTGTAGTAGGCCTTGGAGAGGGCGGCCATAACTTTTCGCGCTTCAGGGGGGTACACGCCCACGAATGTACGCCCACCTTCTTCACCAGCGCCTCAGGGCGCCAACTTGGCGGCAAAATGGCGGTATTTTGGCGCCAATAGTGACATACAGCAAACAGTTCAATTTAGGCACACAGGGCTTACGATCTTGTAAGTTTCGTATCCTGTTCGTGACGCCCAAGTTGTTCCGACCACGCACCACAATTGTGGATACCAGGGCTATGGGGTACTCGGAGCCGAGCCCATGGAAATCTATGGGAGTTGTCACTGGTAGCGGTGGCTCGGTCCGTGGCCCTGGCGGTCGTGCAATAGGGGAATATTTACAGGGGATTATTAGGTAGTTCGTGACGCCACCTGCGGTTTCTGGTAAATTGTACCAGCGCTGCTCTAAGGACTTTCACAGGGGATGTTATGGGGCAGCTTGGTAGTAAGTCTCCCACAGGTGAGACGGGTCCCTGGAAGTCTATGGTGTGATGATGCAGGGTGCAATAAGAATCCAGTCACACACAAGGTAGTTCCTTTTCATACCTTTTACTGATGATGGTTCAAGCAGATCCCGGGAAGCTGGTCGGGGTGGAGAGTGCACTTTCAGGTAGCAACCGAGCAGGTTAGAGGCCTCCTTAACTTTCCAATATGTAGGTGAGTCCAACTTGCCTGAAGCGAAGTTAACTCTAAACTCTCCAGCTGTCTCAATAGCTGTACTGCCCGGCCAACGTTGTGGTGGAGCCTTCTAATGATGAAACTAAGTCCTTACTTTTGCTGATCAGGCTCAAAGTCCCTGTTCCACCTGACTCCGGTTACGTATTGGCGCTTTGGGCTGCAATCTGCGACCTATAGTCCAGATGCCTCTGGTTTTCTTGTCACTATGCTTGAAACAATAGCAACGCTTCGGTCCCCAGTGACCGGTGATTTAGTGCAGGTAGTCCAATACCTAAGGCACTGCTCTGTCTTCTCCACTGTGCCCTTCGCCCTGCTTTCCGCTCTTAACATAAGCACTGCTGCATAGAAGTCGAATCACAGATTCCCTGTTTGGGCTCGCTGAGCAGCTATCAGTATTCTCCTAGTCCAGGACCTCTGTCGACTGAACTTCACTGTCCTGGGACAGGCGGCTGAAGTCTCTGCTCTGAACTCAGCAGGAAACCAATCTGACTGACTATCTCAGACAGGTAACTATCCAAGGGATGACTCACTCCTGAGCCTCCCGGAGCTAACTGACTGAATCACTGTCCTAAGACAGGAAGCTGACACCTCTGTCCGAAGACAGGAAACTCTCCCTCCTCTATGCTGACACCCACCAAACTTATATACCCCTATGGGTGTGTCTAAATGTGAGTGACATGAGTGAATGCATATCAAGCTTTGGCTGTTACCTTCCAGTGCACTTTCCTGGATTTTCATGTGTGCCTGCGAAGCTGGGCTACACATCGGCATTGATGATAATGGGGAGGAGATGATGATGACTGGCAGGCATTGATGATAATGGGGAGGCCATGATGATGATGGGGAGGCCATGATAATGATGGGCAGGCATTGATGATATTGGGGAGGCGATAATGATGATGGGCAGGCATTGATGATAATGGGCATGCATTGATGATGATGGGGAGGAGATGATGATGATGGGCAGGCATTGATGATAATGGGGAGGCCATGATGATGATGGGGAGGCCATGATAATGATGGGCAGGCATTGATATTGGCGAGGCGATAATGATGATGGGCAGGCATTGATGATAATGGGGAGGCCATGATGATGATGGGCAGGCATTGATGAAATTGGGGAGGCGATGATGATGATGGGCAGGCATTAATGATAATGGGGAGGCCATGATGATGATGGGGAGGCCATGATGATGATGGGGAGGCATTGATGATGATGAGCAGGCATTGATGATAATGGGGAGGCTTTCCACAGCACCCTTTCCTGAGCCGTAACAGTGCAGAACGCAGTACAGCGCAGAGGAGAGCTCCATATTTTGTATGGAGCATTATATGGGGACCAGTATCCTGTATGGAGCATTATATGGGGACCATTATCCTGTATGGAGCATTATATTGGGTCCAGTATTCTGTATGGAGCATTATTTTGGGTCCAGTATTCTGTAAGGAGCATTATATTGGGTCCATTATTCTGTATGGAGCATTATTTTGGGTCCAGTATTCTGTATGGAGCATTATATGGGGGATGGCGGGGTGACATCCTGCATGGGGTATTATATGGGTGATGAGGGGGAGACTGTGGTGCCCATAATATTGTATGGAGGACTGTACTGTCCAGTCTGTTCTGTGCGCTGTGAGGATTTGGCAGTTTTTGAGCTATTGTACAATTTACAATAGATATCACTCATGTAATGGAAGAAGTGAAGTATTTGGCATTGTACTATACCCATATTTCTCTGCTGTATCTGTGCATCATGAATCGTGGTCTGTGTTAAAGGGGCCCACTGAGGCTCCTTCGCCCGGGGCCCATAAAAACCTGGAGCCGGCCCTGGTAGAAAGAGTAGTAATGGATCGGTTTGTGCACTCCCTGCCAAAGCCCCTACAGACCTGGGTTGCCCAGGGTGATCCTCGGAATGCTGATGAACTGGTCGGACTGGTCGAGAGGTACCAGGGGATGGAAGGAGCAGTGGGGAAGCAGCCCCTTACGTACTGGCGGCCCCAACAGGGGGCAGAGTCCCAAAAAGGGGTGGAGCGCCCAAGGTCAAAATGGCGGGGGGAGGTGGTGCCCAAGGTCACTGCGGGTGATATTATTTGTTGGAGGTGCCATGAGCCAGGACATATAGCTGCCCGGTGTCCGCAGACCACCGAGCAGATGGACTGCAGCATAGGACACCGTATTTCATGGTATGCATATCCAGCCTGCAGTGGAAACCCGTTCCCCAATCAGGGTCCTCAAGTATGTCCCGTGAAGGTGAACGGTGAAGCAGTGATGGCGCTGCTAGACTCTGGGAGCTTAGTGACCTTGATTAGGGCCACTTTTCCTCTTAATATACTACCAGGAAAAAAAGTCGGTGTTCAATGCATACATGGTGATGTAAAGGACTACCCTATGGCCAGAGTGGACATTGAAACGACGCATGGCACTGAGTCCCATGAAGTCGGTGTTCGGGACTTGGTGCGTCCTATAATTTCTGTCTGTTTTGGGATCTGTGGAGAAAGGGTTCTGAGGTCCCTAGCGAGAATGGGGAACCAGTAAACCCTAATAAACTACTGCCACACTCAGAAGGGGCGGAGTCCCAAACTGAGTCGATGAGGAGAAAAGAGGTGGCGGCGGATGAGCCGAGGAACTATTGCCGGGTTCAGGGTTTGAACAGCGTATGTCGCGAATGGTTGTACTGACTTTACATCTGACCGGGGGGCACTGAATGTTCTCTAATAGTGAATGGAGAGTGTGTGAGTGGACTTCTAGACTCGGGAAGCCAGGTGACTCTGCTGAGCGACACACTCCCTGTCTATCTGATTCCCGAAAAAAAGATAGAAGTCCCTTGTGTTCATGGGGTCACTAGGGAGTATCCCGTATCCAGGGTAATCATTGAGACGTCCATTATTATTTCTACCCATGATGTCCCTGTAGTCCCAGACTTACCATACCCTATAATAATAGGCCAGGATTTTAAACGGTTTTGGGAGGTGTGGGACGAAGCACTGGCTGATTGCTCAGAAGGGAACCAGAATGACCCTAAGAGAGGCCCATCCCTGCAGGAGGCTGTAGTGGTTGCTGATAGTGTGGTGGGTAAAACAGAGGTAGCCACCCCTAAAGTCAAAGATACCCAGTGCCTGGTGACCGTAAGAAAGTGTGGCTCAGACCAAAGTGGAAACTTTGGGGTGACCAAATATAGGACCGCAGAAAACTGGGTAGCTCCAGGAATAGGGGCCGACACCTGGTTAAGTGGGGACTTGCTGTTCCAAGATGACAGGGGGAGTGGAAACGACTCCTATGCAGACTGTAACTTAGCCGCAAGTGAAAGCGAGTGCAGCAAGGTGGAGTCGGGTACAAGTGGCAGATCTCCTCCTCACCGCAGGGGCTGTAGGAAGGCCGGACAGCCTATACACTCTAAGAAGAGAAAAAAGGGGAAAGGATGGTGCCACATGTACTAGATAAAAGAGAGCAAGTCCATGAGATGGAGCTGCTTAAAGAGACAGTCGGACGAGAAAGGATACGGAGACAAGGGATTCAGCAACGAGTGGAGGACCTGGAGAAGGAAGCCTCTAAAGTCCAAGGTCAACTGTCAGCGTGCCAGACGGCGAACAAAATCCTAGTGAAAGATATGGAGATGCTCAGAGAGGCCCAGGAGAAGCATCAACAGGAACTTCTACGGAGAGAGGATGAGCACCGTTGCTGGGCAGAGGAGAGAGAGAAAATTCTCAAAGAACTCCAGATTGAGAAGGAAGCTAATGCCCAGCTCAGGAAGTCCACGACAGACCGGGAAACCGAATGGTTGCGATCTCCCGGTCCGAGCGTACGGGAGGAGAGTGAACTGGAGAGGCTGACCAAAGAAGGGGCCTCAACGGAGGAAGAAAGTCAGCAAGGGAACCGCCACCCAGATGGCCACACCTGGGAAGTCACAATGAAGCGGGAGGCTAACATAAGGGATATGCCACTACAATGCCTTCCCGAGAAGCAGAGACGTCGGGAGCCAATAAGAAAACCTCCAAGTCGGAGGGTTGGTGGAAAACCTTGGGAAGATCCGGATGCTCATGGAGGTGCACCAGGGAAGAATAGAGCAGCTAAGAATTGAGGAGGAGCAGACCAACAGACATCTGCAAGACTTGGGGAAAAAAAGGCAGCCACCTTCAACCCGCAATATAGAGAGGCGCAGAAGTTCGCTTCAGAGTGAAAGTCATCGAAGTGGAACTAAGACAGGACATAGATCGCCTGAAATGAGAGGTAGAGGCAGTGACACCTCAATTAGCTCAGGACTCAGTGACCTAAGCCAAACTCTGACAGACCGGTTAATTGTGGAGACGACTGAAAAGAGTTTCTAGTCGGTGAATGAAATGTGCCAAGCCCACGGCTTTAGGCAGAGGGGGGAGGTATGTAGCGATATTATGAACACATAGACAGATGGGAGAGTAGGTCATCACTATACCTTTGTATGTGGTTTGAGGACCTGTGATGATGTCACTACCACTTGACCGGTCATGTGTTCTGTGTTAACTGGATGTCTGAGATATAAATGAGCCTACTGCTGACCACAGGTTTGAGTGGCTGGAGGTGTGGAGACCTCCAGTGTGTGTGCTCTGAGGAGACTACTCTGCTAGAGTACCAGGACTGTATATATATGCTTTTTGTTACTTTGTGCCAGAGAAGGCTGTTTTTGTTTTTCTGTTATGAGCAGTTTATGAAGTTTGAATAAACTTGCTTGAAGAATCGAGTGAATTCGCCCTCCTGCTTACCTCCGGTCGCACTCAAGCGAGGCCTAATCCTTACAATATGTATATATATATATATACTTACATATGTGGCGCCCCGAGGGTCCAGTCGCCACAGAGATGTTGCATCTCATCCAGAGATGTGACACCTGACTCTCAGGTAAGGAGGAAGCACCCCATTGACTCCAACACCGCATTCAACATACACGATGTTAGCTGCAGCTCTCAGGCTGGTTAGTAAAGGGTGTAGATGTTGAGTGGGTGGAGTCAGCTGCAGCACTTAGGGCAGTGTGTTAGTCTTTAGTTTCAGTTTGAGCCAGGCAGGCAGTGTGTGGGTACTGGCCTGACCTGGTGCTCCTCTGAGTTCATCTCAGGGAGCCGTGCTGAGAGAGAGAATGGGTCCTGGGCAGAGACGATCTCACAAGTCGTAGCCCATTGCAGAAGAGGACCAGGCCGACTTCAGGGAACGGTCCCTAGACTAGTTGTAGAGTTCAGCTCCACTAGTAAAACCGTAGGCATTGGTCACTTCAAGTGGCATTGCCATAGCCACCATAATCTCACCAGGAGGCAGCCTAGTGGTCAAGTACGTCCAGGACTTCCGTGGCCTAGGCAACCACCAGTCCAGACTGGTAACTGAAAGGACCTAATACTGCCTTGTCTGAGGCCTCTGTGGTGGCGGGGTGCAAGGAAGGAGAGGAGAGTAGCACTGATAAGTGAGAGGCCGGAAAGGAACATGAAGGGAGTCTTTGGAAGTGTGACCAATCTACCTGAAGGTTGCTGAACTACTCACTGGAAGGACACAGTACCCGGCTGGAATCTGTGTGTACAACAGACTGAGTAAAACCTTGAAACTGCAACAGAACTGTTTCCCTGATTCTTCCAGCGACGCACACTCCCCTCTGCTACATCTCTCTGCACCATTGCTATACCTTTCATCTATCTGCCCTGGGAGGACACAGTCTTACCTGTAGAAGACTTATCATCTAGCTGCAAAACACCATCCCTTCCAGAGGACCTGCACAGCAGCGCTGGTCACCCTGACCAGGTACTACAGGTGGCGTCATGACAAACTACACGAACACTAATCCCCTGTAAATACTCCCCCCTTTTAAAGTGAGCGCCCAGGGCAACGGACCGAGCCGTGTGCTGCCCGTGACATCCCCCATAGAAGTCTATAGGCTCAGGTCAGAGTCCCCGCGGCCCTGGCGGGCGGCTCACATACACCAGGTGAAATAAGTATTGAACACGTCGGCAATTTTCTAGGTAAACATAATTCCAAAGGTGCTAGTGACACAAAATTCTCATCAGATGTCGGTAACAACGCAACCAATCCACACAGGCAAAGAAATCAAATCATAGATGTCCATAAATTAACTTAGGTGTAATAATGAGAAATGACACAGGGAAAAAAGTATTGTAGACATGAAGAAAGAGAGGTGCCAAAAGCCATGGAAAATCATTATGACACCAGCTGAAATACACATAACTTTGCGGGTTATAGTTAGTGTTGAGCGATACGATACTGCAAATATCGGGTATCGGCCGATATTAGCTGTATCGGACTTTCGATTCCGAGTTCCGATATTGTCGTCTTATCGGATACCGGAATCGGAATTGTCACTGTCACTGTCAGTGTCCGTCGGTCGGGTCTGTCAGGAGTCAGCGGCACTTACCTGGCAGAAGATCTCCGGCGGTCACGGCCTGGACTGCTTGATGGCCGCCATCATCTTTCCCCGGCGGTCACATGCAGTTTCTCGCGATAACTGCAGTGACTGCTGGGTAATCCCGGCCGTAAAGCAGTCAGTCCGATGACGTCACCGCCGGGGAAGCAGGTAATCAGCTGTGCTGCGTCGCGATGACAGGCTCTGCCTGTCATTGCGATGTAGCAGAGCTGGATCGTCGTGGGACTGTCGTTACTATGGACTGCGTCGGACAGGTGGTATACTGTTGGTTTGTTTTTTTCCTTTTTTTACAGGAGATCGATGGCGTCGCAGGAATGAGAGTATAATAAAAGAAATGAAAACTGTGTTGTCTCTTTTATTTCATTAAAAGACTTTTTTTCTTGCTTTGTCTTTTTTTTATACATTTAAAAACTTTGGGATTAATAATGGATCGGTGTCTTATTGACGCCTATCCATTATTAACCGGGCTTATTGTCACCGTGCAATCAACGGTGACATTAACCCCTTATTACCCCACTTGCCACCGCTACAGGGCAGTGGGAAGAGCCGGGTAAAGTGCCACAATTGGCACATCTTTTGATGCGCCAAATGTGGGGCTGCTGTAGCCTGGTATTATCAGGCTGTTGAGGGCCAAAATCCATGGGCCTTGACAGTCTTTTAATACCAGGCCGCAGCAGTCTGCATTTTACTTGGCTGGTTAACAAAAATAGGGGGACCCCTACGCGCTTTTTTTTTCGAGGGGATCCCCTATTTTTGTTAACCAGCCAAGCTAAGCAGACTGCTGTGGCCTGGTATTATCAGGCTGGCAAGGTCCATGGATATTGGATCCTTACCAGCCTGAAAAACCAGGCCTCAGCAGTCTGCTTCATCTGGCTGGTTAACAAAAATAGGGGGGACCCCACGCCAATTTTTTCGAGGGGATCCCCTATTTTTGTTAACCAGCCAAGATATGCAGACTGCTGTGGCCTGGTATTATCAGGCTGGCAAGGTCCATGGATCTTGGCTCCTTACCAGCCTGAAAAACCAGGCCTCAGCAGTCTGCTTCATCTGGCTGGTTAACAAAAATAGGGGGGACCCCACGCCAAATTTTTTCGACGGGATCCCCTATTTTTGTTAACCAGCAAAGATAAGCAGACTGTTGTGGCCTGGTATTATCAGGCTGGCAAGCAGGGTCGGACTGAGCCACCGGAGAAACCTCCGGTGGGCCCCAGCTCCTGCGTGGTGGGCCCTGATTTGAAAGGATAGGTCGCGGGGCAGAGGGGGCGGTGGCCCCGGGCCCCGCCTCTGAGGGGGCCCACCCGGAGCTACGCTACAGTAACTGTATCGGCGTGCACAGCACGCCGATACAGTTACATTCTGCGGCAGAGCAGGGAGAATCGATCTTCCTGCTCTGCCGCCGAGAAGCTATGGGGCCTGAACAGGCGTTGGGGGGGCCCCCATCACCCGTCATCGGAGGGTCAGCTGTATCGGCATCCAGCCGATACAGCTGACCGCATAGAGAGAGAAGGAGCGAGCGCTCCTTCTCTCCCATAATCCCCCTCTCAGCGTCTGACAGCGGGCGCGATGACATCACCTGCCGGCGCCCGCTGTCAGACGCTGAGAGGGAGAACAGTGAGCAGCACAGGAGCCGGGAGGTGAGTATTGTTTTTTTTTTTTTTTAATGGGGGTGCATTATACTACAGAGGCTGTATATGGGGGGTGCATTATACTACAGAGGCTGTATATGGGGGCTGCATTATACTACAGAGGCTCCATATTGGGGTGCATTATACTACAGAGACTCCCTATGGGGATGCATTATACTACAGAGGCTGCCTATGGGGGTGCATTATAATATAGCGGCTGCCTATGGTGGTGCATTATATTATAGACTCTGCCTATGGGGGTTTATTATAATATAGAGGCTGCCTATGGGGGTGCATTATACTATATTGAGGACTATCTGGTGTATTATGCTGTATGGATGCTATCTAGGGGCCATCATACAGTGTTGGACCCATTAAATAGTTTGGGGACATTAAGGGGTCAGTATATATCCAGTGAGGGGCATTATTCTGTGTATAGGGGAGATGTACAGGGGGAGACTTGGGACATTATTAAATGTAAAGTGGACACTTATTGTTATAGGGGAACTCGGGTTACTGTGACTGTCAAAGGGGCACACAGGGCATTATTACAGTCTAGGGAACAAAATGTGGTCACTGTTTTCTAGGGCACTTGCACCCGGCATTACTATATTCTAGAGGGGTGCTTTAAAATTTAGAGGTCACACAGAACCACACAGCAGGTGCAGTAATAGGGACACATATGGCAGCAGCGGCTCAGTATTGGGGTATCAGGTGCAGAAATAGGGACACATATGGCAGCAGCGGCTCAGTATTGGGGTATCAGCAGGATGAGGAGTTTGTGCAGGTTGAGAATAGTCCAATTGGTGACCAAGACAGTGCTAAAAATATGAGAAGTGAAATGTGTCTTTGTTGTAATCTCTGCAGTCGAGTCCTGGCTGGAGAAGTCGTCATGTCGGTCTGGGCCAGATGGAAAAGAAATGAAAAGTGAACAATTCCATTAGAAAGAACATCAGCGGTAAGTCATTATCTGTACCTGTGCTGTAATCTGTTATATGTTCTGTAGGACTGGTATTATTTACCACAGACCATATGGCGGTAATATCAATATTGGTCTTTTTATATATAGATTATTTTTGGCAACAGCGCGGTCATTTGCTGAGGTTCTCTGATTAGGGGCCCACTCAGAAGTTTCGCCCCCACTAAACCAAAACCCTAGCTACGCCTCTGGCTCTCTCTCTTAGTCTTTCTTTCTCTCTCTAGTCTTTCTCGCTCTCTGTTCTTTCTTTCTCGCTCTCTGTTCTTTTTTCTCTCTGTTCTTTCTTTCTCTCTCTCTTTTCTTTCTTTCCTCTCTTTCTTTCTCTGTTTGTTCTTTCTCTCTCGCTGCTCTTTCTTTCTTTTCCTCAGTACCAGCCACTGTGCCCTCATTACCAGTCAGTGTGATCAGCAGTGCTAAATGGGTACGCTTGGGGCCAGGATATGGGTGTGATTAGCTGTTAAATGGGTGTGGTCAGGGCGTGGCCTAAAATTTGCAGCGACGCCCTACGCGTGCCGCAGCCTTTAACCCTCTTTCCTGTCTTCAAAATTTGGGAGGTATGCTGTATGACCTCACTACAACTTCTGGCCATGCTCCTGATGAGCGCGACGGATGGTCTCCTGAGGGATCTCCTCCCACACCTGGACTAAAGCATCCACCAACTCCTGGACAGTCTGTGGTGCAACGTGGCATGGCCTAAAATTTGCTGCAGCAGGCACAGCGTGCCACAGCCTTTGTCCCTCTTTCCCTTCTTCAAAGGTTGGGAAGTATGATGGTGGGCCCCAAGAATATTTTTTCTCTGGTGGGCCCAAGGTACTCCAGTCCGACGCTGCTGGCAAGGTCCATGGATATTGGCTCCTTAACAGCCTTAAATACCATGCCTCAGCAGCAGGGGCGTACATAGAAATCATGGGGCCCCATAGCAAAAGTCTGAATGGGCCCCCCCCAAAAAAAAAACCCAGAGCCATTGTAAATGTAAAGTGCCAGCACAGTGAGGGGACACATTAAACAAAAAAATGTATTATGCCCCCATAGATTGTGCCCCCATAGATGCTCCATAGTATAGGCCCTTATGCTGCCGCAGCTGCTGCAACCAAAAAAAAAAAAAAAGACATACTCACCTTTCGTCGCTGGGGGCCAGGTGCCGGTGTCCTGAGCAGGGGGTGACACCAGGTGCCGATGTCACCGCTCGCTCAGGGCCCCGGCACCTGAGATATTTACCTGTCCTCTCTCCACTGCTGAGTGCCGCTGTCTTCGGGGTCCTCCAGCAGTGAATGATCAGGCAGAGGGCGCGGCGCGCACTAACGACGTCATCGCGCCCTCTGACCTGAACATTGCAGCAAGAGGACGCGAGCAACGGTGGAACGGGACAGGTAAATATCCCTTATACTCACCCTTCCGCCGGCGCGGTCTGTGCAGCCCCTGCTCTTCTCCCACGGTCTCCGCCGCCAGTGTTCAGCGGTCACGCGGGACAGCTCATTAAAGTCATGAATATGTGCGTATTCATGACTGTAATGAGCGGTACCACCTGACCGCTGAACACAGGCGTCGGAGACCGTGGGAGAAGAGCAGGGGCTGCAGAGACCGCACCAGGAGGGGTGAGTATATAGAAGAGCTGCGCTCACCCTCCCCCGCCGACCCCCTGGTAGTACTGTGTCAGCACAGCTACCCGACCGTCGAGGGCCCCCTCACCTGTCCGGTCCCCATAGCAGCTGCTTGGTCTGCTTCATTCACGGTATGCCACTGCTCAGCAGTCTGCTTCATCAGGCTGGTTAACAAAAATAGGGGGGACCCGACGCCATTTTTTTTTCGAAGGGAACCCCTATTTTTGTTAATCAGTTCCCTCTGACGTCACTGATTGTGTCCCTGGCTGACCTGAAGTGAAAGTGGAAAGCAATCAATTAAGCTTTCCACTTCCTCTCCTGTCAGCCAGGAGAGGAACTCATTCATTTGGGGGTTTACTGTGAGGCTGCAGCATTAGCTGCGGTCCCTGCAGTAAACATTAACCCTTTCTGAAGGATTACACCGTGGGACCTGACTGTGCATGGGATAGGTAAGAATAATTTTGCTTTTTTATTTTATTTTTATTACAGGAAATGGTTTTTGCAGTCAAATAAAAGATGGTCAAAAACATGTGTCTTTATTTCATTAAAATGATTTTTAATTAAAGTGTGTGTGTTTTATTTTTATTTCATGCAATAGGATTAATAATTGATAGTTGTCTAATTGACAGCTCTCAATAATTAACCTGGCTTAAGGTCACCTTTCAATTGCAAGGTGGCTTTAACCCCATATTAACCCATTCGCCACCGCTACAGGGCAATGGGAATAGACGGGCAAAATGCCAGAAAGGGCGAATCTAATTATAGATTTGTCTTTTCTGGGGTGTCTGGGGGCAGATGTTAGTAGCCAGGGGGGGCCAAAAATAATGGTCCCTCTCTGGGCTATTATTATCTGCCCCCATTCGCTGGCTTTGTCTGTCCGGTTGCGAAAATAGGGCGGGAGCCCACGCATTTTTTTTAAACAATTTTACACCTCATATATATATATATACATGTCATTGAATTTGTGACACATATTATATATAATATATATATATAATATATATTATAGTTCATACACTTCTACATAGTATAATAGCCACTAATTCAATTGCCGGCTTTTGTGAAAATTCAGAACCCGACATGAAATTACACTTGGTGTACATAGGGTTAACCATGTCCTTTGCTATCTGATTTGCACAAACAATTACATCAGTCTATGTGTGCAAAATTTCACACCTGTAGGGGTTAATTAAAGGTGTAAATTCGTAGCAAAAAAGTCCGTTTTTTTTTTACAACGAATTTACAACTTTAATTAACCCCTACAGGTGTGAAATTTTGCACACATAGACTGATGTAATTGTTTGTGCAAATCAGATAGCAAACGACATGAAAAGACATGGTTAACCCTATGTACACCAAGTGTCATTTCATGTCGGGTGCTTCTGTCATTTCACAGAAGCCGGCTTTACCCGGCAATTGAATCAGAGGCTATTTTACTATGTAGAAGTGTATAAACTATACATATATGTATATATATATGTCACAATGACATGTATGTATATATATATATATATATATATATGTATTCTATGTGTGTATATTTTGTGTTTACAACGAAAGAAAGGTTTTTTTTAGTTGCAATATTTTGTTCCCATAGACTTACATGGGACTTCTGGTATCGGTATCGGGTATTGCCGATATTTTAGTGATATCGGCGATACCATTCCGATCCGATATTTTTGGATATCGGAAAGTATCGCTCAACACTAGTTATAGTTAATTTAGTGACAAAATGAACAATTGGTGGAGAAAGGTTGAACTTGATGGACCGAGGTCTTTTTTCAACCTATGTAACTAAGTAACTAATTAGAAAGTAATACTGCCACTTTGTGAAAAATAATTTCAGCTGGTTCAGCTCATGGCCTATAAAAAGGTGTCTCATTACTCTCATGATCCAGTCCAGAGTTTGCTTTCTTCTTGTCTTCTCTCTGGACTGGTCATGCGGGGGCTAATCCCCTCTGCCTCATTTTGGAGCTGGCTGGGCTATTTCAGTCCTCTGCAGCCTGCAGGCCAGCATCAGCTATAGTTCTTGCTTCCTGGCTAGAGCCGCTGACCCGTATACCCTAGTGATTCTTCTGCCTCTGACTTCCCGTACTTGTGTATGACATTGCCTGATCTCTGGACTCTGCCTTTTGCTTTCCGTCTCTGATACCTCGCTCCTCGACTGGCTCTGACTCATTGGCTTGTACCCTGACTACGTCTTACATCTCACATTTTGGATACTATTTTCCTGGTAGGCTCGGACTTCTGGCTTGTCTGACTACGTGCATTGATGTGACCTGTGGTACTTCTGCTCCTGACAGTTTCTGACTTCGGCTTGTTGACCACTCTTTCGTTACCTGTGACACCTGTGCTGCTGTTATGTGTTACTACACTGTGTGTGTGTGCAACCTCTCTTCCCTCACCAGCACCCCTTGGGGGAGGTTGCGCTATACTGCACTGCAGCAGAACATTATATTTACCAAGGTACCACACAAGAAACATCTCATGATGGGTAAAACCAGTGAGCAGTCTCACGACCTTCACAACCTTTTTGTTGCAAAAACATACTGATGGCATTGGTTACAGAAGAATTTCTAAACCACTGACCATTCCAGTGAGCACTGTTGGGGCCATAATCAGGAAGAGGAAAGAACATAATTTCACCACAAACTGGCCACAGCCAGGTACTCCCCTCAAGATTTCAGACAGATGAGAGAAAGGAATTATCAGAAGAATTGTCTAAGAACCAAGGACCACCTGTGGAGAGCTACAGGAACCTTAAATCAGTAGGTACAATTGTTTCAAAGAAAACAAAAAGTAATGCACTCAGCCTTTATTATGTGCATGCATGCTCACCATTCAATACTCCATTGCTGAACAAAAAGAATGTTCAAGAGTGTTTAAAGTTTGCTCAACATTTAGAAAAGCCTGTGAAATACTGGGAGAATATATTCTGGTCAGATGAGACCAAAAATTGAACTCTTTGGAAGCCATAAGGCACTCTATATCACCCTAAAAACACCATACCAACAGTGAAGTTTGGAGGTGGAAACATCAGGGTGTGGGGCGGTTTTTCAACATATGGCACTGGAAAACGTCGTGTGATTGACGGAAGGATAAATGGACAAATGTATCCAAACATTCTTTGAAAAAATCTACTGCCATCTACAAGGATGCTAAAGATGAAACAAGGATGGACATTTCAGCATTCTATGATCTCAAATACAACTTTCAAACAAAGAAAATAAAGCTGCTAGAATGGCCCAGCCAATCACCTGACTAATCCAATTGAAAATTTATAGAAGGAGCTAATGCTCAGAGAGCATAGAAGGATCCCAGGAACCTTCAGGATTTGAAGAGTGTTTTGTGTTGAAGAATGGGCCAAAATCACACCTGGAAAATGCATGTGACTTAGTTCTCCATGAAGGAGGCGTATTGAAGCTGTCATCACCAACAAAGGCTTTTGTGCATAAGATTCAAATAAATTTCAGTAAGTGTGTTTAATAGTTTTTCCCTGTGTCATTTCTCATTATTACACATTTAATTTATCGACATCAATAGTTTGATTTTTTTGCCTGTATTGATTGGATGGGTTGTTACTGACATCTGGTGAGAATTTTATGTCAATATCAAATAGAAATATATTCGCTTAGAAAATTGATGACGTGTTCAATACTTATTTCACCTGCTGTATAGGAAAAAAAAAATTGTAAGATGTGAGGACACATATTACACACATTCACTGGTACAAGCATTAAAAATACCCAAAAACTGTTTTTGATGGATACAGTAGTTCCTGAGTTATGGAAATTTGTTCTGTATGTCAGACATGTATTAGAAATTTATCACAATTCCATCCCTCAGTGTGGCTGGCTGGGATGCAGGTACTGACGGCTCAGCCATCCAATCTGGTACAGCAATGTGCTGAAGCTGCCAGTACTTTGACTGACACCTCAGTCTCCAGTCTGGTGCAGGAGAGTGCTGAACTGTCAGTTTTTTTGACTGACATCTGAGACTGGGAAGTGCTGGCTGTTTCCGGGTGTCCATTGATCCAGGTGATTGCCCGGCTTAAAAGGTCTGTCAGTCCCAGACCTCTGCCAGATGCACATTCAGCTTTTGTGTGGTTTGTCCCTGTATGCCTTGTGTTCTGTTTGTTGATCTTTCGTTGCCTGACCTGGAACCATGTTCTGACCATCAGTCTGTGTGGCCCCTTTGTTCTGATCCGCTATCTTCCTGGTATTTTGATCTTGGACCGTTACCTGACTACGCCTTTGTCTATTGCATGTATGACATACCCTCCTGGCTTTTGATCTGGGACTCCTTGACTATCCCGACTAACAGCTTGTCCATGCGAAATGACTGAGCATCATATTAAGTCTGGCCGATACGTTTTTCTTTTTCGCTACTATGGATCCTGTTCACACGCTTAGTGACCAGCTGGCGAATTTGATGCAGACATGGACATTTTCCTTGTTTCCTTGTTTCCACAAGCCCCAAAATGGTCTTCTGTTGATTCCTTTTTTGACATTTTAGGTCTAATCTATGACGAACCCGACAGGATCCAGGTCGCTGAGGCTGTCATGAACCTGGCACAGGGGGGGTCACACAGCTGAGGACTACTGCACTGAATTCCAGCAGTAATACACTGAAGTTCTGTGGAACAATGCAGCTCTCAGTTCCACAAAGGCCTTTCCAAAATTCTTAAGGATGCATGATGCCCCTTGTTCTCTGGCAGAGGCCATGACCCAGGCCATACGAATATACCGCAGAATCCGTAAGAGACGTAGTGTATAGTAGGCTGCCCGTTATACTTCCCTGGAACAGAGCCATTTACCGGAGGTGGAGCCATTGAAGGTTAGAGTTGCCAGTCTTTATGTTGTGGAGAAAAGACATGGACAAGATCTTGGACTGTCTGTACTGTTGCCTCTCTGAACATTTTCTCAAGAATTGCCCAAATCGTCCTCAGGTTAGCAAACCATCAGGAGAACATCTGAGGGTCTATTTGAAAATCTTGTCATGCCATTTGGGTTATCAATACACCTGCTGTGTTTCAAAACCTGCACATGTATGTTTCATTGAATGATATTTTCTTTGATTGTATTGGAAGATATGTTTTGATTTACCTGGATGATATTCTAATTTTCTCATCTGATTTGGACTCTTACCAGGAACATGTCCGTGTTGCATTACAAAGGTTGAGGGAAAACTATTTGCTTGCTAAATAAGAGAAATGTGTTTTTTCTGTTCAAGAAATTTCATTTTGGGGTTTATCTTGTCAGCAGAAGGGTTTAGGATGGACCTTGGGAAGGTGCAGGCCATAAACGATTGGGTTCAACCTTGTAATCTTAACGCTTTGCAGCGTTTTCTAGGATTCGCCAACTATTATAGGAAATTTATCAAGGGTGTTTCTCATTTTGCTAAACCTCTTACTGACCTAATATGTAAGGGGGCGAATCTCAAGGTTTGGCCGCCGGGTGCTATAAGAGTATTTCATGTCTGCTCCTGTTATGATTTGGTAGCCGAGGAGGACAGGAGCAAAAAAAAACAGCAAAGGCAGCCAAACACCCACAGAGGTTGGGAACTAATGGGTTGCAGATCCCTAAGCTAACCGCACAACTAGAAGCAGCCGTGGGACGTACCTACGGTGACCTAGACGCCTCGGCACAGCCGGAGAGATTAGCTACACCTGAAGATAGAAACAGGAACGTTAACTGCCCCGGAGTAGAGCCCCAAAGGAATAGGAAGCCCCCAAACATATAATGGTGGTTAGACAAGAAGAAACACAAACGCAGGTAGAAAATAGAGTGAGCAAACGCTGGGGCCAAATACTGCCTAGATAGGACAGGACAGAATACTATCTGCAACCCAGCAAAACCCTAGAAAATTCCAACACATCTGATTTAAAAAAAATGCTGAGACCACATGATCTTGCCACCCGCTAAATCAGATCTCTAGTGTGACCAAGCTGCTAACCCGTAGCCACTCAAACAGCAGGGACAGAGCAATGGAACAAATAAACAGTGGCAACTGAAAAACAGAGAGTAGCACAGGCCCCTGGAGGGAACCCGGCTAACCTCCACAAAAGTGCAGACAAAAAAATGGAAATTGCAAACACAATAGAAACAAGCAGAAAATATCTTATCTGAAAGTAGCAGACGAAGGCAAGACACCAGCTGACTTCCAAATGAACCAGGAAACAACAATTGATCACCGGCGAGGATCATGGAAGGCAGCTCACTTATATCAGCCCAGTCAGTCTCTCCTGATTGCCAGTCATCGCTCGCAGGTGATGGACTTCTACTATTCAACACTGGTTCAATACCCTCAGCAACCACCAGAGGGAGCCCCAACTCAGAAGTCCATTTCCAACATGCTCACAGCATGCTCCCATTCTAATCCAACCCAATCACCAAGAACAGTTCATTGTGAAGGTGGATGCCTCGAAGGTCGGAGTAGAGGCAGTTTTATTGCAGGGGCCCAAAACTTTGACTAACCTAGGTCCATGTGTTTTTTTTCTAACAAAATTTTGATTGTGGAAAAAAATTGTGATGTTGGGAATCGTGAGTTACTTGCTGTTAAATTGGCCTTTGAGGAACAGAGGCATTATTTGAAGGGTGCGGTTCATCCAGTTACTGTGGTCACTGATCACAAAAATCTAGCTTACATTGTATCAGCTAAATGATTAACTCCCAGACAAGCTAAATGGTCCTTGTAGTTCTTTATGTTTAATTTTTCCATCACATTCAGACCAGTGTCTAAGAATGTGAAAGCTGGCACATTATCTTGTAGTCTCAATTCAGATTCTCCTCCAGGACCTCCATTATTCCTCAGGGTATTGTGGTTTCTATGGTAACCTCAAAGTTGGAAGAGGAGATCCGTAAAGTCCAGTTGTTGGCTCCTTCCGCTACTCCAGGGTCTAAAATATTTGAGCCTGTGTACTTAAGATTGCATGTGTTACAGGAATATAGCTCCATCTTAAGTGGTCATCCTCGGGTTACTGTTACATGGAAAGCCATTGCTAGACTTTTTTGGTGGCCGTCCATAAATAATGATATTAAAGATTTTGCACCTGTTTGTAAAATCTGCACATGCGCTAAAATCAGTCATAGCTGTCCGGCAGGGGAATTGGCTCAAATGCCAATTCCAGAAAGACTATGGATTCATTTGTCCATGGATTTCATTACAAATTTGTCTCTGTCTGATGGGAAAACTTCTATCTGGTTGGTAGTTGATTACCTAACACAGAGACACTCTCCATGTTATTTATTTGTCAAATTGTAAGGTTACATGGGATCACTCTTAACATAGTGTCTGATAGGGGAGTGCAATTTGTCTCAAAATTCCGGAGAGCTATTTTGTGGTAAAATTGAGATTGACTTGTCATTTTCATCTGCTTACCACCCTGAAACCAATGGTCAGAATGAGAGAACAAATCAATCTTTGGAACAAATTTTATGGTGCTTTGGTGCTGGTTCGGCAGGAGGACTGGTCTTTGTTTTTACCTGTCCCTGAGTTTGCCTTTAACAGTCGAGTAAATTAGGCTACTTTCACACATCAGGTTTTTACAATCAGGCACAATCTGTCAAAGTTTTAAAAAGATAGATCCAGCGCAGATTGTAAAAAACTGACGCGACTGATCAAGTATTTAGACGGATCCGTCATAAACTTTTGAACCTTGAGAAATGCACTGTGAGCATGCCTGTAATGAGAGAGAGACCAAAAAGCAATAGGAATAGAGTTGAGCGATACTTTCCGATATCCTAAAGTATCGGAATCAGAATGGTATCGCCGATATCACTAAAATATCGGCGATACCCGATACCGATACCGGAAGTCCCATGTAAGTCTATGGGAACAAAATATCGCAACTAAAAAAACCCCATTCTTTCCTTGTAAACACTAAATATACACACATAGAATACATATATATATATATATACATGTCATTGTGACATATATATATACATATATGTATAGTTTATACACTTCTACATAGTAAAATATCCTCTCTGATTCAATTGCCGGGTAAAGCCGGCTTCAGTGAAAAGACAGAAGCACCCGACATGAAATGACACTTGGTGTACATAGGGTTAACCATGTCTTTTCATGTCCTTTGCTATCTAATTTGCACAAACAATTAAATCAGTCTATGTGTGCAAAATTTCACACCTGTAGGGGTTAATTAAAGGTGTAAATTCGTTGTAAAAAAAACGGACTTTTTTGCTACGAATTTACACCTTTAATTAACCCCTACAGGTGTGAAATTTTGCACACATAGTCTGATTTAATTGTTTGTGCAAATTAGATAGCAAAGGACATGAAAAGACATGGTTAACCCTATGTACACCAAGTGTCATTTCATGTCGGGTTCTGCATTTTCACAAAAGCCGGCAATTGAATTAGCGGCTATTATACTATGTAGAAGTGTATGAACTACAAATATAAAATATATATATATATATGTGTCACAAATTCAATGACATGTATATATATATATATATATATATATATATGAGGTGTAAAATTGCTGAAAAAAAATGCGTGGGCTCCCGCCCTATTTTCGCAACCAGACAGACAAAGCCAGTGAGTGGGGGCAGATAATAATAGCCCAGAGAGGGACCATTTTTTTTGGCCCCCCCCGGCTACTTAACATCTGCCCCCAGACACCCCAGAAAGGGCAAATCTCTAATTAGATTTGCCCTTTCTGGCACTTTGCCCGTCTATTCCCATTGCCCTGTAGCGGTGGCGAATGGGTTAATAAGGGGTTAAAATGACCTTGCAATTGAAAGGTCACTTTAAGCCAGGTTAATAATTGAGAGCTGTCAATTAGACAACTATCAATTATTAATCCTATTGTATGAAAGAAAAATCAAACACACACACTTTAATAAAAAAGAAGTTTAATGAAATAATCACACAGTTTTTGACCATATTTTATTTACCTGCTAAAACCATTTCCTGTAATAAAAATAAAATAATAAAGCAAAATTATTCTTACCAATCCGATGCACAGTCAGGTCCCACGGTGTAATCCTTCAGAAAGGGTTAATGTTTACTGCAGGGACCGCAGCTAATGCTGCAGCCTCACAGTAAACCCCAAATGAATGAGTTCCTCTCCTGCCTGACAGGAGAGTAAAGGCTGGGTGTCACATAACGATACACCAGCGATCCCGACAACGATATGCACTTGTCAGGATCGCTGGTGTATCGCTACATGATCGCTGCTGAGCTGCCAAACAGGCAGCTCAGGCAGCGATCTGGGACAGCGACACTGCGGGTAACATCGCTTAAGGGCCCGTCTCACATAGCGATATCGCTACCGAGATCGCTGCTGAGTCACAAGTTTTGTGACGCAGCAGCGAGCTCACCAGCGATATCGCTGTGTGTGACATTCAGCGACGATCAGCCCCCCTGCCGGGTATCGCTGATCGTCGCAGAAATGTCAGGACCTTTTTTTGATCGCTGGTTTCCCTCTGACAGGCACGCATCGCTGCGTGTGACAGGCGGGAGACCAGCGATCCGCTGGTAACCAAGGTACACAGCGGGTTTCCAGGCACCGCGCAGCGCTTGGAAACCCGCTGTGTACCTTGGATACCAGCTCCCTGCATCAGGGCGCTGGTATCCAAGGTACACAGCGGGTTTCTAGGCACAGCCCCGCGCCTGGAAACCCGCTGTGTACCTTGGTTACCAGCGGATCGCTGGTCTCCCGCCTGTCACACGCAGCGATGCGTGCCTGTCAGCGGGAAACCAGCCATCAAAAAAAGGTCCTGACATTTCAGCGACGATCAGCGATACCCGGCAGGGGGGCTGATCGTCGCTGAATGTCACACACAGCGATATCGCTGGTGAGCTCGCTGCTGCGTCACAAAACTAGTGACTCAGCAGCGATCTCGGTAGCGATATCGCTATGTGAGACGGGCCCTTAAGTGGAAAGCTTAATTGATTGCTTTCCACTTTCACTTCAGGTCAGCCAGGGACACAATCAGTGACGTCAGAGGGAACTGATTAACAAAAATAGGAGTTCCCTTCGAAAAAAAAATGGCGTGGGGTCCCCCCTATTTTTGTTAACCAGCCAGATGAAGCAGACGCTGAGGCCTGGATTTTCAGGCTGTTAAGGAGCCAAGATCCATGGACCTTGCCAGCCTGATAATACTAGGCCACAGCAGTCTGCATATCTTGGCTGATTAACAAAAATAGGGGATCCCCTGAAAAAAATTGGCGTGGGGTCCCCCCTATTTTGTTAACCAGCCAGATGAAGCAGACCGCTGAGGCCTGGATTTTCAGGCTGTTAAGGAGCCAAGATCCATGGACCTTGCCAGCCTGATAATACTAGGCCACAGCAGTCTGCATATCTTGGCTGATTAACAAAAATAGGGGATCCCCTCGAAAAAAATTGGCGTGGGGTCCCCCCTATTTTTGTTAACCAGCCAGATGAAGCAGACCGCTGAGGCCTGGATTTTCAGGCTGTTAAGGAGCCAAGATCCATGGACCTTGCCAGCCTGATAATACCAGGCCACAGCAGTCTGCATATCTTGGCTGATTAACAAAAATAGGGGATCCCCTCGAAAAAAATTGGCATGGGGTCCCCCCTATTTTTGTTAACCAGCCAGATGAAGCAGACCGCTGAGGCCTGTTTTTTCAGGCTGGTAAGGATCCAATATCCATGGACCTTGCAAGCCTGATAATACCAGGCCACAGCAGTCTGCTTAGCTTGGCTGGTTAACAAAAATAGGGGATCCCCTCGAAAAAAAAACGGCGTAGGGGTCCCCCTATTTTTGTTAACCAGCCAAGTAAAATGCAGACTGCTGCGGCCTGGTATTAAAAGACTGTCAAGGCCCATGGATTTTGGCCCTCAACAGCCTGATAATACCAGGCTACAGCAGCCCCACATTTGGCGCATCAAAAGATGTGCCAATTGTGGCACTTTACCCGGCTCTTCCCACTTGCCCTGTAGCGGTGGCAAGCGGGGTAATAAGGGGTTAATGTCACCGTTGATTGCACGGTGACAATAAGCCCGGTTAATAATGGAGAGGTGTCAATAAGACACCGATCCATTATTAATCCCAAAGTTATTAAATGCATAAAAAAAAGACAAAGCAAGAAAAAAGTATTTTAATGAAATAAAAGAGACAACACAGTTTTCATTTTTTTTATTACTCTCTCATTCCTGCGACGCCATCGATCTCCTGTAAAAAAATAAAAAAAACAAACCAACAGTATACCACCTGTCCGACGCAGTCCATAGTAACGACAGTCCCACGACGATCCAACTCTGCTACATCGCAATGACAGGCAGAGCCTGTCATCGCGACGCAGCACAGCTGATTACCTGCTTCCCCGGCGGTGACGTCATCGGACTGACTGCTTTACGGCCGGGATTACCCAGCAGTCACTGCAGTTATCGCGAGAAACTGCATGTGACCGCCGGGGAAAGAAGATGGCGTCCATGAAGCAGTCCAGGACGTGACCGCCGGAGATCTTCTGCCAGGTAAGTGCCGCTGACTCCTGACAGACCCGACCGACGGACACTGACAGTGACAGTGACAATCCCGATTCCGGTATCCGATAAGACGAAAATATCGGAACTCGGAATCGGAATTCCGATACAGCCAATATCGGCCGATACCCGATACTTGCAGTATCGGAATGCTCAACCCTAAATAGGAATAGTTCCAGGCACGCTCAGAGTGGAAAAATGGAATCCGGTAACCGGATCCGTCTTTTGCCTGATCCGGCACCCATAGACTTCCATTGTAGCAAAAAGTCGGAAGTGCCGCATCCGGCGCTGTCCTGTTTTTTGCCGCAGATGAAAAATGTTCCTAGAGAGGTTTTTTCAAGACTCCGGAATGAAATTTTTTGCCGGAAGAAACTGGAGGCCATGCGGACCAATCCGGCGCGAATACAAGTGAGTCGCTCACAGACCAGGGCTTGTGGGGTACTCGGCACCGAGCCCGTTTACTTCAATGGGGGAGAGGTCACGGGTAGCGCAGCTCGGTCCGTTGCCCTGGGCGCTCATACAAGGGGGATATTTACAGGGGATTGTAGTAATTGTTCGTGACGCCACCTGTGGTTTCTGATCAAGGTGACCAGCGCTGCAGGGTGAATCTTCTGAGGGGATGTTACTGGGCAGCAAGGTGTTAAGTCTCCCACAGGTGAGACTGTTCCCTCAAAGTCTATGGCGGTGCAGGGTGCAGGCAATAAGTCAGACACACACAAGTCAGTCTCTTTCCATACCTTTACTGGTGGTACTTGCAGGTATGTCCCGGGAAGCTGCTCAGGGTGGAGGATGCACATCCAGTAATCACTGAGTAGGTTTGAGGCCTCCTTACTTCCAATGTGTATGAGTTCCTACTTGCATGAAGCGAAGTTTAACTCTGAATAGAACAGCTACGCCCGGCCGACATTGTGGTGGAGCCTTCTTTTGGACAGAACTAGTCTCTATGTGCAGGGCCCTGCTAGACTCTTGTTCTTCCTGACCCCAGTTACGTATCAGCACTGTTGGGCCCCTCTGTGACCTGAAGTCCAGCAGGGTCACCGGTTTTTCCACTAGCCGTGAAGGAACTAGCAAGCTCGGACCCGGCGTCCGGTTAAGCAGAGTGGAGGATAAGCTATCGTTGCTATTTCACCTCAGTCACTCTTTCCATTTCACCACTCGCCTGTCGCCCTACTCACACCCTTAACATAAGCACAGGCAACAGTAGGTGTAGTCGTCAGCTTCCTTCTATCACAGCTCACTGACCGTTTCTCAGTTGACTCGTTGTTATAATAACTGTAGCTCCCTTCCTTCTTTCCTTCATAGGCTCTGTCCAGAGTAGCTATCAGGACCTTCCGTCAGACTGATTTCATGCTCACTCCGAGAGTCACTTTCCACGTTCATAGGGAACCAACAGTCAGCCTGTTCTGAGGTAACAGCTTGCAATCTTTTTGAAAGGAATCTCCGTCTGTCTGAGCTAGAATGTCTCTGACAGGAAATCCACTCCAAGACTGGCTGAGACTAGAATGAACAGAACGACTAGACTGCAAAAGACAAAAGACCCACTGCTACATCTCTCACTACCTTAAATAGTCTAAGGCTCCCTCTAGTGGCACTATAGGGAAGTGTGAGTGTGAATGAATATCAGGTGAGTGTGCATTACCTTCTGTGCATCCTCCAGGGAACATGTGTCACCAAGCGCAGCTGGGCCACACATCCCCCCTAGTTATATTCAGCACTCCCGGGCTGAAATAGAAAAACAATTTTTATAATAACATCAACAACATAACTCATCCCTTGCGGGAGGTAAGGACACTTTAACGTTACATTGTGTACAAATTGCAATTAGAAAAATAGCAAAATACTTTCACAGTGCAAATAAATACAAGATTCTTGTGGAGGACCCGCACCAAACCTCCCACGTGGGTCCTGGGTGGGCTGCAGGACTTCTCTGCTGCAAACCTCACTCAAGGCCACACCATACGGGTTTTTCTTCAGAGGTAGAATGGCTTTACGTAAAACCAAGATGGGGCACCGAAGTGCTAACTATTTACAACTAAAGTTCTGTGCTGCAAGAGTCCTCAGCACGCAGTCATTTGCATAAGAACATTTCACATTAATACTTCACATTACCCAACTCGAGTATAATATTTCAGACATTTATCACATTCACAATAAAGTGCAATTCTCTTTAACTTTGTACAGATGCAGTAAACCCTGTCTGGGTCCTACTGGTCTTCTTTGCATATTGTGGTTACACCTTCCATACCTGGGGCTGTAAGTATGCGGTGCGCTCTGGAACGCATCACTAGCAGATCATGTCCTGCTACCTGTGTCTGGGTAGCCACAGTCCTTGTTTCACTTTTGCGACTTACTTGAGGCCTTACAGGTGCCTCTTCTGAATACAGATTTGGCTCTTTTGAGAACGCACTAGCCTGTTGCGTTGCAGCATAGGATGCCGGATAAGATGCAGGCGCGCGCAGTGGCTCAGTTGGAGACGCACTAACCTGCTGCTGTCGCTGCTCCATCTCTTCCCAGTCGATCTCCTCCGTCGTCCCTACCGGGGGACTGCATTCCGCTGCGGCCTCTGGTTCCAGGCCTGGCTGGCATTCCGGTGCGGGCAGGGCCTCCTCAGCCTCCTTCCCTCCCGCCGCGTCCTCGGCGGAGTCAGGATCAGCTCTTTCGGGGCCGGCCTCCGGTGCTTCATTAGCCGCTGGGTCCAGTGGTGGTGCGGGTGGCAGCTGCGCTTCTGGAGGGGAGAGCGTTGCGTCCCACAGCAGCCGCTGTTTCAGGGCACGCCAGCTTTTCTCCATCGCCTCCATTTCAGCGCGGTGTCGGGCCATGTCCCTCAGCACCGCATCCACTTCCTCCACTTTTTGCGTTCTTCGGTCGTCCACCCGACCTGGGGACGGCTCAGGCACAGGTAGTAGCTCTTCAGGGGAACGGGGTCTGCGCACGGCCATTCCTCCACACAGCGTCTCCTGTCCTTCCGCCATCTCACTCCAGGCCAGACTGTGTTTTCCATCTGGAACAATCTGGTCTCTTCGTGGAGGCGGGACTTTCGCTTTCTCTTCTTGGCATAGAGGATGAAGAGGAGGCGGATCTCCCTTGCAGTGGGGCAGGCTCGGACATTGTAATAGCATTTAGACAGGGCGCCCATCACTTTCGCGCCACAGGGGGGGGTACGCCCACCAAGGCACGCCCACCTTCTTCACCAGCGCCTCAGGGCGCGAATATGGCAGCAAAATGGCGGAAAATGGCACCAAAAATCACAAAAACTGCACACAGTCTTTTTACACAAAAACAGTCCACATAGGCACACAGGACTCACATCTAGTAAGCTTCGGATCCTGTTCATGACGCCAAAGATGAGTCGCTCACAGACCAGGGCTTGTGGGGTACTCGGCACCGAGCCCGTTTACTTCAATGGGGGAGAGGTCACGGGTAGCGCAGCTCGGTCCGTTGCCCTGGGCGCTCATACAAGGGGGATATTTACAGGGGATTGTAGTAATTGTTCGTGACGCCACCTGTGGTTTCTGATCAAGGTGACCAGCGCTGCAGGGTGAATCTTCTGAGGGGATGTTACTGGGCAGCAAGGTGTTAAGTCTCCCACAGGTGAGACTGTTCCCTCAAAGTCTATGGCGGTGCAGGGTGCAGGCAATAAGTCAGACACACACAAGTCAGTCTCTTTCCATACCTTTACTGGTGGTACTTGCAGGTATGTCCCGGGAAGCTGCTCAGGGTGGAGGATGCACATCCAGTAATCACTGAGTAGGTTTGAGGCCTCCTTACTTCCAATGTGTATGAGTTCCTACTTGCATGAAGCGAAGTTTAACTCTGAATAGAACAGCTACGCCCGGCCGACATTGTGGTGGAGCCTTCTTTTGGACAGAACTAGTCTCTATGTGCAGGGCCCTGCTAGACTCTTGTTCTTCCTGACCCGGTTACGTATCAGCACTGTTGGGCCCCTCTGCGACCTGAAGTCCAGCAGGGTCACCGGTTTTTCCACTAGCCGTGAAGGAACTAGCAAGCTCGGACCCGGCGTCCGGTTAAGCAGAGTGGAGGATAAGCTATCGTTGCTATTTCACCTCAGTCACTCTTTCCATTTCACCACTCGCCTGTCGCCCTACTCACACCCTTAACATAAGCACAGGCAACAGTAGGTGTAGTCGTCAGCTTCCTTCTATCACAGCTCACTGACCGTTTCTCAGTTGACTCGTTGTTATAATAACTGTAGCTCCCTTCCTTCTTTCCTTCATAGGCTCTGTCCAGAGTAGCTATCAGGACCTTCCGTCAGACTGATTTCATGCTCACTCCGAGAGTCACTTTCCACGTTCATAGGGAACCAACAGTCAGCCTGTTCTGAGGTAACAGCTTGCAATCTTTTTGACAGGAATCTCCGTCTGTCTGAGCTAGAATGTCTCTGACAGGAAATCCACTCCAAGACTGGCTGAGACTAGAATGAACAGAACGACTAGACTGCAAAAGACAAAAGACCCACTGCTACATCTCTCACTACCTTAAATAGTCTAAGGCTCCCTCTAGTGGCACTATAGGGAAGTGTGAGTGTGAATGAATATCAGGTGAGTGTGCATTACCTTCTGTGCATCCTCCAGGGAACATGTGTCACCAAGCGCAGCTGGGCCACACACAAGTCAATGAGAAAAAAACGGATCCGGCGATAGATTTCGCTGGATCCGTTTTTTTAAAAATAGCCGGATCCTGCCTAACGGCAAAAATCTGATGTGTGAAAGTAGCCTAAGTGTACTGGAACCTCACAGTTTTTCTGTAATTATGGTTTTCATCCCCATTGTGGTGAATTTTCTAGGATTAGTTCTAAGGGTGAGTTTCCACGGTCAGGATACGCTGCGTGTTTGGCGCTGTGCGCTGGCGCAGCGCCAAACACGCAGCGTCCAGATGTTACAGCATAGTGGAGGGGATTTCAAGAAATCCCATCTCCACTATGCGTAACAATACGCAGGTGGCAAACCTGCGTAAACGGACATGCGGCACGTCTTTTTAGACCGCAGCATGTCCTCGCGTATTGCGGCGACGGTGCGTCGCCGCAACAGAATATTACACAGGGCTATGTAGCCCGGCGCTCTTTCCGGAGGTGTTCCGGAGGTGTCCTGAACACCTCCGGAAAGATCGCGCGTCATAAAGGGGGCGGGGCTTAGACGGAGCGGAATTTCCGCTCCGTCCAAAGCGCTGTGGTTCCGGACCGTGGAACCACAGCCTTAATGTCCTGGGGTGGAGGAGCCGTGCAGAGACTTGAAGATTCTTAAACCTATAAATAAACTATATAGCCATAAAGCAATAAAATATTAGAAATCTTTATTGAAATCTCTATTACTTTATGGCTATATAGTTTATTTATAGGTTTAAATTTCCATTAGTATATATAGCTTAAAATATTTTTTGTCAGCTTTAGTGGTTTACATTTGATTTTGTACCATTATTTGTTTTGGATAATATAGGTTAAAGAGACTTGGGGATTGCTGAAGGGAGGTTCAAAATAATATTATGACTGCTCAGATGGCCAAAAACAGAAGGCTGATAGAAAACGTTTGGTGGATCCTGTTTTTAAGATTGGGGATAAGGTTTGGCTGTTATCTAGGAACAATAAACGTAAAGGGGTTGTCCACTTCTAGGACAACCCCTTCTTAAACTAAATGTTTGGCCTAGATAAAATAATAAAGCCTATACTCATTTCCAGTGCTAGTGCCTTTCCTGCGGTGTTGGCACTCGCTCTCCCGCTGTGATGTGGTGTTGTTGTCTCGACCACGCACCACAATTGTGGGTTTCCAGGGCAATGGGGTACTCAGAGCCGAGCCCGTAGAAGTCTATGGGATTGTCACAGGCAGCGGTGGCTCGGTCTGTGGCCCTGGCGGTCAGGCGTATGTTGGGGGGTATATTTACAGGGGATATATATATACAGTTCGTGACGCCACCTGTAGTCTTCTGGTAATTTATACCAGCGCTGCTGTAGATCTCTGAGGGGATGGTGAGGCAGCTAGATGTCGGGTCCCCTACAGGTGGGACTCTTCCCTCAGGTCGGTAGTTAAAGCAGGGTTGTGCAGGCATGCAAGTAAATAACTCAGTCTCACATGGTCAGCGTCTTTCCATACCTTTACTTGTAAGATGGTAAGGCAGGTCCCAGGGAGGCTGATCCAAGGAGAATGTATTTTGAGATAGCAGCTGGACAAGTTAGGGGCCTCCTTTACTTTCACAACGATGAGTACAACCAGCATGAAGCGTAGTTCCCTCTATAACTCCAGCTATTCCATAGCTGTACTGCCCAGTCAGTTTTGTGGTCGGAGCCTTCCTGTGAGAGAGCTGAATTCCTATCTTGCTGATCAGGCTCAAAGTCTTCACTCCCCTGACCCCAGTTACGTACCGACTATTTAGGGGCTGCTTGCCGCGACCTAAGGTCCGATAAGCCTCTGGTTTTCTTACCACTAAGCGTGAAGCTTTAGTGATCCTTCGGTCCCAGTGACCGGTTACAATGTGCAGGACTTCTTCAATCCAAAAGCACTTTTCAAATATTCCTTTCCACTGTGCCTTTCGCCTTGTCCGCGCTTGTAGCATAAACACTCACACTTGCAAAAAGTCATATAATCACTCCCTTCTTCTCTTCCTTCAGAGTTAGTTACCAGACTCTCAGTTATCCACTAGGCAGGAGCACGTCTCTGAACCTTTCACTGTCCTTGGGACAGGTGACTGAAGTATTTCTGTACTAATCTCTTCTTTCTTTATCAATGTCTTCAAGTGAGGTACAGCTCTGACCAGGCTGAGGTGATCTATATCTCGCCCTTACTGGCCTCCACTTGCTGAACTGCTGACAGAGCCAGGCTGGACTGCTTCCTCCCTCCAAGTCCCAGCTAGACTCCACACGTCTGCTCTGTCCGAGGACAGGAAACTGACTACTCTAATCACTCAACGAATACACACTGACCACTCCCTCACAAGTGACTACACTACCCTAAGGGTGTGTCTAGTGTATGTTGAGTGAATGGGTATTGAGCATTAAACTGCTATCTCTCCACACATTCTCCAGGGTACTGCGTGTGCCTAACACCAGGGCTACACATTCCCCCATGGTAAATGACAGCACTCCCGGGCTGTAAAATACAAAGAGACAGTTTTGTTTATGCATGAAAACATCAACATTAAACATTAATTCGTCCCATCCGGGAGGTAAGGATGTCTTGAACGTTGCAAAACAAAAACATTGAATAAAGAAAAATACAAAAGTATTAAGGCATCAAAACATTCAATAAATACACAGTATTCTTGTGAAGGACCCGCACCAAACCTTCAACGTGGGTCCTGGGTGGGCTGCAGGACATCCGAATGCAGACCTCACTCAGTGCCTCACCACACGGGTTTTATGTTCAGAGGTAGTTGTGCTGGTTTTATGTAAAACCAAGATAAAGCACCGAAGCGCAACTATATACAAATAAGTTCTGGGCTGGCACAGTCCTCAACCTCTGAGTCCATTGTAAAACAAAGACATATTATATCACATTATAATAATAATAAAGTGCAAAACTTTTTATCTGTTTACCCAGCCGGGCATTCTACTGTTGGCAATATATAAATATATTATATACTCATTTAACTTGTGCAAAAATTGGCAAACATTCTTAAACTTTTTACAACTTTACTTATGGTAGACCCCTATCTGGATCTCACCGTTTTTTTTCTTTTACTGTTTATTTATTTCAACTACATTTTCCACCCCGGGGGCTGGAACAATGCGATGATCCCTAGATCCCATGACTAACAAGTCGTGACCTGCTATTGGGGTTTGAGTTGCCACAGTTCTTGTGCGAACCTCTAGGGGCGCAACGGGTACATTCTCCTTGCGAGACACCGATTGCGTTTCAATCTGAGTCACAGTTAACGATATGGATCGCGTCATGGATTGCGATGGAAACTGGGTCGCATGTTGCGATGTAGAAGGATAACGGTATACAGGTGTCGCTTCCACTTGCGAAGTACCTGCAGGGGGCGATGCTGGGGCACGGCCGGATACTGCTTGAGCTGGAGACGGGGACGCTGCGGTAGTGGTGACGTTACCTGCGTCGGGGACGGGATCACGGACGATGGTGACGTTAAGGGCATACCATCCCTTCATTCCCCAGTGCCGTGTATACGTGACAATGTCTCCATTAACTAAGTCCCTCCCGGGATGGCCTTGCGGTAGGTGGGATTCTACGTCACGCCTGCTGACAAAGACCCCTGGGTAGAGGCCCGGTTCACGGATGAAGCCCCAGCCCTTCCGGAGCTGGAACTCAGTCACACACCCCTGCCGCCGCGGTTCCCTCAGGGTACCTTTCTCTCTCCGGACACTCTCCTTGTCCGCGATCAGCTCTGCATGTTGCCGCTGACGGTTCCGCTGAGCTTCCCGCTCTTCCTCCTGCTGGCGTTTCTGCTTCTCCTCACGACGCTGCCACTCATATTCCCACTGGGCGGTGTAAGCGACGTCATCCAGGCGCGCCATCTCGTCCCAGTCGACGTCTGATAACGACGGACAGGACCCCTCCGGTGTCCCTGCCGGGGTTCGATCATCTGCTGCGGCCTCCTGGCCGGGCGGGAGTTCCGGAACTGGCGGTACCTCCTCAACCTCCTTCGCCTCCACCGCTTCACCGGTGGGATCAGGATTGGTACTTTCGGGGGCAGCCTCCGGTTGCTCCTTTGCCTTGGGCAGCAGAAGTTTTGGTAACTCCAGACGTAGGGGATCATCGAAGGGAGAGATCACCGCGTCCCACAGCCTCCGCTGCTCCAGGGTATGCCGGCGTCTCTCGATCTCTTCAAATCCAGGTTGTGGCGAAATCATCTTTCTTAGTCGTGCATTTTCCTCTTTAACTTCCAGCAATGCTTGCTGCAGGTGCAGGACCACGGATGACTCCGGTGCTGGTGGCAGCTTGGCTGGGGCACGGGGCCTGCCTTCCTCCGCTTCCCTGCTCGGCTGCACACGTCCTGCTTCCATGATGTTCCAGAAGATTCTTTCTTCTTCCTCCAGAGACGTCCGGTCTCTTCCGTGGAGGCGGGGTTTGCGTCTCCTCCTCCTCGCAGGGAAGGTGAAGAGGAGGCGGACCTCCTTTGCTGTAGGGCAGGATCGCATGTTGTAATAGCACTTTGAGAGGGCAGGCATTTTCTTCGCGCCACAGGGGGGTACACGCCCACGAAGGTACGCCCACCTTCTTCTCCAGCGCCTGAGGGCGCGAATATGGCGACAAAGATGGCGATTTTTGGCGCCAAAAGTGCAAACAGTCCTTTTCACAAAAACAACTCCATAGGCACACAGGGCTCGCAATTTTGCGAGTTTCGCATCCTGTTCGTGACGCCAAATTTGTCTCGACCACGCACCACAATTGTGGGTTTCCAGGGCAATGGGGTACTCAGAGCCGAGCCCGTAGAAGTCTATGGGATTGTCACAGGCAGCGGTGGCTCGGTCTGTGGCCCTGGCGGTCAGGCGTATGTTGGGGGGTATATTTACAGGGGATATATATATACAGTTCGTGACGCCACCTGTAGTCTTCTGGTAATTTATACCAGCGCTGCTGTAGATCTCTGAGGGGATGGTGAGGCAGCTAGATGTCGGGTCCCCTACAGGTGGGACTCTTCCCTCAGGTCGGTAGTTAAAGCAGGGTTGTGCAGGCATGCAAGTAAATAACTCAGTCTCACATGGTCAGCGTCTTTCCATACCTTTACTTGTAAGATGGTAAGGCAGGTCCCAGGGAGGCTGATCCAAGGAGAATGTATTTTGAGATAGCAGCTGGACAAGTTAGGGGCCTCCTTTACTTTCACAACGATGAGTACAACCAGCATGAAGCGTAGTTCCCTCTATAACTCCAGCTATTCCATAGCTGTACTGCCCAGTCAGTTTTGTGGTCGGAGCCTTCCTGTGAGAGAGCTGAATTCCTATCTTGCTGATCAGGCTCAAAGTCTTCACTCCCCTGACCCCAGTTACGTACCGACTATTTAGGGGCTGCTTGCCCGACCTAAGGTCCGATAAGCCTCTGGTTTTCTTACCACTAAGCGTGAAGCTTTAGTGATCCTTCGGTCCCCAGTGACCGGTTACAATGTGCAGGACTTCTTCAATCCAAAAGCACTTTTCAAATATTCCTTTCCACTGTGCCTTTCGCCTTGTCCGCGCTTGTAGCATAAACACTCACACTTGCAAAAAGTCATATAATCACTCCCTTCTTCTCTTCCTTCAGAGTTAGTTACCAGACTCTCAGTTATCCACTAGGCAGGAGCACGTCTCTGAACCTTTCACTGTCCTTGGGACAGGTGACTGAAGTATTTCTGTACTAATCTCTTCTTTCTTTATCAATGTCTTCAAGTGAGGTACAGCTCTGACCAGGCTGAGGTGATCTATATCTCGCCCTTACTGGCCTCCACTTGCTGAACTGCTGACAGAGCCAGGCTGGACTGCTTCCTCCCTCCAAGTCCCAGCTAGACTCCACACGTCTGCTCTGTCCGAGGACAGGAAACTGACTACTCTAATCACTCAACGAATACACACTGACCACTCCCTCACAAGTGACTACACTACCCTAAGGGTGTGTCTAGTGTATGTTGAGTGAATGGGTATTGAGCATTAAACTGCTATCTCTCCACACATTCTCCAGGGTACTGCGTGTGCCTAACACCAGGGCTACACATTGTGATACGTGACACTGGCGCCCAATCAGCACTGGCATCACTGTCTCTGCCTTCGGACAAACTGAATATGAAGAGGAAGCCAGGGCTGCAGCTGATCCTGGACTTCCTCTTCATGTTCAGTTTGCTCGAAGGTGGAGACAGTGACGCCAGCTGGCAGGCCCTGTTCACACAGCAAATGCAGATACTGGAACTGACTGGAAGGAATGGTGTATGGAGGAACCGGAAGAGACCTGTTCACACAGCAAATGCAGATACTGGAACAGACTGGAAGGTATGGTGTATGGAGGAACAGGTAGAGACCTGTACACACAGGAGGAGAATCGCAAGGCTGTGGAGAAGAGCCGTAGAGCAGCAAGAGGTTCTGCAGTGGCAGGAGCAAAGCAAGGCGGAACCGCAAGGCTGAGGAGAGAAGCTACAGCAAGAGGTTCTGCAGCTTCAGGATTGAAGCAGAGCAGAACCGCAAGATATGCGGAGAGGAGCTGCAGCAAGAGATCAATACAGCAGCAGGAGCGAAGCAGCTTCAGGAGTGAAGCAGAGCAGAACCGCAAGATATGCGGAGAGGAGCTGCAGCAAGAGATCACTGCAGCAGCAAAGCAAAGTGGAACGGAGCAGAACCGCAGGTGTGCGGACAAGAGGCAGAAAGAGATTCCGAGAGACCACAAGGCAAGACACAGCAGGGAAGAAAACACAGACAAGGAGACTAAGGGTACCGTCACACTCAGCGACGCAGCAGCGATCCCGACAACGATACGACCTGGCAGGGATCGTTGCTGTGTCGCTTTGTGATCGCTGGTGAGATGCCAAACAGTAAGATCTTCCCAGTTACGCAGCAACGATCGGCGACCCGTAGCGACCTGTGTAACGATGTGTCTTCTATGTGTCTCAGTGCTGAGTTGCTAGGGAGATCATTGGTAAAAGGTGTCAAACTCACCGATGCATGCTACCCAGCAGGACCTCAACGACCAAAGATATGTCCAGGCATTTCTGACACGACCAACGATTCACAGCAGGGGCCTGATAGCTGGTAAGTGTCAAACAAAGCAAGATCGCTGCTGAGATCGCTGTTGCATCACAAAACTTGTGACTCAGCAGCGATCTCGCTAGTGATCTCATTTAGTGTGATGGGGGCTTAAGAGACAGAGTTAGGACACAGTTCAGACAAGGTAATGACACGATTCAAGGTACAGGGACAAAGACACAGGGACCAGGATATTCTGCCTCCAGGAGGGCGGACAAACAGATACAACACAAAGCTAGGAGTGAAGCCTCCAAAGATGGAGGAAGACAGAGCAAAATCTGAGACCTGGCAGCTCATTAGCAAGATACCATACCTCCCAACCGTCCCGGATTGACCGGGACAGTCCCGATTCTGACCCTCCCACACTCTGTCCCGGCGGGACAGCATATGTCCCGCAGTGAGAGGAGCCGCCACGCCCCCCCATGCACCCCTTCCTCGCTTTCCCAGCGCTCCACTACAGCTTCTGACAGCAGAGCAATGACTTTGCTGGCTGTCTTCTTATGTGCTAGCAGGACCTGTGATGAGGTCACAGGAGGGGAGGAGTTGGGTGTCACATGGTCAGGCTCCTCTGTGTGCAGGTCGGTTTCTGGCTCTCTGCTGTGCTGGTTGTCAGGTGCTCCACGAGGGTAAGTTTATGTGGAGGCGTTTACAGTGTGGATGTAGCAGTGCTGTAGTGTGTGCGAGGTGTACTGAGCGGAGCCGTGTGTGTACGAGGTGTACGGAGCGGAGCCGTGTGTGAACAAGGTGTACGGAGCGGAGCCGTGTATGTACGAGGTGAGCGGAGCCATATGTGAACGAGGTGTACGGAGCGGAGCCGTGTGTGTACGAGGTGTACGGAGCGGAGCCGTGTGTGAACAAGGTGTACGTAGCGGAGCCATGTGTGAACGAGGTGTACGGAGCGGAGCCGTGTGTGTACGAGGTGTGCGGAGCGGAGCCGTGTGTGAACAAGGTGTACGGAGCGGAGCCGTGTGTGAACGAGGTGTACGGAGTGGAGCCGTGTGTGGTACAAGGTGTACGGAGCGGAGCCGTGTGTGAACGAGATGTACGGAGCAGAGCCGTGTGTGTACGTGGTGTAAGGAGCGGAGCCGTGTGTGTGCGAGGTGTACGGAGCGGAGCCGTGTGTGCGCGAGGTGTACGGAGCAGATCCGTGTGTGTACAAGGTGAGCGGAGCCCTGTGTGTACGAGGTGGCTGTAGCAGTGCTGTATGTGTATGGGGCGTACGAAATGGAGCCCTGTGTGTACTAAGTGTACAGAGCTGAGCTGTGTGTACGGAGCGGAGCAGAGCCGTGTGTGTACGGGGTGTACAGAGTGGAGCCGCGTGTGTACGAGGTGTTCGGAGTGGAACCGCATGTGTACGAGGTGTATGGTGCAAAGCCGCATGTGTACAAGATTTACGGAGCGTGGCTGCATATATACGAGGTTTACGGAGTGAAGCCGTCTGTACTGAGTGGAGTCGTGTGTGCGAGAGGTGTACGGAGCGGAACCGTGTGTGTATGAGGTGTGCGGAGCCGTGCGTGTACAAGGCGTATGGTGGGGAGCATTCATACCTCCCAACTGTCCCAGATCCAGCGGGACAGTCCCAATTTTGAGAGTCTGCCCGCTGTCCCGGCCGGGAGCTTACTGTTCCCCTGGACACAGGAGTACACGGCGGAGCCCGAGGAGCACTTTAAAACTCGCACGTGACGTTCCACCGGAAGTGATGTGCTGGAAGCTGACCGGAAATGAGGTAATTTTAGGAGGAGATTGTGACGGAACCATGGAGGCACTTCAGGGAATGCTTCAGGTCCATCACCGTGTCCTCCTCCGACAGCGCGGACAGCGGGATCGCCTTGGAATCGGGGATCTCGGCCATGTGAGCGGATCATGATATGTCCTGCATTGGGAGGCTCAGGTGGGCACTACAATGGGAGCCGGCTGTTATACTATCTTTATAGAATCTTTTTTTCTTTCTCTTTCTCTGTTCTTTCTTTCTCTCTCTCTCTGTTCTTTCTCTCTCTCTCTCTGTTCTTTCTCTCTCTCTGTTCTTTCCTTCTCTCTTTCTGTTCTTTCTTTCTCTCTCTGTTCTTTCTTTCTCTCTCTCTCTCCTTTCTTTCCTCTCTCCTTCTTTCCTTTCTTTCTTTCTAATCCTTTTTTTCTTTCTCTCTCTCTGCTCTTTCCTCTCTGTTCTTTCTTTCTCTCTGTTCTTTTTCTTTCTTTCTCTCTGTTCTTTTTCTTTTTTTCTCTATGTTCTTTCTCTCTCTGTTCTTTTTCTTTCCCCTCTTTCTTTCTTTCTGTTCTTTCTCTCTCTCTGTGTTCTCTTTCTTTCTTTCTTTCTTTCTTTCTTTCTTTCTTTCTTTCTCTCTGTTCTTTCTTTCCCCTCTTTCTTTCTATCTCTCTGTTCTTTTTCTTTCTTGCTCTCTGTTCTCTTTCTTTCCCCTCTTTTTTTCTCTCTGTTCTTTCTTTCTTACTCTCTCTGTTCTTTCTTTCCCATCTTTCTTTTCCCTCGTTCTTTTTTTCTGTCTCTGTGTTCTTTTGTTCTGTCCCCTTTCTTTCTCTCTCTGTTTCTTTCTCTCTCTGTTCTTTATTTCCCATATTTCTTTCTCTCTCTCTCTCTCTGTTCTTTCTTCCCCTCTTTCTTTCTTTCTTTTCTTTCTTTCTCTTTCTGTTCTTTCTCTCTGTTCTTTTTTTTCTTTCTTTCTTTCTTTCTTTCTTTCTCCTCTTTCTTTCTCTTTCTGTTCTTTCTTTCTCTCTTTGTTCTTTCTCTCTCTGTTCTTGCTCTCTCTGTTCTTTCTCTCTCTGTTCTTTCTTTCTTTACCATCTTTCTTTCTCTTTGTTCTTTCTTTCTCTCTTTCTTTCTGTTTTTCTTTCCCATCTTTCTTTCTTTCTCTCTGTTCTTTCTTTCCCTCTTTCTTTTTTTTTCTCTCTGTTTATTCTTTCTGTCCCTCTTTCTGTTTCATTCTTTCTGTTTTTCTCTCTGTTCTTTCTTTCTCTCTCTGTTCTTTCTTTCCCCTCTTTCTTTCTCTCTCCTCTCTGTTCTTTCTTCCCCTTTCTATGTATCTCCATCTCTGTTCTTTCTTTCTTTCTTTCTCTCTGTTCTTTCTTTCCCCTCTTTCTTTCTATCTCTCTGTTCTTTTTAAATGCTGAACATATGTGTTGTTTTGGCCCAGGCTGTTAGAGTTTTTGGTCCCGGATAGATAGGGAAATCATCTAAGTGTAGTAAGTGGCTGGACGCCCCAGGGTTCTTATGTTTATATTTGGGTTTTTATTATGTTCTGTTTGTGTGGACTTTAATAAAACGGGGTTTCGGCCAGTTTTTTCCCGAATGCTGTCTGTGAAGAACTGTTTCCGTGCCACCCGTTACCCACGGCGATCCCGAGCTATATCCCCCTGAAAGCTTACAATTTGGGGTGGAATGTGCGTGCGCACGTGGCTTAGAGAAGCAATAAAGGAGAGAGTCTGTTGAAACAGAAAGGAGAAAAAAAAAAAGGTGTCGAAAAACGTTGTTTGGGAGCAGTCTTGAAGAGACGTAGCCCTAATAATTTTGAAAGAAAAAAAAAAAAAAAGGTGTAAATTTAAAGGAGAAACGTCTGTTGGAGCAGTCTTAAAGAGAAGGGCCTAATAGGTTTGCAGAGAAAAAAAAAAAAAAGTGTCTGACAGCAAGGTGAATTTTCTGTGGAAAGACTGTGGGGGGTGTAGTCTTGATGAAGACTGCCGTTGTTGAGACAGAGAAGTCTGACGCTGGATGCGGGCAGGAGGCGCTGTTTTAACAAATGGCGCAAGGGGAATGTGCAACATAAACTGCCCCTGGTTGAAAGATAAGTCCCGGCAGTATGGAGGAGCTCGTTGGTACCTGGTCCGGCCCAGCGAGGGATCAGCGGCATGGAGCAGCCGGCCCGCAGCACCAGCAGGCATGCAGCGGGCCCAAGCAGCAATTTGAGCAGCGCAGGAGAAAAAACCGGTTGTTTTTTGGCAGGTTGCGCACTACAAAAGAATTGCAGCGCACCCCAAAGTAAAAGTTGCAAAGTCACCTGCATTGTCCGCTGTAAAGAAAGGGTAAGACGGTCCCCGAAAAAAATGACACCTCGGGATGTGGGAGGATATCTATAGGTTTGGGGCTGGCAGAAAAAGGGAATCGGGCCCCTATTGAATGGGCCATGTGGGCGCACCCTATCGATTGGGGAACCCCAAAGGGCCTTTCGACCCGAGGGCAGGAAACCAAGACTTGCCAAGTGAAAGCGGAATTCTTACCGGCTGGGTGTTAGGGGGGCACCGTGCCCGGGGAGTTCATGACTGGAGATGCAGTTGGAGTCTGCAGTCAGCAAACCGATTATGGAGTTGAAAAGGTGTTGTGGACCCCTACACCAAGAGTCTTGAGGGACAGCCAGAGGTCGGGACAAGGAGACCCCCAGGACGCCAATGTCTTTGGAGCCTGATGGAGGGGCCTTGCCAAAGGACTGCCCCCGTGACCCGCCGTTTGAGAGGTC
>JARQOD010000001.1:338064300-338111523 GCA_033576555.1 Oophaga sylvatica | reverse complement strand
GATCCCACCAATAGGGCCATGACAGCTTCCGCTCTCAGCCAAGAGATGGCCGGATTCCCATTCATGTGTATGGGAATTGTGACCACCTTGTTAAGTTCCTTTTTCGGTACAACCCCTAACAATGAAACTATAAGATTACTAAGGGGAACTGCTGAAAAAGGCACATCCATTCGACCTAAAGAAACTTCCTTTTTTAATTTCTCTGACATTACCTCCGGGAATTGCAATGCCGATTTCAAATTGTTTGTGGAGAACTTAACTTTTCCGTCAACAAACGGAATTTTAAAACCATCACAAAACCTGCCTCTAAGAACTTGGCCTCCACCCTATAAGGGTACCTATTTAGAAAATGCTGCATCTCTGAACTGGTGTCACTTCTTTTTTCAGAGCTATACTTTTCCTCCCCTAAAACATTTTGATGCCCTACGCCCCCCCCATAAGATGAGCATTCATGCTTGAATTTGCTCTTTGCTCTGAACTTACAGGCTCCTTCAAAATCCTTTCTATTATTATTATTATTTTTTATTTATATAGCGCCATTAATTCCATGGTGCTGTACATGAGAGAGGTTACATACAAAGTTATAGATATCGTTTACAGTAAACAAATTTACAATGACAGACTGGTACAGAGGAGAGAGGACCCTGTCCTTGCGGACTTACATTCTACGGGATAATGGGGGAGAAACAGAAGGTCGGGGGTGCGGCAGCTCTGGTGGTGGCGAGGCGGCAGCTCTGGTGGTGGCGGCAGCTCTGGTAGTGGTGGCGGCGAGGCGGCAGCTCGGGTGGTGGCGGCGAGGTGGCAGCGAGGCGGAAGCTCGGGTTGTGGCGGCGAGGCGGAATGGTTATTGCAGGCTGTAGGCTTTCCTGAAGAGATGGGTTTTCAGGTTCCGTTTGAAGGATCCAAGGGTGGTGGATAATCGTACATGTTGAGGCGTGGAATTCCAGAGGATGGGGATATTCGGGAGAAATCTTGGAGGCGGTTGTGTGAGGAACGAATAAGTGTGGAGGATAGTAGGAGGTCTTGGGAGGATCGAAGATTACGTGAAGGAAGATATTGGGAGATTAGTTCAGAGATATAGGGAGGAGACAGGTTGTGGACGGCTTTGTAAGTCAGTGTGTCATGTGTGCATCGCCACGAAGATCGTCGCGGTTGCACATTCTGACTTCTCACAGCTGAGTTGCTGTTTCTTTGTGTTTGGCAGTTAGGGAGTTAATTCTGTCTGTGCTCAGTTCTGGGACTGGGTGCAGTTTCTCCCGGCTGCAATTAATTATTTGTTGATTGGTTTCCTTTAAATCTCTGGTTGTCTGTGTTGGGAGTTGCCAGTGAAATTCTTCATGCAGACCACAGATAGGATTGTATCTGTATAGACTTAAGTTAAAGAGCTCCTTAGTTGTTTTAAGCTCACCTTGCTTAGAGTTTAATATCCCAGATCATTTATGTTCCTTCTGTGTTTGAGTGTGTATGCAAGTCTGTGTTTTCTCCAGTCTGTCTTATATGTCTAATCTGTGTATTTAGCAGAGATCAGCCCATATCCCTTTGGTGGTAATCAGTATCCTTCTTAGGACTGATTACAGGGTTCAGGGACTGATAGGAGACAGGGTTAGGCTGGAGACTTGGACCTCTGAACCATTATCAGTACCTCCAAGGTGAGGGATTAGTTAGGACCCCAGTTTAGGGTCAGGTTAGACCCCCGGTCCTCCTCTTTCCTGTGACAGTGTATCAAGTCCTCAAGATTAACCCTGAGTTCAACGGATATCGTGTCAGGTAAATCTATTCTATATTTACATGCTGATGTTGCTAATCTATATGTTGTATAGAGTGTTGTTCTTTTAAGAATAGTTTACTGACATCGTACACATATCATAAGACCGCGTGACATTTTCACTGGCCTATAAAATTATTCCCAGTTGCCATGGATCCAGTAGCCCAGCTGGCTCTGCAGTTGCAGGGATTATCCATGGAGCTGACGGACATTAAGTCCAAAGTTTTGTCTCCCTCGGAGCAAACCAGATTTGAACCTAAAGTAGCTCTCCCGGACAGGTTCACTGGTGGGCGAGACAAATTTTTTACCTTCAGGGAAGCATGTAAATTGTATTTTCGGCTTCGGCCTCGATCATCAGGGAGTGAAGAGCAGAGAGTGGGAATTGTTATCTCGCTCCTACAAGGGGACCCTCAATCCTGGGCCTTCTCCCTTCCTCCGGGATCCCCGGCTCTACAGTCAGTAGATCGATTTTTTACTGCCCTGGGTTTGGTATATGATGACCAGATCGGGTCTCTCTTGCTGAGACAAAATTACGTAAGATACAGCAGGGAGATCGTCCGGCGGAGGAATTTGCTTCTGAGTTCCGTAGATGGGCCACAGATACTCAGTGGAATGACCCAGCTCTTAGAAGCCAGTTTTGTCATGGGCTTTCTGACAAATTAAAGGACGTTTTGGCTCAGTATGATTCTCCTCCATCACTGGAGGCTGCTATGGCCCTAGCTATCCGTACTGATAGACGGCTTCGGGAGAGGGGTGAGGTAACTCCGCCCCCTGTTGTTATTCCACATACTACTAAAGTCCCTTATGTTGAGGTTCCCTTGTCTGTTCGGAGGAGCCTATGCAGTTGGGAGGGACATCATTTCGTAGGAGGGGATTGGCGGTACGCCGCAGGACTAGAAGGTGTTTCTTCTGCGGGAAAGAGGGACATTTTGTTGGGGGATGTCCATCCCGTGCCTTGTTGAGCAAAAAGTCGCCGGAAAACTGTTAATCCCAGGTTGTGTGGTGGACGACAACCTGGGAGTATGTATTTCGTCCGCTAGTTCTTCTCAGTTCCTTGTACCAGTGGAGGTGGTGGTTGGTACGAGAGTGGAGAGATTTTCTGTTCTTCTTGATAGTGGGTCCGGGGCTAATCTGGTTGACGCTCAGTTTGCTCAGGCTCAAGGTATGCATCTGAGTGTATTGGTCAAACCGATCCCTATATTCTCCATTGACGCCAGGCCTCTCGGCCAAGGTAGCTTTGTTCATGAGGTTCATAACATTGACCTTCGGGTAGGGGCAATACATAGGGAACTATTATCTTGTTATGTGTTGGAGGGTCTACCTACTCCTATTGTGTTGGGACTTCCTTGGTTGGTTAAACATAACCCTGTGATTAATTGGCAGTCCAGAGATATAAGCCAATGGGGGGAGTTTTGCAAAAGTAACTGCATGAACACAGTCATCAGTGCGGTCGTGCCTAGTACTTTGCCTCCTTTTTTGGAGGACTTTGGGGATGTGTTCTCTGAGGAGGGGTGTCAGGAGTTGCCTCCTCATCGCGTGTATGACTGCTCTATTAATTTACTTCCTGATGCTAAGTTACCTAAAGCTAGGTTATATAACCTTTCTGGTCCTGAGAGGCAGGCTATGAAAGATTATATTTCGGAAAGTCTGGCCAAAGGGCATATTAGACCTTCATCTTCCCCAGTGGCCGCGGGGTTCTTCTTTGTGAAGAAAAAAGATGGAGGCCTACGCCCTTGCTTGGATTTCCACGAACTTAATCGGATTACTGTTCGAGATCCGTATCCACTCCCTCTGATTCCTGATCTCTTCAATCAAATTGTTGGCGCCAAATGGTTCTCTAAATTGGATCTCAGGGGGGCGTATAATCTGATTAGGATAAAAGAGGGGGATGAGTGGAAAACGGCGTTTAACACGCCGGAGGGACATTATGAGAACCTTGTCATGCCTTTTGGTCTGACTACTGCACCAGCAGTATTCCAACATTTTGTTAATGACATTTTTCGTCATCTGGTGGGGCTGTTTGTGGTCGTATATTTGGATGACATTTTAATTTACTCACCAGATCTTGTGTCTCACCAGGAGCATGTGAGACAGGTGTTGCAGATCTTGCGAGACAATAAACTATACGCCAAACTGGAAAAGTGTGTATTCGCCGTACAGGAACTTCAGTTTTTGGGTTTCTTGGTGTCAGCCTCCGGTTTCCGTATGGACCCTGAAAAGGTGAGAGCAGTGCTTGAATGGGATCAGCCAGAGGATCTTAAGGCTCTGCAGCGTTTTCTGGGGTTTGCTAACTACTACCGGAAATTTATTTGTAATTTCTCATCTGTTATCAAACCTCTCACTGACATGACAAGAAAAGGGACGGATTTTTCTAAATGGTCGGACAAAGCTTGCCAAGCTTTTTCCTCTTTGAAAAAATGTTTTGCTTCGGCACCCGTTCTCATCCAACCAGATGCATCACAGCCGTTCGTTGTGGAGGTGGACGCGTCTGACGTAGGGGTGGGTGCAATATTGTCCCAGGGTCCGTCCCCTGGTAAATGGCATCCGTGCGCTTTCTTTTCTAAAAAATTGTCGTCCGCCGGAATGAATTATGATATCGGCAATAGGGAACTTTTGGCCATTAAGTTGGCTTTTGAAGAATGGCGTCACTTTTTGGAGGGGGCAGTCCACCCGGTCACCGTCATTACTGATCACAAGAACCTGCTGTATTTGGAATCTGCTAAGCGTCTGAATTCCAGACAAGCTCGATGGTCGTTGTTTTTTACCAGGTTTAATTTTGTTGTCACTTATCGCCCTGGATCTAAGAATGTTAAGGCGGATGCCTTGTCTCGCAGTTTCCCAGGGGCCGGGAAAATGGATGACCCGATTCCTATCCTTCAGGAGGGGGTGGTAGTGTCGGCTGTATGTTCTGAGCTTGAGGAGGAGGTGTTAGAGGCTCAGGGGGACGCCCCTGCAGGACCTCCAGGGAGACTGTTTGTCCCAAATCAGTTGAGACAAAAGGTTATTGAGGCACATCATAATTCTGCTTTAGCAGGACATCCAGGGAGTAAGGCTACTTTAGATCTCCTTTCTCGCCGGTTTTGGTGGCCTAACGTTAATAAAGATGTTTTAACTTTTGTCGCATCCTGTGGGGTTTGTGCTCGCTCTAAGACCCCTCATACCCGTCCGTCTGGGACCCTCTTACCCTTGAAACTTCCGGAGCGTCCATGGACTCATTTGTCTATGGACTTCATCACGGACCTTCCTCAGTCGTCAGGGAAGACTGTCATACTGGTGGTTGTTGACAGGTTCAGTAAGATGGCACATTTCATTGCTCTTCCTGCCCTCCCTAATGCTAAAACTCTGGCGCAGGTGTTCATTGGGGAGATTGTGAGACTTCATGGGTTGCCTTCTGATGTGGTGTCAGATAGGGGGTCTCAGTTTGTGTCCAAGTTTTGGAGGGCATTTTGTTTACGTCGGGGGATGCAATTGTCATTTTCCTCGGCTTTTCATCCGCAGACCAATGGTCAGACAGAGCGTCTGAATCAAAGCCTAGAGACTTATCTTCGGTGTTTTGTCTCAGAGAACCAGGAGGACTGGTCTTCTTTCTTGCCTCTGGCAGAGTTCGCTCTTAACAACAGGCGGAGCGAGTCCACTGGTAAGTCCCCGTTTTTTGGGGCATATGGTTTTCATCCCCAGTTTTGTACATTCAATGGGGGGGGCCCTTCTGGGGTTCCTGAGGAGGAGCGTTTCTCGTCGTCACTTGCTTCAGTGTGGAGAGGTGTATTGAATAATCTGAGTGCTATGGGGAACCGTTATAAACGTATGGCTGATAGGAGGAGAGTTTCTGGTCCAGATCTTAATGTGAACGATCTGGTATGGTTGTCTACCAGGAATATAAAACTTAAAGTTCCCTCCTGGAAGCTGGGCCCCAGATTCATCGGGCCGTACAGGATCAGTTCCATAATTAATCCTGTGGCATTTCGTCTGGACCTCCCTCCTACGTTTAAAATCCACAATGTGTTCCACAAGTCATTACTTAAGAGGTACGTGGCACCAGTCATACCATCACCTCTACCTCCTCCTCCAGTGGTGGTCAATGGTAACTTGGAGTTTCAAGTGTCAAAGATCATTGACTCACGTCTGAATCGCCGGTCCCTTCAGTACTTGGTGCATTGGAAGGGGTATGGTCCAGAGGAGAGGACGTGGGTTCCTGCGTCTGACATTAACGCAGATCGTTTGGTGCGGACCTTCCACAGAACTCACCCGGGCAAACCTGGCCCTGAGGGTCCGGAGGCCCCTCGTAGAAGGGGGGGGTACTGTCATGTGTGCATCGCCACGAAGATCGTCGCGGTTGCACATTCTGACTTCTCACAGCTGAGTTGCTGTTTCTTTGTGTTTGGCAGTTAGGGAGTTAATTCTGTCTGTGCTCAGTTCTGGGACTGGGTGCAGTTTCTCCCGGCTGCAATTAATTATTTGTTGATTGGTTTCCTTTAAATCTCTGGTTGTCTGTGTTGGGAGTTGCCAGTGAAATTCTTCATGCAGACCACAGATAGGATTGTATCTGTATAGACTTAAGTTAAAGAGCTCCTTAGTTGTTTTAAGCTCACCTTGCTTAGAGTTTAATATCCCAGATCATTTATGTTCCTTCTGTGTTTGAGTGTGTATGCAAGTCTGTGTTTTCTCCAGTCTGTCTTATATGTCTAATCTGTGTATTTAGCAGAGATCAGCCCATATCCCTTTGGTGGTAATCAGTATCCTTCTTAGGACTGATTACAGGGTTCAGGGACTGATAGGAGACAGGGTTAGGCTGGAGACTTGGACCTCTGAACCATTATCAGTACCTCCAAGGTGAGGGATTAGTTAGGACCCCAGTTTAGGGTCAGGTTAGACCCCGGTCCTCCTCTTTCCTGTGACAGTGTATCAAGTCCTCAAGATTAACCCTGAGTTCAACGGATATCGTGTCAGGTAAATCTATTCTATATTTACATGCTGATGTTGCTAATCTATATGTTGTATAGAGTGTTGTTCTTTTAAGAATAGTTTACTGACATCGTACACATATCATAAGACCGCGTGACACAGTGTTAGTAGTTTGAACTGGATTCGTTGGGGAATTGGGAGCCAGTGGAGGGATTTGCAGAGGGGAGAAGCAGGAGAGTAGCGAGGGGAGAGGAGGATTAGTCGGGCAGCAGAGTTGAGGACAGACTGGAGTGGTGCAAGAGAGTTGACGGGGAGGCCACAGAGGAGGATGTTGCAGTAATTTGAGGCGGGAGATGATGAGGGCATGCACAAGAGTTTTAGTAGATTGAGGGCTGAGAAGGGACGGATTCTGGAAATGTTTTTAAGTTGGAGGCGACAGGAGGTGGAAAGAGTTTGGATGTGTGGTTTGAAGGACAGGGCAGAGTCGAGAGTTACTCTGAGGCAGCGGATTTCAGGTGCAGGAGAGATCGTGATGCCATTTACCATAATAGATAGATCGGGTAGGGAAGATACATGAGATGGAGGAAAGATGATGAGTTCGGTTTTGTCAACATTGAGTTTTAGGAAGTGAGAGGTGAAGAAGGAGGATATGGCTGATAGACACTCCGGGATTCTGGACAGCAGAGAGGTGACATCTGGGCCAGAGAGGTAGATCTGAGTGTCGTCTGCATACAGGTGGTACTGGAAGCCATGGGACTTTATGAGTTGTCCTAGGCCAAGGGTATAGATGTAAAAAAGTAGGGGCCCCAGGACAGAGCCTTGAGGGACTCCAACAGAGAGAGGGCAGGATGAGGAGGTAGTGTGGGAGTGGGAGACGCTAAATGTGCGGTCGGAAAGGTAAGAGGCTATCCAGGACAGGGCAAGGTCTTTGATGCCAATGGAAGAAAGAATCTGTAGCAGTAGGCAGTGGTCGACTGTGTCAAAAGGCAGATGACAGGTCAAGGAGGAGGAGGATGGAGAACTGTCTGTTAGCTTTAGCTGTGAGTAAGTCATTAGTAATTTTGGTCAGGGCAGTTTCAGTGGAGTGGTGGGGGCGGAAGCCTGATTGGAGGTTGTCAAGGAGAGAGTTAGATGAGAGGTGGGAGGAAAGTTGAGCGTGGACATGCTGCTCAAGGAGTTTGGAAGCAAACGGGAGCAATGATATTGGGCGATAGCTGGGCATAGCAGTTGGGTCAAGGTTTGTTTTTTTGAGGATGGGTGTGATGGTGGCATGTTTGAAGGCAAAGGGAAAGGTACCAGAAGATAGCGATAGGTTGAAGAGATGGGTTAGGGCTGGGATGAGCGTGTTAGTGAGGTTGGGGAGCAGGTGGGAAGGGATGGGGTCAAGTGCACAGTTGGTGAGGTGAGATTTGAAAAGGAGGTGAGTAAGCTCTCCTTCAGTGATGTTGGAGAGGGAGGTTAGTAGGGAAGAACAGAGGTCTGGTATATGGAGTGGTTGGGGTGGTGGAAAAGTAAAGGTTTGCCTTGTTTGGTCGATCTTATTTTTGAAGTAGGTGGCAAAGTCCTCGGCAGAGATGAGGGGAGTTGGAGGTGGCAGTGGTGGGCGGAGGAGAGAGTTGAATGTGCTGAACAGTTGTTTTGGGTTGTAGGATAATGAAGATACAAGGTTTGCAAAATAGGTCTGTTTAGCAGAGGTGAGGGCTAATTTGAAGGCAAGTGTAGCTTGTTTGAAAGCAGTGAAGTCGTCTGGCAGGCGTGTTTTTTCCAATGCCGCTCCGCGACCCTGGATGATTGTCGAAGTTTTTTGGTGAGATTGTTGTGCCAGGGTTGCCTATTGATTCGTCGCACTTTGCGTGCGTGAGAGGGGCGACTGAGTCTATGGCAGATGTGAGGGTGGTGTTATAGAAAGTGGTGGCGCTGTCTGTGTCGTGGAGTGAAGATATGGAGGACAGGGGTAGGAGAGAGTCTGAGAGTCTGTGAATGTCTAGGTGTGCAAGGTTTCTGCGAGGATGTGCCAGTGGCTGGGCATAGGGGGCAGTGTTATGATTTGGTAGCTGAGGAGAGCAGGCAAAAAAGGAAATACACCAGAGAGGTTGGAATCTATGGGATTGCAGTACCCTGACTAACCACCACAACTAAAGACAGCCGTGGAGCGTACCTACGTTGGTCCTAGACGCCTCGTCACAGCCTGAGAAGCTAACTACACCTAAAGACAGAAAGAGGAAAACTATCTGCCCCGGAGCAGATCCCCAAAGAACATAGAAAGCCCCCAAACATGTAATGGCGGTTAGACAAGAGGCAATACAGACACAGACAGAAAATAGTATGAGCAAACGATGGGGCCCAAACTTCCTAAATAGAAAAGGATAGGAAGGACACTTACTGCAATCCCAAAAAACCCTGAAAAGAACCAACTCTACTAATTATAAAAACACCTGAGATCACACGACCTCTACCACCTAAATTAGCTCTCTGGTGTAACAAAACTAAACAGCAGCCACTGAAAAAACTGGAAAAGGCAAATGAACAAACAACAGTGGCTGAACTAAACTGAGAGGAGCACAAGCCCCCGGAGGGGACCCGGCAGACCCCCACAGAAGTGCAGGACAAAATGCAAAAATCAAGCACAAAAAACTAAAAGAAGAAAATGTCTTATCTGTTAGCAGAAGATGCAGGCACGAAACAGCAAGCTACAAAGTGAACAGGAATCAAAGATGAGACCAGAACAATTGATCACCGGCAACCCTGATGGGAGGGAACCTCCCTTATATAAGACCAGTCAGTAACACCTGATCGCCAATCTTCACAATCTTCATTGGATAGTTCAGTACTGTTTGTAACCACCAGAGGGAGCTTCTGCTCAGAATTCATTTCTAGCACATTCACAACAGTACCCTCCCCTTGAGGAGGGTCACTGAACCCTCATTTGAGCAACCAGGTCGGTCAGGATGAGCTCTGTGATACGCACGTATGAGTCTCCTAGCATAGATGTCCGAGCAAACACCCAAGAATTGTCCTCCTGACCATCACCTCTCCACTACCTGGTCCCAAATCTGCTGCATACGCTCCACAACAGAGTCAACACCTGGACAGACAGAAACCTCGGTCTGTCCTGAAGAAAATCGAGGGTGAAACCCAAAATTGCAGAAAAATGGAGACATCAAAGTGGCAGAGCTAGCCCTATTATTAAGAGCAAACTCAGCCAAAGGCAAAAAAGAGACCCAGTCATCTTGATCAGCAGACACAAAGCATCTCAGATAAGTCTCCAATGTCTGGTTTGTTCTCTCAGTTTGTCCATTGGTCTGAGGATGAAAAGCCGAGGAGAAAGACAATTGAACACCAAGTTTAGAACAAAAAGTCCTCCAAAATCTGGAAACAAACTGGACTCCTCTGTCAGACACAATGTTCTCAGGAATGCCGTGTAACCGAACCACGTGCTGAAGGAACAAAGGCACCAATTCAGAGGAGGAAGGCAACTTAGGTAATGGCACAAGATGTATCATTTTGGAAAACCTATCACAAATCACCCAGATAACGGTCATTCTCTGAGAAACAGGGAGGTCGGAAATGAAATCCATAGAGATATGGGTCCATGGTCTCTTGGGCACAGGCAATGGCATCAAGAAACCACTAGAGCGAGAGCAAGGCTTAGAGCGAGAGCAAGTCCCGCAGGACTGCACAAATTCCCTGACGTCACGAGACAAAGTAGACCACCAAAAGGACCGACTAACCAAGTCTCTGGTACCAAAAATTCCGGGATGACCGGCCAACGCGGAACAATGAATCTCAGACATCACACTCTTTTTCCACCGGTCTGGGACAAACAATTTCCCAATAGGGCAGCGCTCGGGTTTATCCTCCTGACACCCTTCCAGAGCCAGTCTCAAATTGGGCGAGATGGCGGAAAGAACTACACCCTCTTTCAAATAACAGCAGGATCAGATAACTCAGGAGAGTCCGCAAGGAAACTCCTCGAGAGGGCATCCGCCTTAACATTCTTAGTGCCAGGAAGAAAGGAAACCATGAAATTAAAACGTGTGAAAAACAAGGCCCACCTGGCCTGTCTAGGATTAAGTCGCTTGGCTGATTCCAGATAAACCAGATTCTTATGGTCCGTGAGGACCACCACCTGATGTTTGGCACCCTCCAGCCAATGTCTCCACTCTTCAAAAGCCCACTTCATGGCCAATAACTCCCGATTACCCACGTCATAATTACATTCAGTTGGAGAAAATTTTCGAGAGAAAAAGGCACAAGGGTTACTTTTAGAGGTCTCTGGATCTCTTTGGGACAAAACGGCACCTGCCCCAATTTCAGAGGCATCAACCTCCACCTGAAATGGCAGAGAAACATCAGGCTGCCGTAGAACAGGAGCAGAAGTTAATCTCTGCTTAAGTTCCTGAAACGCAGAGACTGCCTCAGGAGGCCAATTCACCACATCAGAACCCTTTTTGGTCAAATCAGTCAATGGTTTAACAATAACAGAGAAATTACCAATAAATTTACGATAAAAATTGGCAAAACCCAAGAATCTTTGAAGAGCCTTTAATGAAGTAGGTTGGACCCAATCACAGATGGCCTGAACCTTGACCGGGTCCATTTCAATAACAGATGGGGACAAAATGAATCCCAGAAATGTGATCCTCTGTACGCCAAAAAGACACTTTGATCCCTTCACATACAGAGCATTCTCTCTCAAAATCTGGAACACAGTCCGAACATGTTTCACATGAGAGTCCCAGTCATTGGAAAAAATCAAGATATCATCCAAATAAACAATCAGAAATTTATCCACAAAATCCCTGAAAATGTCATTCATGAAGGACTGGAGACAGAAGGAGCATTAGTGAGCCCAAAGGGCATCACTAGGTACTCAAAATGCCCCTCTGGGGTATTAAATGCCGTCTTCCATTCATCCCCGTGCTTAATGTGAATAAGGTTATATGCCCCCCTGAGGTCAAGCTTGGTAAACCAAGTAGCACTTTTCACCCTGGAAAACAGGTCAGAAATCAAGGGTAACGGATATTGATATTTCACAGTGATATTGTTCAAGAGACGATAATCAATACACGGCCTTAATGAACCATCCTTTTTGGCCACAAAGAAAAAAACGGCACTCAAGGGTGAAGAGGATGGTCTGATATGACCCTTCTCCAATGACTCCTTGATATAAGACCGCATAGCGTCATGTTCAGGTACAGACAAGTTAAAAAGGCGACCTTTAGGGAATTTACTACCAGGCACTAATTCAATAGCGCAGTCATAGCTCCTATGGGGGGGCAAGGATGCAGATTTACTTTCGCTAAACACATCAGAAAAATCAGTCAAAAAGTCAGGAACATCCTGAGCCTGGGGGGAGGCAGAAAAAACAGGAGTGTTGGTATTAACACATTGGCAGCCCCAACTGGTTACAGACACAGATTTCCAATCCAAAACAGGATTATGAGACTATAACCATTGTGCATTGTGGGGGCGCATGCATCCCAGAAGTTAAGCATCACAGAAGAAAAGCATCTTGAAAACGGCAGTTATTCATGGGAGTTAATCAGGGCTGGAATCAGGTACCCCACACTTTGCCTTATTTTCATTATGTACTTTATCTATTTCCTCCTGTGTTCCATTGCCATCCACATTCACCGCCCCATCCCCCCTCCATCACGACTCATACACATCAGCCCCTCTATCCTTCCCTCTCCCATGTACAGCTCCCATGCACTCCTCACCTTCCTGAAAAACCTCAGCCCATCTTGCCAAAACACATCACATAAAAAACCTACTTACAATTCCAACAACTACCTGCTCTTTATCTTCCTACTCCTACTGATTTCAGGGGACATCTCCCCAACCCTGGTCCACCATCCCCCAACCTCAATCCCTACCCTACCTCATACCGAAACCATAATAATCTTATTAATATTACTTGCACTCCCTCATCTCCTTCTTTCAATTGTGCCCTCTGGAATCCACGGTCTGCATGCAACAAGTTATCCTTCCTGCACAACTACTTTCTGAACCACTCTCTTAATCTGTTGGCCCTCACTGAAACCTGGATTCAGGATTCTGACACTGTCTCCCCTGCTGCCATTTCCTATGGTGGTTTACAGTTCTCCCATTCCCCGAGACCCACAAACAGACATGGTGGTGGAGTTGGCATACTCCTGTCCCCACAATGCACTTTCCAGGTCATCCCCCCAATTCCATCACTCTCATTCCCTTCTTTTGAGGTCCACACCATCAGGCTCTTCCATCCCCTCTCCCTCAGAGTAGCGGTCATATATCGGCCCCAGGCTCACCCACCCAGTTCCTTGACCACTTCTCAGCCTGGCTGCCGCACTTCATGTCCTCAGAACTACCAACCCTTATCCTTGGAGACTTCAACATCCCCATTAACAGTCCTACTTCCACATCTGCATCTCAGCTTCTATCACTAACCACTTCTCTAGGTCTCTCACAGCTTTCAACCTCTGAGACACACAAGGATGGCAACACCCTTGACCTGGTCTTTGTCCGCCTCTGTTCAATCTCCCACCTAAATAACTCACCGCTTCCACTCTCTGACCACAACATTCTCTCCTTCACGCTCACAAATCCTCCACCACCCCAGCGCACTCCTACCTACCACACATTCAGAAATCTACAAGAGATTAACCCTCAGACACTTTCAGACTCCCTACACTCATCGCTGTCCCCAATCTCCTCTTTTTCCTGTCCTGATCTGGCTGTTCATCACTACAATGACATTCTTAAAAGCACCCTTGACCAAGTAGCACCGCTCACCCTCAGAACCTCCAAACACACAGTAAAACAGCCCTGGCTCACATTGCAAACTCGACTTCTTCAGCGATGCTCTAGGAGTGCTGAACGCCTCTGGAGAAAAACCCGCACACCAGAAGACTTCATCCACTTTAAATTCATGTTAAGAACTTATAATGCTGCCCTCACCTCGCCAAACAGACCTACTTCACCACACTGATCTCCTCACTAGCCAACAACCCCAAGAAACTTTTTGACACTTTTCACTCCCTCCTCAGGCCAAAAGCACAAGCCCCTATCACAGACATTTGTGCTGAAGACCTGGCCTCCCACTTTATAGAAAAAATAGATACTATCCGTCAGGAAATCTGCTCTCAACCACCAAGTGCTGTGACTCCCATCCCACCCTGCATTTCCACTGGCTCACTTTCCACATTTGATCCCATCACAGAAGAAGAAGTCTCCAGACTCCTCTCTTCCTCTCGTCCGACTACATGCACTACCGACCCCATCCCCTCACATCTCCTCCAGTCTCTCTCTCCAGTTGTCACAACTCACCTAACTACAATCTTTAATCTCTCACTCTCCTCTGGCATTTTCCCATCCTCCTTCAAACACTCCATCATTACTCCATTACTAAAGAAACCCGCTCTTGACCCTTCCTGCACAAACAACTACAGACCGGTCTCCAATCTCCCCTTCATCTCTAAACTTTTGGAGCGCCTAGTCTACTCCCCCTCACCCGTTACCTCTCCACTTACTCCCTCCTAGACCCTTCACAGTCCGGCTTCCGCCCCCTACATTCGACTGAAACTGCACTCATCAAAGTGACCAATGACCTTCTTACAGCAAAACGTAACGGCGACCACTCTCTGCTCATTCTTCTCGACCTTTCTGCAGCTTTCGACACGGTTGACCACCGTCTCCTACTCTCTAGGCTCCAGTCACTAGGTATTAAGGACACTGTTCTCTCCTGGTTCTCCTCCTATCTTTCTGACCGCTCCTTCAGTGTTTCGTTCTCTGGCTCCACGTCATCTCCTCTTCCTCTCACTGTCGGTGTACCCCAGGGCTCAGTCCTTGGCCCCCTTCTCTTCTCTCTCTACACGGCCCCAATTGGACAGACCATCAGCAGATTTGGCTTTCAGTACCATCTTTATGCCGATGACACACAACTATACACGTCATCCCCCGACCTTACCCCCGCTGTTCTACAGAACACCACCGACTGTCTGTCCGCAGTCTCCAACATCATGTCCGCTCTCTATCTGAAACTTAACCTCTCCAAGACTGAACTCCTTCTGCTCCCGCCGTCTACTAACCTCCCTAAATCTGACATTTTCCTCTCTGTGGGCGGCACCATAATAACACCCCGGCAGCAGGCTCGCTGTCTGGGTGTTATGTTTGACACCAATCTCTCCTTCACCTCCCATATACAATCTCTTGCCCGCTCTTGCCGTCTACACCTAAAGAACATCTCTAGAATCCGCCCTTTTCTCACCATGGAAACAACAAAAACCCTCACTGTAGCATTGATCCACTCCCGCCTGGACTACTGCAACGCTCTATTACTTGGCCTCCCCATTACTCGACTATCCCCTCTCCAGTCCATCCTTAATGCAGCAGCCAGGGTCATCCATCTGGCTAATCGGTACTCGGACGCGTCCGCTCTTCGCCAGTCCTTACACTGGCTGCCCATTCATTATAGGATCCAATTCAAAGTACTGGTTCTCACCCACAAAGCTCTCCACAGTGCAGCACCCCCCTACATCTCCTCCCTCATTTCTATCTATCGGCCTAACCGACTGCTGCGCTCTGCAAACGACTTTCGACTAACCTCTGCACTAATCCGTACCTCCCACTCCCGACTCCAAGACTTCTCCCGCGCTGCGCCAATCCTCTGGAATGCTCTACCCCAAGAAATTAGGACTATCCACAATTTGCATGGTTTCAGGAGCTCCCTCAAAACACATTTGTTCAGAGTGGCCTATCACATTCACTAACCAAAGTCGTTCTATGTTTAAGTGTGTATGTGTAGCCCATTCACTATCTCCATCCATGCCTCACTCCCTCAAGATGGCTGGACCATTATTGTAAATGCACCATTGTATATACACACCTGTACTTTGTATCTCCCCCACCTCATTGTAGATTGTAAGCTCTCACGAGCAGGGTCGGCTTATTTTGCTTTAATTATTGTATTGTTAACGTTGTTACCTATGACTTGTGTTTTGAAACTGTTAAACTGTAAAGCGCTGCGGAATATGTTGGCGCTATATAAATAAAGATTATTATTATTATTATTATAACCAAGGGAAACCCAGTACGATAATGTCATGCAGATTATACAGCACCAACAATTTGCAACTCTCCTGATGATCAGGTTCAACCCTCATTATCACCTGAGTAGAGAACTGAGGTTTATTCTCAGCCAAAGGGGTAGAATCGATCCCCAGTAGGGGAATAGACTTCCGTAGGGGTATCAAGGGAAACCCACAACGTTTAGCAAAATCAAAATCCATCAGGCTAATAGCTGCTCCCGAATCAACGAAAGCCTGAGCAGAAAATGTGGACAGGGAGCAAATCAGGGTAACAGTCAACAAAAATTTAGTCTGAACACTACCCAAGACAACTGAGCGTGCAAAACGTCTTCCCCGCTTAGGGCAGACTGAAATAGCATGAGAGGCATCACCACAGTAGAAACATAACCCATTGCGTTTTCGAAACTCATGACGCTGTGCCCCAGAAGCCACTCTATCACACTGCATGGGTTCAGAAGCTGGTTCACAAGGCAACACTATTCCACGCATACCTCTACGCTCACGCAAACGTCTGTCAATTTGAATCGCTAATGACATAGAATCATTGAGACCAGAGGGGACAGGGAATCCCACCATAACATCCTTTACATTCTCTGACAGACCCTTCCGAAAAAGGGCTGCCAAAGCATCGTCATTCCATTTGGTCAGGACTGCCCACCTTCGGAATCTCTGACAGTATAACTCAGCATCCTCAAGCCCCTGATTTAATGCCAACAAGGCTTTTTCAGCTTGATCAGTGACATTAGGCTCATCGTACAATAACCCCAGAGCCTGAAAAAATGCATCAACAAAGCCCAATCCTGAGGATCGCCGCGCAGGAGAGAGATGACAATTTGAACCTGCTGTGCTGCGTTCCCTGAGTACTTAGATTTCAAGGCAAAAAACAACTTACAGTTATTTTTGAAATTCAGAAATTTAGCTCGATCCCCTAAAAACAAATCTGGCATGGGAATCCTAGGTTCCACAACAGGCAACCCTGCAAGATAGGTAGCAATACTCCGAACTTCAGTGGCAAGCTGATCCACACGGCCAGACAACTGTGCAAATTCCATTGAGAGAAAAAAAAATCCTCCTCAGCATTCAGAGAAACAGAGGGAAAAAAAAAAAAATCTCTGACAAATCTGACAATCCTCTTTCTTTAACACTATTTTTCCCTTCTGTGAGTACCATACAAATATCAGTTTTTGGGCCGGTGATACTGTTATGATTTTGTAGCTGAGGAGAGCAGGCAAAAAAGGAAATACACCAGAGAGGTTGGAATCTATGGGATTGCAGTACCCTGACTAACCACCACAACTAAAGACAGCCGTGGAGCGTACGTACGTTGGTCCTAGACGCCTTGTCACAGCCTGAGAAGCTAACTACACCTAAAGACAGAAAGAGGAAAACTATCTGCCCCGGAGAAGATCCCCAAAGAACATAGAAAGCCCCCAAACATGTAATGGCGGTTAGACAAGAGGAAATACAGACACAGACAGAATATAGTATGAGCAAACGTTGGGGCCCAAACTTCCTAAATAGAAAAGGATAGGAAGGACACTTACTGCAATCCCAAAAAACCCTGAAATTGATCACCGGCAACCCTGATGGGAGGGAACCTCCCTTATATAAGACCAGTCAGTAACACCTGATCGCCAATCTTCACAATCTTCATTGGATAGTTCAGTACTGTTTGTAACCACCAGAGGGAGCTTCTGCTCAGAATTCATTTCTAGCACATTCACAACAGGGCAGGTGAAGAGGACAGGGATGAGAAGGTGAGTAGGTGGTGGTCTGATAGGGGAAGGGGAGAGATTGTGAGATTAGATAGGGAACAGAGGCGAGTGAAGATGAGGTCTAATGTATATCCGCCTGTGTGGGTGGCTTTCTACATAACCACCAAGTGTCCTGACTGTCCGGTTACCCTTAATCACAAACTAATATCTTTGTTGTCCCACCGAATGTTGGATTGCACCGTCTTTTGCTGCCAAAATTGTTAGTCATACCACAGTTACCCTTGTCCCTTGAATTTGACGAATGGCGGTGTTCATTATGCCACAAACCTTAGTCCAGCAGGGGCATACACAGAAGTCTATGCCACTCGTCTGACGCCTCTTCATGAATCAGGAGCATCTAATTCCTGCCCATCTCCTCATCAATACTGGGGGGAACAATGGTCTCAATGAATCGGGCCCAACATCTTCTGTTAACCATGGTTAGGTTACGTCCAAAGAAACACATGTAGTCATCATTGCTTTGCATCAGAAGAGCATTACTCCGCTTGTAAGATTGCCCCTAATCAACTATTTATTGGATAATCAAGAACTTCAAAAATAGTGGTTCTACTGAAGTGAAGAAGGCTTCTTGTTTCCCAAAAAAGTCCAGTAGGTCCCAGGATTTTCTCCTAAAGAGTATTCAGCTATGGCATAAGTTCAACACCAGTGCAGAACTTGCTCACGAATGGCAGAAGGTACGTAGATGTCAGTCCATGTGCAAGCACAGTGAGACAAAAGCTTTAGAAAGCTGGGCTAATGTCAAAAGGGCAGCAAAGAGGCTACTTCTCTCCAAAAAAACATCAAAAACAGACTGACATTGTGCAGGAAGTACAGGGATTGGACTGCAGCACACTGTTCTGACTGTTTGTAACACTTGGAAGAATGATTGCCCGGAAAAGAAAACGGGAGCACTATCATGAGTCCTGTGTCATGCCAACAGTAAAGATTTCAGATACCATTCATGTGTGGTGTTACCTTTCATCCAAGGCAGTGGGCTCACTCACAATTTTGGCTAAGAACGTGCCATGAATAAAGAATGGTGTCTAAACATCCTCCAAGAGCAAGTTCTCCCATCGATCCAAGAGCATTTGGTGATGAACAATGGTCTTTCCAGCATGATAGAGCATAATGTCACAAGGCAAAAGTGATAACTAAGTGGCTTGTTGAACAAACATTGAAATTTTGGGTCCATGGGCTGGAAACTCCCCAGATCTCAATCCTTTTGAGAATCTGTAGTCAATACTCAAAAAGCTGGTGGGCAACCCAAACCATAGAAATTGTGATAAACTTCTGTCACTGATTAGGTAAGCATGGTTAGGCCGGGTTCACATCGCGTTGCGGGCAATGCGCTGACGGCATCTGTCACATAGCGGCACTAACACTATGTAACGGATGCATTAACGCCGCCATTGCCCACAATAGCGCATCCTAACGCATGCCGAAATCGGCATGCGGTAGCGATGTGCCATCATTCTGTGACGGACCTCGGACGCGGTCTGCAGCGTTCGGGTCCGTCACTGCTAGCTGAGATAGAGACGCCGCGCTAGCGTGATCGCTTAACGCGATCACAAAATGACAGTAGTGTTAGTGCAGTCCGTCAACGCTATGCGTTGAACGGACTGCATTAACGCTATGTAAACCTAGCCTTAGCCATCAGCGAGGGTACACTCACTCCATTTTTTGGCATTTTAGCTTCAGTAAGAGGCAGGTCACTACCAATTTTTATTCCACATTTGAGTAATGCCAAAGGAGAATGACTCAGCAGATATAATGTCTCTTGCATATGTCATGGCTGATAATGGAGAAAATACAGTGCTGTGTGTGATAAGTGGGATGACTTCAACAAAGACTATGTTTTGCACACACGTGTTGCTAGGTCCACACCAATTTTGATCAGTCCTTTATTTTTTTCATGCAATGAAATACAGGTACACAGATGTATACCCGCATGATGAAACTTATGACATGTTGCAACCTTGCTGGATTGCTGAACTAGCGATATCCATAGACTAAAACTAGCAGGTATATACAAGTGATAGTAGGCATCCTACACAGCAGAGGAGTGCGTGGAATCCAAAGTAGTTATGAATTCAGGACATTAGAGGATTACGCTTTAGATATTGTCAAGAGAGTTTGAAGGAAAATTAAGTTGTTCATTTATATCATACCTATTTATATGTTGGCATTCAATGTGATCAGATGCATATATCTGGATTCCAATTAATTGGCAATTCATCAAAGTTATTTTTGTTCATCTGCACAACAATCTTGTTTTCCTCATTTTATAAAAAATATATCCAATATATGAATGTCTTCTCAGTAACGGCCATTGTCTAGTGACACCTTCGATATGTAACCAGGTAGTCATATAGGAAAGATGTGTATCTTCGTACCGTGTTAGCCAGTAGATAGAAAAATATTTAGACTTGAGACTCCTCAGTGGTTGATACCTTTTAATGGCTAACTGAAAAGATGGTAACAAATTGCAAGCTTTCGAGACTACGCAGGTCTCTTCAAGAGAAGAGAAGAGAAGAGACCTGCGTAGTCTCGAAAGCTTGCAATTTGTTACCATCTTTTCAGTTAGCCATTAAAAGGTATCAACCACTGAGGACTCTCAAGTCTAAATATTTTTCAGGTAGTCATAGGCATAACACTTATTTGTATAGTTTCTATTATATTCTACAACCATCAATATGGACTGCAATCAATCTAAAAATACAATGAGAGTTAGGCTTCTTTCACACTTGAGTCATGCGATGTCAGTTAAAATCCGCCAAAGTGTGAAAATAGCGGATCCGCCAGAAAATTGCAAAAACAGATGCAAATGGATCCGTTTTCTGACGGATCCGCTATGAACTTTTCAACCCGGAAAATGCGGGTATGCATGTGTGGCACGGAGGAGAGAGAGAGACCCCGGACAGTGTTGTCAGCATTTTCTATGGTTTTCTATGGAAGCGACGGATCCGCTGGCGGATTCCGTCAATAACAGATGGCAGTGGATCTGCCACCCATAGGTGACCATTATACAAAATGGTGGACGCGGCGGATCCGCCATAGTCCGCCATTTTGGCGGACACAAAAAACGTTGCATTGGACTTTTTCCAAAAAAGGCGGACGCCAAATTTTTGACGGATCCGTCAAATAACGGACCTAACGGACGATCAAGTCAATGGGAAAAAAGCGGATCCGCCAAAAAAAATGTCGGATCCGCTTTTTTCACACTTTGGCGGATTTTGACTGACGTCGCACGACTGAAGTGTGAAAGAGGCCTTAAGCTTCACATATCTCAATGGCCACACAGGCATATATGAGACTATTCAGTTCGGGAGAGGAGACTTGCGGCCGGGTCAGAAAGCGCGGACTGTACACTGTGAAACTCGGACCACCTTAAAGAGAATCTATCACCAGGTTGTTGCCATCTAGTCTAAGAGCATCATAATGTAGAGACAAAGACCCTGATTCCAGCGCTGTGTCACTTACTGGTCTTTTTGCTACAAGTTTTAAAAAAAATCACTGTTTTATCAGCATGAGATTATCACTAGAAGACTTTTTTCTTTATATATTGCTTTTTAAGCGTATGGTACAGAACCTTGATATCTAAGCTGTGCCAGTCCTTCTCCTATTTCCAAGGACTATTACAATGCCATGTACTCCTCTACATCAATGATTGGCAGCTTACTGTCTGCACTGCATAGGCAGAAAACTTTCAATCAGTGGTGGGGGTGGGCATATACAGAGCTCAACATTCAGAGAACTGGTAGATCTGCAGCAGATAAAGCAATGATATTATCAAAACTGCAACAAGCAGTCCGGTAAGTGATACATCACTGCAATCTGGGTCATTCTTCCTATATTATAATGCTCTCAGATGGGGTAACAAAAATCAGGTGACAGATTCCCTTTAAAAGTTTGTGTGTTGGAACTGAGAAGAAACATTTACTAATATATAATTGGTGGTACTTTTTTACCCAACAGAAGCTGCAGTGCTATCTATACTATAAGATCACAATAATGTCCAAGAACACATCCTTACCTTGCATCACTTACACTCTAAACATGCGTTTTTATTTTTTACTTGTTTCTCAGATAGTATTTATAACGTTCCCTTGACACGCCATGGCTTCTGCTTAAAATGCAGACATGACACCAATGATGGATCCATTTTTTAACAGCTCCAAAAGAAGCAGATTCACCTAGAATTGGGTCTGTAGAGGTGTTCTGGTATTTAAATGGCAAGCATATCACTGAGCAGCAAACCGTTCTGCAGGCACGTTAGGAGTGACCACCTGAAAATGGCATAGAAACCGCATCCAGCTGGCGTGAACAGTCTTAATAGCTCTTTAGTAAGAGTCACATATGGAATGAAGCAGCTAGGCATTAAACAGTAGCACTATACATCAACTCTCAGCACTGAAAACCAGACAGCATTGAGAAGTAACAAAGACTTACTTGCAGCCCTCTCCGCCTCAGGATGCTTGACTCATCCATGTCTAATTCCTCCTTTGGATCTCCAGCTCTATCATGAAGCTATGCTGATGTCGCCTTAGATCTGCTTTGGCCGCAGCGAGCAACACTAGAAGTAATTCAGCGCCTTCATCTTTCCAATTGGCTACTGCACGTCATATGATTCGCCCTTTTCTTATCCCCCATCTCCAGACTAATCTGATGTGCCACTTAACGCCTTGATTGCCACTGAATAGATTGCTGTTGGAAACGTACTATAAACACCAACAAAATGCTTAACATATAACAGATTACTATTTCCCTTCGTTATTGTAGCTTTTGGGTTAGGCCAAAAATAACTAGCCATTTTTCTATAGCAGAAGATGGACTTTGGCCATGTCATCAGTGCTCTGCCACCAAATCATTTTATTACCAGGGGGGATGGCTGAAGCTGACTGGACTGGATCACTTTCTGCTCCTCTGCACCACTTTTAGGGACCCTAATTTAACTACAGACAGAAATGATATCCAAGCGTGTAAGCGGGGTGATTCTAGGTAGGTCCAGGGTATAATAATAGCGAGCTATTGCACCTTGTAGTCAGAAGTAAACTGTAGTTAGGTCAATTGTGCAACAGAAGGCAACCAGTTAAAGATCACCACTGTCCTATTAGTACAAATTAAGGCAATATTACCGACTGCTGAGAGAGTGGGGAATGTGGAGAGTGTATATGCTGGCATGTCACTCTCCACAAGGAAAGACATTATCCCTTCAACACTAGTTAGAAGCCTCTTGTACAGCCAAATCAGATCTCATGCTTTGCGCTGAGGAGCGGCAACACCCTGAAATACGTGTCTGCAAATTGAAATACTGGTTTGGCTTTTATACTATGTTATGTCACAAGGCTCGTTAAAGGGTCGATATTGGTCTTATTATGTTCTCACCCGCTTTATGCATTTAATAGCCCTCTGTGTCTGTACTGTTACATACTTTGGCTGTTAACTGGTTCATGCAGCATTACATGAACACCCGATTCTTACACTATGGCTGGTCCGAACAATGAAAGCAATTGTTACCATCTACCTTTCGTGTCTCCCCTTTTTCCTCATAGATTGTAAGCTTGTGAGCAGGGCCATCATTCCTTTTGGTATCTATTTTGATCTGTGTTTATTGTTATGCTGTAATGTCTATTGTCTGTACAAGTCCCCTCTATAATGTAAAGTACTGCCGAATATGTTGGCGCTATAGAAATAAAATTATTATTATTATTGACTTTGAGAATTGCTGCTTCCAATAGGAGGCACTAGCTCTGAAAACGGTTCGCATACTGCTCCCTCCCCACTACCTGTGATGCAAAGTGGTGAAATGCACAGAACTAAATAACCCTAATAAGTGCAGTGAGCAATGCCCTAATGTGACCAGCAATGATTGACCATGACTGCCTGCCTTGCAACTGCTTGTTGTGAGATAGCATGGCCTGAAACAGTGGAGATAATTGAAAAAAAACAGATGGTGTCAGCTTACCCCAATGTCCACTGAAGTATATAACATGACTTCACTCCTCGCACGGATGTGGCAAAGCAACCAGAATGCAGGAAAAAAAAGGAAAAATATCCAGCGTAGAATGAAATGGTTAAAAAAAAAACTTTTAATGTTAATGATTAAAAATAAAGCAGCAATATCCAAGCAGTACAGATCCACATAAGTAACGCGTTGATCTGCTCTATCTTATGTGGATCTGTACTGCTTGGATATTGCTGCTTTATTTTTAATCATTAACATTAAAAGTTTTTTTTTAACCATTTCATTCTACGCTAGTGGAGATAACTGTTGCCTTTATCAAGAGCCTGCTGTGGCTTGTCAGAATAATACTTATTATTGTTTATATTTTAAAAAGTACTGTTATTAGTGTTTAATAGTGCATGATTTTCTGTCTCCTATAATAGTGTTATATTGCCAGTAAAGCATTGTTAAACAACAAACAAACAGGAAGTTCCTTTTCACTGTGTGTGTAGCTGGAGCACATTTTACTTTCCCTTTGCAAGCTGACAGAAAAGATGCTAAGATCCTAAGCTGTACCAGTTGTGTTATCTTTGTTCCTGAATAAATATATATTCACTGTGGAACAGCTGTACAGTACACAGATTAATCCGCTGCCAACAGGTTATGGGCCCAGAGATCCAGGAACCCAGAAACCTAATGACCAAGAGAACAGCCCAGAGGACAGAGAACAACAGTGTACTAAGAAGAAGACGCAAAGAAGGCCTCTAGCAGCAAGTCACAGTGCTAAACCTGGCTAACCAGAACTACCAATCCTGGAAATTCAGGTAAAGATGCTGCTGATAAGAGAGGGTATATGGAAATACACACAGGAGTCTAGACCTGACCCACTAACCGAAAACTGGTAGAGAAGGATGAAAAAGCACAAAGCAAAAGCACAAGCATCTCCCTCATGTGCATGTATGTAAATGTGAAACTGCAAAAGAAATGTGGGAACATCTGCAGAAAGTGCATGAAATGCTCTAAAAATTGTGGCGTGTCTGTGTGGCATTGGGGAAGATCTAAAGAATTTCCATGTTGCTGCACTACTACTAAGCGGTGTACCAGAAAACTATGACACACTTGTAACCGCACTAGATGCGCACACAGATAATAAGCTTACATTAGAGCATGTCAGAGGAAAGCTTGTAGATGAGTATAAGGGAAAGACAGAAAGTGTAAGCAGCAGTGGGGTGCGAAGGATGAAACCGGAGAGATCACTCAGAATCCCAACGCTGCCACCACATGTTATGAACCCACATCTTGCCACTCCGCCTGATGACACTATTATGTAGGAGGCATCACATGGCCTCTTCACTTGTACCAAAGTGATGTTCTGCACCCCCTGGGGACACGTAAGGTCAGCTCTGCACAGGTTTACACAGACACCCCCTGCCCACACGAGCCCAGGGAGGTACAGGGAGTGAGAGGATGTCGCCCATGCAGTTTCTGAAGTGGCACCACACTTGTTCACAACCCTGACAGTGTATAAGTAGATGATACAAAAGTTAGTTACCGGCTCAATATTCAGCCTTTGGATGCTGGCAACCACATGGGAAGTGTTCAAGCCAGCTATTTCCGGTTTCTTCCAACATGCTGCACAGCTTGAACTCCCTCAGCAGAGAATGTCCCATGGTCAGTCACTCCCTTCCCCATCCACTAGGATGGTAATAGTTTCCCTCTCCCTTGCTCTGGCAGCTGAAACTCCAAAGCCTATGATGGATCATAACTTCTTATGGAAGGTCATAGGGCAGTGGTTTTGGCGCCATCAGATCTTGCCAGGCCCCCATTACACTTGGATATCAAACATGGCTTTGCTACCCGGCTTCTACTAGCTGTTCTATGTATCTGCCTACCCCTGGGTGCGAGAACAGGTAGAGACCACGATGGGCGTTCAGCCGTTTCCTGAGATCTCAAAAAATGTAACCTGTATACAGCTAGGATGTACGATAAGTCCATAACTCCTTATGAAATTATGGCTCTCATCCAGCTGGGGGGAATCTTTAATTAGTTAATTAGCTTTACACTCTCAATAGGGTTCTATCCTGCCAGTAGCTTGGTCCCAGCTATCTGCTGGAGGTGTGAATTTAGCTTAGCCAATTACTGAGAATGGTTTTCTGTCTCAGCTTCACACTTTGTAAGAGGACTATAATCTTGAACCGAATATGATACTTGATTGGCAAGAAATTATAGCCCCCATATTCTTCACATGGGGTATCCAAAGCAGAAAGCGCTTTACAAACCCAAGATCTACCCAAAAATAAAAGTCATTTAAAGGAAACCCATGAGTGTTTTGTCTTCAAGAAATTAGGGCACCTAAAGGCTGACTGCAAAGTCTGGAAATCTAGAATGAATAAGCTGAAAAAAGCAAAAGTAATCAAAGGGTTAAAAGTGCCATTACTGAAGAAGATCACACTTCCAGTACTGAAGCTGCTTTTACTGTTAATGCAAGTACATCAAAACATCCATGGTGTATAGACTCTGGGCAACTAGTCATATGACTAATGACAGAGTAAAGGGAATAAGAGATGGTTACATTAGTTGTCAAGTCTATGTTTCTAGTCTTGAAAGAAATTTGTTATCTGTGAAGAAACTTACAAGACAAGGAAATGAAATTTTAATAAAAGATAACAGCTGCATCATCTCAAAAGAAGGTCACACCCTAGCATAAGGAAAAATCATAGATGAATCTGATGTTAGTCACTACTCAAGGACAGCAGAGAAGTCAGACATTCCAGGGTCAGTATGAAGAGAGAACATAAAAAACCAAGGGAAAAGACAAAGGCGTAAGTCAGGTCACGGTCCCGGGTCAAAATGCCAGGCGAAAGAGGATCAAAGGAAAAGGACAAGACAATTGGATAGTCAGAACATGGTTCAAGGGTCAGGCAGCCGAAGATCAGAACTCAGAATGACAGAATCAGACAAACACTCACCAGGAAGAACAAACTACGTCTGGCCAGTATCAGAGGCAAACAGTTCAGTTAAATAGCTTGGGCAAACTGCAGAACAGAGAACACCTGGAGAAAGTCCTGTACCGAAGAGTCCCAGATTGGACAGCCAAGCTGTCAATCAAAGCACTAACAGCTCATCACTCCCATTACAAGATTGGACAGCCAAGCTGTCAGTCAAAACACTGACAACTCTGCATGACCCAGTATCCATAGGACAGCAAAACAGTCACTCATTGAGCAGAGGAATTGTGACAGGACCCTCTCCTTTAGGGGGCCACTGGACCCCCATGTTTTCCAGGAAATCTGCAATGGAAGGCCCTGACCAGACAATCGGCGTGTACAGCTCGAGCTGCGACCCAGGATCTCTCCTCCAGTCTATAATGTAGGTAACGGAACAAAGTGAGCTTGTTTACTGAATCGGTCAACTAACACCCAAAAAATGGTTTTCCCACTAGACAAAGGCAAATAAGTAATGAAATCAATGGACAAATGAGTCCCATGGTCTTTCTGGAATAGACAATGGAGCCAATTACCTGGCCGGTTATGAGAAACTTTAGCGTGTAAGCAAACCTCACAAGCGGATACAAAACCCTTAATATTGTTAAGCATGGCTGGCCACCAAAAGAGTCTACATACTGTAGCTTTCTGTGTAACAATGACACAGGGGGGACCACTCAAGATGGAGTCATGAAACTCTTGCAATAGATATAATCTCACGAGCACAAATAATTTAGACCCAGGAGTAGAAGAAGTCAACGATTAGACTTTGTGAATCTCAGCCTCCAATACTGAGGACTAGAGTTGAGCAAAACAGGTCGGTCAGATTCAAAAGTCGCCAACTTTCGCCATAGTGTGAGGTCGGCCATGCGGTTGTTGACCCGAGCGCCAAAGTCGGTTTTCCCATAATGCTTGCAGGCGCCTTTTTTCAGCCAATGAGCAAGGACGTACACTGTGGGCAACGAGATGACATGGGCAGCGGCCACCACCATCTTAGAGAAGGGCATTGCAGTGATTGGCTTGCTTTGGGGGGCGTCATAGTGTCTATAAAAGCCCTGACCGCCGACCGCCATTTTAATTATGCCGATCTTAACAGTAGTGAGAGGTTGCTGACGCTGTTTATCAGTAGAGAGAGAGGGCTGGAAACAGAAGTTCTTATGTGCTTGTGCTGATAGCAATTGTGCTGTACAGTTAGTGTGCAGTGACGGGGAGGATTTTCTTGTGTGCAGCAGCGCTGGTTATTAGGCTGCCTGCCAGTGACAGGGGAGGATTTTCTTGTGTGCAGCAGCGGTGGTTAATAGGCTGCCTGCTAGCTGTATTGCTGTGTGTATACTACGGTGCAGAGTGCTTTTTACACAGCACTAATACTTTTACTCTTTTTTTCTGCACAGTTACCGAGCGTTCATTTTTTCCCACACCGTATAGAGCTGTACACTCCTCACACACTACCGTGTACTGGCTGGTATCACGGACAAATACATGCTGACTATCTGTGTGTGACTCCGGAAATATATACAGAGATTTACAATTAACCCTAGACTGTATACAGCTGTACTCTTGTGATACAGTACCCTTTTTCTGCTTTTTATATTCTGGTCTAATCCATACTGAGCCTGTGAGCGTCTGTGTCTGACTCCAGAAATATATACGGAGATTTACAATTACCCCTACACTGTATACACCTGGTATCTTCTGATACATTACCCTTTTTCTGCTTTTTATATTCTGGTCTAATCCATACTGAGCCTGTGAGCATCTGTGTGTTACTCCTGAAATATATACGGAGATTTACAATTACCCCTACACTGTATACACCTGGTATCTTCTGATACATTACCCTTTTTCTGCTTTTTATATTCTGGTCTAATCCATACTGTGCCTGTGAGCATCTGTGTGTTACTCTGGAAATATATACGGAAATTTAAAATTACCCCAACACTGTATACAGCTGTATGCTTCTGATACATTACCCTTTTACTGCTTTTTATATTCTGGTCTAATCCATACTGAGCCTGTGAGCGTCTGTGTGTTAATCCGGAAATATATGCGGAGATTTAAAATTACCCTAACACTGTATACAGCTGTATGCTTCTGATACAGTACCCTTTTTCTGCTTTTTATATTCTGGTCTAATCCATACTGTGCCTGTGAGCGTCTGTGTGTTACTCCGGAAATATATACGGAAATTTAAAATGACCCCAACACTGTATACAGCTGTACGCTTCTGATACAGTACCCTTTTTCTGCTTTTTATATTCTGGTCTAATCCATACTGAGCCTGTGAGCGTCTGTGTGTTACTCCGGAAATATATATGGAGATTTAAAATTACCCCAACACTGTATACAGCTGTTCACTTCTGATACAGTACCCTTTTTCTACTTTTTATATTCTGGTCTAATCCATACTGAGCCTGTGAGCGTCTGTGTGTTAATCCGGAAATATATTGCGGAGATTTAAAATTACCCTAACACTGTATACAGCTGTACGCTTCTGATACAGTACCCTTTTTCTGCTTTTTATATTCTGGTCTAATCCATACTGAGCCTGTGAGCGTCTGGTGTCTGACTCCGGAAATATATACGGAGATTTACATTTACCCCTACACTGTATACACCTGGTATCTTCTGATACATTACCCTTTTTCTGCTTTTTATATTCTGGTCTAATCCATACTGAGCCTGTGAGCATCTGTGTGTTACTCCTGAAATATATACAGAGATTTACAAAAACCCCTACACTGTATACACCTGGTATCTTCTGATACATTACCCTTTTTCTGCTTTTTATATTCAGGTCTAATCCATACTGAATATATCAAAAAAACAGGCCTAGATTACTGGCACTTCCCACCACAGCAAAACATCAAATGAAAACTGGAAGCATATAGCCAAAAAATTGTATATTTTATTGAAGATACTGAACCACATAAAAATGTATAAAAAGAGATGTATATCCAATACAACTGCTATAAGGTACATACGTTTACAAAATAATAAAGAAATCTTATTGAATGTACATATTAAACTGCCCAGGTTATTATATCCAAATATCAAAGATATTAGTATATAACAGGTAACAAGTACCCTATTAATGTACACATAACCAGCTAGTTGAAAAAATACAGCAGGAATAGTATTTTTATATTCTGGTCTAATCCATACTGAGTCTGTGAGCGTCTGTGTGTTGATCCGGAAATATATGCGGAGATTTAAAATTACCCTAACACTGTATACAGCTGTATGCTTCTGATACAGTACCCCTTTTCTGCTTTTTATATTCTGGTCTAATCCATACTGAGCTTGTGAGCTCTGTGTCTGACTCCGGAAATATATCCGGAGATTTACAATTACCCCCACACTGTATACACCTGGTATCTTCTGATACATTACCCTTTTTCTGCTTTTTATATTCTGGTGTAATCCATACTGAGCCTGTGAGAGTCTGTGTCTGACTCTGGAAATTTATACGGAGTTTAACAATTATCCCTAGACTGTATACAGCTGTACGCTTCTGATACATTACCTTTTTTCGGCTTTTTATATTCTGGTCTAATCCATACTGAGCCTGTGAGCGTCTGTGTGTTACTCTTGAAATTTATACGGAGTTTTACAATTATCCCTAGACTGTATACAGCTGTACGCTTCTGATACATTACCCTTTTTCTGCTTTTTATATTCTGGTCTAATCCATACTGAGCCTGTGAGCGTCTGTGTGTTACTCTCGAAATACATACGGAGATTTAAAATTACCCCAACACTGTATACAGCCGTATGCTTCTGATACAGTACCCTTTTTCTGCTTTTTATATTCTGGTCTAATCCATACTGAGCCTATGAGCGTCTGTGTCTGACTCCGGAAATATATACGGAGATTTACAATTATCCCTACACCCGGTATCTTCTGATACATTACCCTTTTTCTGCTTTTTATATTCAGGTCTAATCCATACTGAGCCTGTGAGCGTCTGTGTGTTACTCCGGAAATATATACGGAAATTTAAAATGACCCCAACACTGTATACAGCTGTACGCTTCTGATACAGTACCCTTTTTCTGCTTTTTATATTCTGGTCTAATCCATACTGAGCCTGTGAGCGTCTGTGTGTTACTCCGGAAATATATATGGAGATTTAAAATTACCCCAACACTGTATACAGCTGTTCACTTCTGATACAGTACCCTTTTTCTACTTTTTATATTCTGGTCTAATCCATACTGAGCCTGTGAGCGTCTGTGTGTTAATCCGGAAATATATGCGGAGATTTAAAATTACCTTAACACTGTATACAGCTGTACGCTTCTGATACAGTACCCTTTTTCTGCTTTTTATATTCTGGTCTAATTCATACTGAGCTTGTGAGCGTCTGTGTGTTACTCCTGAAATATATACGGAGATTTACAATTACCCCTACACTGTATACACCTGGTATCTTCTGATACATTACCCTTTTTCTGCTTTTTATATTCTGGTCTAATCCATACTGAGCCTGTGAGCGTCTGTGTCTGACTCCGGAAATATATAAGGAGATTTACAATTACCCCTAGACAGTATACAGCTGTACGCTTATGATACATTACCCTTTTTCTGCTTTTTATATTCTGGTGTAATCCATACTGAGCCTGTGAAGTCTGTGTCTGACTCTGGAAATTTATACGGAGATTTACAATTATCCCTAGACTGTATACAGCTGTACGCTTCTGATACATTACCCTTTTTCTGCTATTTATATTCTGGTCTAATCCATGCTGAGCCTGTGAGCATCTGTGTGTTACTCTTGAAATATATACGGAGATTTAAAATTACCCCAACACTGTATACAGCTGTAACGCTTCTGATACAGTACCCATTTTCTGCTTTTTATATTCTGGTCTAATCCATACTGAGCCTGTGAGCGTCTGTGTGTTACTCCGGAAATATATACGGAGATTTAAAATTACCCCAACACTGTAATACAGCCGTATGCTTTTGATACAGTACCCTTTTTCTGCTTTTTATATTCTGATCTAATCCATACTGAGCCTGTGAGCGTCTGTGTCTGACTCCGGATATATATAGGGAGATTTACAATTACCCATACACTGTATACACTTGGTATCTTCTGATACATTACCCTTATTCTGCTTTTTATATTCTGGTCTAATCCATATGAGTCGATCTCCAGAGCAATGGGAACTCGGATCTGAGCCTATAGACTTCTATGGGGATGTAACGGCAGCACAGTTCAGTCCGTGACTCTGGCGCTCACCCGTTAATGTGGGATATTTACAGGGGAGTTGAATATTGGTATGGGGATTCGTGACGCCACCTGTGGTACCTGGTCAGGGTGACCAGCGCTGCAGTGCAGATCCACTGAAGGGTTGGTGTTGTGCAGCTATAGGTGTTAAGCCTCCCACAGGTGAGGCTGAGTCCTTCAGGGCAGATAGATAGGAGGAATGCAGGACAGAAGGGAACCCGGCAGTTAGGGGTCAGTAATAGGACACACACACAAGTCTCTTTGGTACCTTTACTGTAGATGTTGCAGGCACATCCCGGAGCCCTGTAGGGTGAAGGGTGCACATCCAGAGTCTCCCACTGAGTAGGTGTGTGGCCTCCTGTTCCTTGCCTTTCTGCAATGAAGTCCTGGCCTGCATGTAGCTGGGCCTAACTTAGTCTCCGTCTTGCACCTGGCTGACCTTGTGATTGGACCTTCTCTGAAAGGACAGGGTCCCTGATGGCTGGATCTTGCCGGACTCCGTCCTCCTGATCCTGCTACTTATCAGCTCTGTGGTACTCCTGGGACTTGTAGTCCTCCAGGAACTCCGGTGTTCTCCTAATGGGTCGTGGAGATCCCTATAGGCTCGGACCCCGGCGTCCGGTAAATACTTGTTGAGGTGAGCTATGAAGGCTCCTCTGCCTCTTTTCACTTTTCTTTCCACTCGCCTTCGGCCTACCCGGGCCCTCACACGATCACACACACTGGCAGTTGGTGGGCCCCCTCTTCGCCGCTCTCTGAGCGTCGGCACACTCCTGGCTCTCAACTTGAGCTCTGGAGTCCCTTGCTGCAACTCCACTCGTGTGCTCTGTCTGCAGACTACTCGCTTGTTTCAGCTCTGACTAGACTGGAATGGATTCAGTTCCACTCTACTAGCCTCCACTTTGCTGAACTGAACTGCTCTGCAGTCTCTCTAATCTCCTTCTGAGCTCTGAGCTGACTGGACTGAACTGCAGTCTCTCAAATCTGACTGAACTCTCTTTCCTGTCTTCAACCTCCTTTTATATGTCTATACAGCTCCCTCTGGTGGTCTTAGGGATGGGTGAAGGTGTGTGCATGTATATTGAGACCTCTAGTGGTGAATTCCTTCTGCGCACCCTTCTGGGAGATATGAATCCAGACGCAGCTGGGCTCCACATTCCCCCGTAGTAGGACTCAGCACTCCGGGGCTGAAATACAAAACACATAGCAATAAACATTGTACAACTATATCTTCCCTTTAGGGGAGGTAAGGATCTTGAACTGTTGCATAACAGGTAACATATATAACTATATACATAGGTAAAAGCGATGAGGAAGTGAGCAACCGAAAAAGTTCTAGTCTCTTTTGGAAAAAGGCTGCTCAAAGGGTAATGGGAACAAGTAAAAATAATGTCCATTTACTTGTTTTGGTAACCAAAAAGAAAAACAAATTAATAAATAACGGTTAAGACATAATGTAAGCAACAATATCTACATTTATGTACAATGCTATAAGCAATCCTCTACATTTATTAAGTCTTACTCTCTGTACCTAACAGGTAATTGTCCCCTTGTTAGGCGCACTGACCTACATGGTGCGGTGATAGGTGAGGTGTCAGTTAAGCAGTCTGTTCTACTTGCAAGTGAATTGTAGAATTGCCTTAACCTCTCCTTTTGTGAATGTGTTAGAGATGGTTTCTGAGCAGAGGCTCCCTCTGGTGGTTACAGACAGTACTGAACCTTTCAGCGAGGAGTGGCAATCTGGGTTCACTGACTAGTCTGATATAAGGGAGGTTCCCTCCCATGATGGTTGCCGGTGATCAATTGTTCTTGTCTCAATTGTGGTTCCTGGTTCATTTGGAAGTTTGCTGGAGTCTTGCCTGCATCTCCTGATTTCAGATAAGATATTTTTGCTTTTCTTTTTGTGCTTGCTTTTTGCATTGTTTTCTGCACTTTTGTGGAGGTCAGCCAGGTCCCCTCCTGGGGCCTGAGCTCCTCACAGTTTTATCTGCAGCCACTGTTATTTGCTCATTTGCTCTTTCCCCGTTTTTTCAGCGGCTGCGGCTTGGTTTTGTTCACACTGAGACCTGATTTAGTGGGTGGCGAGATTGTGTGATCTCAGTATTTTTGTAATCAGAATTGTTGGATTTTTGTAGGGTTTTCTGGGTTGCAGAAAGTAATCTCTCCTGTCCTATCCTATTTAGTCAGCTTGTGGCCCCAGCGTTTGCTCAGTCTATTTTCTGCCTATGTTTGTATTTTCATCTTGTCTAACCGCCATTATATGTTTGGGGGCTTCCTATTTTCTTTGGGGATCTGCTCCGGGCAGTTGCTTTCATCTTTCTGCCTTTAGGTGTAGTTGTCTCTCATGCTGTGACAAGGCGTCTAGGATCAACGTGGGAACGCTCCACGGCTACCTCAAGTTGTGTCGTTAGTTTAGGAATCTGCAACCCATAAGTTACCAACATCTCAGGTGTTCGGCTGCCCTGCTGTTGTTCCTGTCCTCCTCAGCTACCGAAATATATCAGTATCACCGGCATAACTGAAAATTATATGGTACTCACAGAAGGGAAAAATAATGTGGAAAGAAAAAAGTTGTCAGAGTTGTCAGAGATTTATTTATTTATTTATTTTTTTCTGTCTGTTGCATTTTTTTCCCTCTTTTTTTTCTATGGGTGCTGAGGAGGATTTTTTTTTTCTCTCAATGGCGTTTGCACAGTTGTCTGGCCGTGTGGATCAGCTTGCCACTGAGGTTCGGAGTATTGCTACCTATCTTGCTGGGTTTGCCGGTTGTGGAACCTAGGATTCCATGCCAGATTTTTTTTTTGGGGGATCGGGCTAAATTTCTGAATTTCAAAAATAACTGTAAGTTGTTTTTTGCCTTAAAGCCTAAGTCCTCAGGTAACGCAGCACAGCAGGTTCAAATTGTCATCTCGATCCTGCGCGGCGATCTCAGGATTGGGCTTTTTCCCTGACACCTAAGATCCTGTTTTGAATGATATTGATGCATTTTTTCTGGCTCTGGGGTTATTGTACGATGAACCTAATATCACTGATCAAGCTGAAAAAACCTTGTTGGCATTAAATCGGGTCTTGAAGACGCTGAGTTGTACTGTCAGAAATTCTGAAAGTGGGCAGTCCAAACCAAATGGAATGATGATGTTTTGACAGCCCTTTTTCGGAAGGGGCTGTCAGAGAATGTAAAGGATGTTATGGTGGGATTCCCTGCTCCCTCTGGTCTCAATGATTCTATGTCATTGGCTATTCAAATTGACAGATGTTTGCGTGAGCGCAGAGGTATGCGTGAGATGGTGTTGCTTGTGAGCCAGCTTCTGAGCCCATGCAGTGTGATAGAGTGACTTCTGGGCACAGCGTCATGAGTTTCGAAAGCGCAATGGGTTATGTTTCTACTGTGGTGACGCTTCCCATGCTATCTCTGTCTGCCCTAAGCGGGAAAGACGTTTTCCACGCTCAGTTGTCTTGGGTAGTGTTCAGACTAAATTTCTGTTGACTGTTACCCTGATTTGCTCCCTGTCCACATTTTCTGCTCAGGCTTTTGTTGATTCAGGAGCAGCTATTAACCTGATGGATTTTGACTTTGCCAAACGTTGTGGGTTTCCCATGATACCCCTGGGAAGTCTATTCCCCTACTGGGCATTGATTCCACCCCTTTGGCGGAGAATAAACCCCAGTTTTCTACTTAGGTGATAATGAGGGTTGAACCAGATCATCAGGAGAGTTGCAAATTTCTGGTGCTGTATAATCTGCATGACATTATTGTACTAGGTTTCCCTTGGTTACAGTCTCATAATCCTGTTTTGGATTGGAAATCTGTGTCTGTGACCAGTTGGGGCTGCCAATGTGTTAATGCCGACACTCCTGTTTTTTCTGCCTCTCCCAAGTCTCAGGATGTTCCTGACTTTTTGACTGATTTTTCGGATGTACTTAGTGAAAGTAAATCTGCATCTTTGCCCCCTCACAGGAGCTACGATTGCGCTATTTAATTAGTGCCTGGTGGTAAATTTCCTAAGGTCGCCTTTTTAACTTGTCTGTACCTGAACACGATGCTATGCGATCTTATATCAAGGAGTCATTGGAGAAGGGTTATATCAGACCATCCTCTTCACCCTTGGGTGCTGGTTTTTTCTTTGTGGCCAAAAAGGATGGTTCATTGAGGCCGTGTATTGATTACGTCTCTTGAATAAGATCACTGTGAAGTATCAATATCCGTTACCCTTGATTTCTGACCTGTTTTCCAGGGTGAAAAGTGCGAGTTGGTTTACCAAGCTTGACCTCAGGGGGGCATATAACCTTATTCGCATTAAGCACGGGGGTGAATGGAAGACGGCGTTTTATACCCCAGAGGGGCATTTTGAGTAGCTAGTGATGCCCTTTGGCTCACTAATGCTCCTTCCGTCTTCCAATCCTTCATGAATGATATTTTCAGGGATTTTGTGGATAAATTTGATTGTTTATTTGGATGATATCTTGATTTTTTCCAATGACTGGACTCTCATGTGAAACATGGTCGGACTGTGTTCCAGATTTTGAGAGAGAATGCACTGTATGTGAAGGGATCAAAGTGTCTTTTTGGCGTACAGAAGGTCTCATTTCTGGGATTCATTTGTCTCCATCTGTTATTGAATGGACCCGGTCAAGGTTCAAGCCATCTGTGATTGGGTCCAACTACTTCATTAAAGGCTCTTCAGAGATTTTTGGGTTTTGCCAATTTTTATAGTAAATTTATTGGTAATTTCCCCGTATTGTTAAACCATTGACTGATTTGACCAAAAAGGGTTCTGATGTGGTGAATTGGCCTCCTGAGGCAGTCTCTGAGTTTCAGGAACTTAAGCAGAGATTCACTTCTGCTCCTGTTCTACGGCAGCCTGATGTTTCTCTACCGTTTCAGGTGGAGGTTGATGCCTCTGAAATTGGGGCAGGTGCCGTTTTGTCCCAAAGAGATCCAGAGACCTCTAAAAGTAACCCTTGTGCCTTTTTCTCTCGAAAATTTTCTCCAACTGAACGTAATTATGACGTGGGTAATCGGGAGTTATTGGCCATGAAGTGGGCCTTTGAAGAGTGGAGACATTGGCTGGAAGGAGCAAAACATCAGGTGGTGGTCCTCACGGACCATAAGAATCTGGTTTATCTCGAATCAGCCAAGCGACTTAATCCTAGACAGCCAAGTGGGCCTTGTTTTTCACTACGTTTTAATTTTGTGGTTTCTTTTCTTCCTGGCACTAAGAATGTTAAGGCGGATGCCCTCTCGAGGAGTTTCTTTGCGGACTCTCCTGAGTTATCTGATCCTACTGTTATTTTGAAAGAGGGTGTAGTTCTTTCCGCCATCTCGCCCAATTTGAGACTGGCCTTGGAAGGGTGTCAGGAGGATAAACCTGAGCGCTGCCCTATTGGGAAATTGTTTGTCCCAGACCAGTGGAAGAAGAGTGTGATGTCTGAGATTCATTGTTCTGCGTTGGCTGGTCATCCCGGGATTTTTGGTACCAGAGACTTGGTGAGTCGGTCCTTTTGGTGGCCTATTTGTCTCGTGACGTCAGGGAATTTGTGCAGTCCTGTGGGACTTGCTCTCGCTTCAAGCCTTTCTCCTCGCTCTAGTGGTTTGTTAATGCCATTACCTGTGCCCAAGAGGCCATGGACCCCATATCTCTATGGATTTTATTTCCGACCTCCCTGTTTCTCAGAGAATGACCGTTATCTGGGTAATCTGTGATTATTATCTGTGAACATTGTGTCTGACAGAGGAGTCCAGTTTGTTTCCAGATTTTGGAGGACATTTTGTTCTAAACTTGGTGTTCAATTATCTTTCCCTCTGCTTTTCATCCTCAGACCAATGGACAAACCAAGAGAACAAACCAGACCTTGGAGACTTATTTCAGATGTTTTGTGTCTGCTGATCAAGATGACTGGGTCCTTTTTTGCCTTTGGCTGAGTTTGCTCTTAATAATAGGGCTAGCTCTGCCACCTTGATGTCTCCATTTTTCTGCAATTTTGGGTTTCACCCTCGATTTTCTTCGGGACAGGCGGAGGCTTCTGTCTGTCCGGGTGTTGACTTTGTTGTGGAGCGAATGCAGTAGATTTGGGACCAGGAGGTAGTGGAGAGATTTCTCTCTCTCAGGAGAAGGCCCAACGGTTTGCCAACCGGCATAGGACTGATGGTCCTCGGTTTAAAGTGGGGACTTGGTTTGGTTGTCCTCAAGAAATATCCCTATGAGGGTTGCATCTCCAAAGTTTAAGCCCAGGTTTCATTGGACCTTATAAGATCATGGAGATTCTTAATCCTGTTTCCTTCCGTTTGCTTCTTCCAGGACATTTAAGATTCATAACGTGTTCCACAAGTCCTTATTGAAGAGGTTTGTCGAGCCAGGGTTCCTATGGCTGCGCCTCCTGACCCTGTTTTGGTTGAGAGCAATCTGGAGTATGTGGTTGAGAAAATATTGGATTCTCGTTTTTCTAGACGGAAACTCCAGTATTTGGTTAAGTGGAGAGGTTATGGTCAGGAGGACAATTTTTGGGTGTTTGCTTCGGACATCCATGCTAGGAGACTGATCCGTGCCTATCACCGAGCTCATCCTGATCGACCTGGTTGCACAAGTGAGGGTTCGGTGACCCCTCCTCAAGGGGGGGTACTGTTGTGAATGTGTTAGAGATGGTTTCTGAGCAGAGGCTCCCTCTGGTGGTTACAGACAGTACTGAACCTTTCAGCGAGGAGTGGCAATCTGGGTTCACTGACTGGTCTGATATAAGGGAGGTTCCCTCCCATGATGGTTGCAGGTGATCAATTGTTCTTGTCTCAATTGTGTTCCTGGTTCATTTGGAAGTTTGCTGGAGTCTTGCCTGCATCTCCTGCTTTCAGATAAGATATTTTTGCTTTTCTTTTTGTGCTTGCTTTTTGCATTGTTTTCTGCACTTTTGTGGAGGCCAGCCAGGTCCCCTCCTGGGGCCTGAGCTCCTCACAGTTTATCTGCAGCCACTGTTATTTGCTCATTTGCTCTTTCCTGTTTTTTTCAGCGGCTGCGGCTTGGTTTTTGTTCACACTGAGACCTGATTTAGTGGGTGGGCGAGATTGTGTGATCTCAGTATTTTTGTAATCAGAATTGTTGGATTTTTGTAGGGTTTTCTGGGTTGCAGAAAGTAATCTCTCCTGTCCTATCCTATTTAGTCAGCTTGTGGCCCCAGCTTTGCTCAGTCTATTTTCTGCCTATGTTTGTATTTTCATCTTGTCTAACCGCCATTATATGTTTGGGGGCTTCCTATTTTCTTTGGGGATCTTCTCCGGGGCAGATAGCTTTCATCTTTCTGCCTTTAGGTGTAGTGTCTCTCAGGCTGTGACGAGGCGTCTAGGATCAACGTGGGAACGCTCCACGGCTACCTCTATTGTGTCGTTAGTTTAGGAATCTGCAACCCATAAGTTACCAATATCTCAGGTGTTCGGCTGCCCTGCTGTTGTTCCTGTCTTCCTCAGCTACCGAAACATAACACTCTCCACTGGGCTGGCAAGTACACGTGAGCTGGGTGATCCGGTTCTGTCTCAGCAGGGAACTCTTCTTCCTGTGATTCGGCTTCCTGAGATTCTGTTGGAACAGGTTCCTCTGGAACTGATTCTACTGCAACAACCGGCTCAACTGGATGTAGAGGTTCTCCTTGTTGTTGGTAGAATTGGAGTACGGGAATGATTACAGCTTCTCCAATTCGGGGCCAATCCACGGGGAAGTATCCTAAGTCTGTATGTATGACTGCTTCATCGAGCTCTTCCTTATGACAACAGGTTCTTCCTCTTGAAGCTTTAACGGATCCGGACACACTTTAGGTGATCTCTGGATACCGTTGTAGTCGTCCTTCCTCCATCTTTACTGATTATACACGTTTTCTTGTTGTCAAACCTTGAATTCTGTACAACGTAGGGCTCTCTTTCCCATTGATCGTGGAGTTTGTGCATCCTCCTCTTTTCAGCACGACTTCCCCAGGTGCGAAAGGTTCAGCTGGCGCACTTTTGTTGTAGTGATCCTCTTGTTTGTCCCTTACTCGATTGAGACTATCTTCAACGCAGGCCTGTACTTTTCTGTACTGTTCCTGTCTGTTTGTGTCCCAGTCCTCAGTAGTCACATCTGCTTCTGTTCTACAACACCAAGCTCCAAATCCATGGCAGCTTTCCTGGTCTTGCCCGCATGAGGTAAGCTGGGGTGCAATTGGTGGAACTCACAGGTATGTGATTGTACAAATCTACCAGATCAGGTAGTAGGTCTGGCCACCGATTCCTCTCTTCAAGTGGTACAGTCTTCAGCAGGTCAATGACGATGTGATTCATCTTTTCACAGAGACCACTGGTTTGGGGGTGGTACGGTGTGGTTCTTATCTTCTTACATCCGTACAGATGGCAGAACTTTTTGAACAATTCGGCCTCAAAGGCTGGGCCTTGGTCAGTCAGCACCTGTTCAGGATATCCATGTGGTCTGCAGAAATACGCTTGGAACGTCTTTGCAGCTGTCTCTGCCATCAATCTTTGACAGGGTGACCACCAGGAACCTGGAGTAGTGATCCACCATGGTCAGTGCATAGGAGTATCCTGACCGGCTGGGTGACAACTTGACATGGTCCAGAGCCACGATCTCTAAGGGTCGAGTCGTCTTGATGGGTTGCAGGGGCGCCTTCTGGCTGCTGTAGTCTTTTCTTCTGAGGCCACAGGGTCCACAGTTCTGGCACCACCTCTCAATGGAGCGCGCATTCCCACCCAGTAGAAACGACACTTCAACAGGGTCTCCAGCTAATGCTGCCAGCCTCGCAGTAAACCCCCGAATGAATCATCTCCTCTCCTGGCTGACAGGAGAGGAAGTGATTAGTGTGGGAAGCTTAATTGATTGCTTCCCACTTTCACTTCAGGTCAGCCGGGACACCGCACACATCAGTGACTCAGAGGGAATCCCGGCTGACCTGAAGTGAACTGATTAAAAAAATAGGGATCCCCTCGAAAAAAAAAATGGCGTGGGGTCCCCCTATTTTTGTTAACCAGCCAGATGAAGCAGACTACTGAGGCCTGGTATTTTAGGCTGTTAAGGATCCAAATCCATGAACTTTGCAAGCCTGATAATACCAGACCACAGCAGTTCGCTTATCTTGGTTGGTTAACAAAAATGGGGATCCCCCTCGAAAAAAAAATGGCGCAGGGTCCCCTATTTTTGTTAATCAGCCAAGTAAAAAGCAGACTGCTGCTGCTGGTATTAAAAGACTGTCAAGGCCCATGGATTTTGGCCCTCAACAGCCTAAAAATACAGGCTGCAGCAGTCCCACAATTGGCGCACCAAAGATGCGCCAATTGTGGCACTTTACCCATTTTTTTTTTCCCACTCCCCTGTAGTGGTGGGATATGGGGTAATAAGGGGTTAATGTCACCTTTGATTGAACGGTGACAATAAAGCCCGGGTAATAATGGAGAGGCGTCAATAAGACACCAATCCATTATTAATCATAAAGTTTGAAAATGTTTAAAAAAAGACACAGCCAGAATAAAGTCTTTTAATGAAATAATACACAACACAGTTTTTCATTATTTTTTATTGCACGCTCATCCTGTGACGCCATCGATCTCCTGTAAAAAAACAAAAATAACAAACCAACACAAATAACCTCCCTGTCCGACGTAGTCCAAGATAACGAGGGTCCCACGACGAGTCCAGCTCTGCTACATCTGGATGCCAGGCTCAGCCTGACATCCAGACACAGCAGAGCTGCTTACCTGAGGAGATTCCCAGGCGGTCACATGACGTCGACTGATTTCTCCACGGCCAGCTGTCGCGAGAGTTCAGCTGGCCGAGATACCCAGTACCCGCAGTAACGTGCACTTATCGCGAGAAGCTGCATGTGACCGCCAGGGAGAGGGTAATGGCCAGTCAGCTGTACGATCTATTGACAGCGAGAAATCCATCCACGATGTGACCACCGGGATCCTCTGTAAGGTAAGTGCTGACTAACTCCTGACAGCCCCGACCGACACTGACTCTTTTGGGAAGTTCCTGTGTCACATGCTTCCTTCTGTGACACAGGAACTCCCCATATACTTTACTGCAAAATTCCAATTCCAGTATCCGATATGCAAAAAGTATCGGGAACTCAGAATCGGAATTCCGATACCGCGAATATCGGCCGATACCCGATATTTGCGGTATCGGAATGCTCACACTAATGATAAATTAATTACCTTATGGTGATCTTTCATGATCCATTGCTTTTAGACCTTGTAAATATGCCCGGAAAGCGCGATCCGTCGTCCGTTATTCCTTGTACGAGGTCCATCTCTGTTAGTATATTCCCCATCACTGATAGAGTATTAGTTTCCAAGACCGATTCACAGGAGCTCTCTGAAATGCTTCTAGAGAGTATGGACGGGGCATTTGTGTTGGAGTTATATTTTTGTTGTTGATTTTGCTCTCTTGGTGTATTTGCCATCTAAAAATCGTACTATTATCGTAGTCACTAAGATCTCTCTGAAATTTTTTCAATTTATTTTGCAGACTTCTTGTTCCCACTTATCCACCTCTTTATTGGTATCTATCCACCAAAATTTTGTCAAAACTATCAACGGGTATATTTTTGAGTAATGATTTCTCTAAACCCTCGATTTCTCCATCAATGTCTTCAAGGATATGGTATTCTTGTTCACAATGATTTGAATAAATTCAAGAGAACATGTGGTGGTGTGGATATCCATCTTTTAACTAGAGCTTGATCCTCCAGTTCAAAAGATGGATACAGTTGATCCGAAGACCATGGGATAATTTGTCTTTCCCAATAGTTTTCAAGGGAAGAACATTCCCCCCATAGGCATTTCTATACTGTTTAATAAATTCTTTATTGTCCATCGCTATATCTTGGGCTGGATTGGAGGCTCTGTTTTTGAACGTGTTGGAGACAATTTCTGAGCTGAGGCTCCCTCTGTGGTTGCTGACGGTACTGAGGCTGTATCGAATGACAGGGCCTCCTCACCTGCCAGCGACGACTGCAATCAGAGTCACTGAGTGGGCTGTTATAAGGACTGCCTTCCCATGATCCTCGCCGGTGATCAATTGTTTTTCCTGGTTCATTTGGAAGTCCCGCTGTGTCTTGCCTTCGTCTTCTACCTTCAGATAAGATATTTTTCTGCTTGTTTCTATTGGTTTGCTATTTCCATTTTACTCTTTCCCTGCTTTTTGAGTGGCTGCGGGTTAGCCTTGTTCACACAGATCTGATTTAGTGGGTGGCGAGATCGTGTGATCTCAGCATTTTTGAAATCAGAGGTATTGGAAGTTTTGCTAGGTTTTGCTGGGTTGCGATAGTATTCTGCTCCTGGTCCTATTTAGGCAGTGTTTGGCCCCAGCGTTTGCTCACTCTATTTTCTGCCTGCGTTTGTGTTTCGTCTTGTCAAAAACCGCCATTATATGTTTGGGGGCTGCCTATTCCTTTGGGGCTCTACTGCGGGGCATTAGCTTTCCTGTTTTCTATCTTTAGGTGTTACTAAGCTCTCCGGCTGTGCCGGGCATCTAGGACCACCGTAGGTACCTCCACGGCTGCTTCTAGTGTGCTTAGTTTAGGGACTGCAACCCATTAGTTTCCAACCACTCAGGTGTTCGGCTGCTTGCTGTTTTGCTCTGGTCCTCATCAGTTACCAATCATAACAGAATCACCCGGCCTTACTGAAAATTCTATGGTACCAACAGAAAGGAAAAATTGTAAAAAAATAAAAATAAAAGTCAGAAAAAAAAAGTTGTCAAAAAAAAAAAGTGGTCAAATTTTTTTTATATATATACATTTTTCCCTCTTTTTCTCTGGGGGCTGAGGAGGATTTTTTTCTCAATGGAAATCAAGCATTTGTCCCAAGCGTGTGGAGCTGCTTGCTGCTGAAGTTCGGAGTATGGCAATTATCTCACTCGGATGCCTGCTGCAAGCCTAGGATTCCTACTGTCAGGAGTTGAACCTAGTACCTCTTGTCCACTGGCCAGCAGCTCTTACCATCTGACTATTCTGCTGGCTGCAAAGTTCCTTGCTGACCCAGATACCATTGACTGTTCTTCCTGATTGGCTACACCTAGTGCTTCTTGATTGGGCCCTGATTGCCAATTAACACACCCTATATAAACCTGCCCTTTGGGTGTGTCATTGCGAGATTATTGACTCCAAGCCTTTATCAAGGTTTCCTGCTGATCCATTGCTACAAACACTGCTCTCCTGTTGAACCGACCTCGGCCTGCCTTCTGACTACGCTCCTCCGCCTGAATCCATTGCTACAAACACTGCCTCCTGTGAACCGACCTCGGCTTGCCTTCTGACTACGCTCTCCGCCTGATCCATTGCTACAAACACTGGCTTTCCTGTGTACCGACCTCCGGCTGCCACCTGACTACGTTATCTGCCTGCTCCTCTGTTACCGAATTGCCTTTCCTGTGTACCGACCTCCGGCTGCCACCTGACTACGTTAATCCGCCTGATCCATTGCTACAAACACGCTTTTCCTGTGACCGACCTCCGGCTGCCACTGACTACGCTACCTGCTTCTGCTTCCCTAAGTGGTTTGCAGTAACATCGGCTCCAACCCAGACGGATCTTGACAGAATAATCTCGCGCCAAAATGGAGTCCGCTGTGAACACCCTGAGGCGGCAAGTTACGGACTTCAAAGTTTTTGTACTGACTCTCAAGGAAATATGCCAAGTTACAAACTGATTTTCACCGGCGATACAACAGGAATAATTTGAGCTACAAAAACAACTTCTAGGACGTGCCAATTCAGGGTCCGAATCAAATGCGCGGCTGCCGCTGCCTCAAAGTTCAGTGGGATCGCAAGCAGTACCGAGGATTCTCAATCAATGCCGCATATACTTCCAGATGCAACCTGCTCCCTTTACCAGTAGAGGAAAAGTTTTTTTTCATGATAAATCTCCTGACGGATGAAGCTCTTGCTTGGGCTCACCTTATGTAGAAAAGGACTATGCCCCCTTAATGACCTGGAAGCTTTCATCGCAGCTATGAATCAAGTTTTTGATGACCCAAACCGCTGTGCCACAGCAAAACCAAATTACATAATTTGCGCCAAGGACTCGCTCTGTTGCAGAATATACACGGAGTTCCGTCGCTGGGTGGCCGACACCACCTGGAATCCAGCGGCCCAGAGAAGTCAATTTTCGACGAGGGTTACAGAACCATTGAAAACGAGCTTGCCAGGGTTGAGACCCTGACCAGTTGGAGGACTTTATTCAACTATGTATCCGGATTGACCAGAGACTTACTGAAAGGAGAAAGGAGAGACTGCGAGCACTTGGGAATAGCCCTGGCTTCTCATTTTCAGCATCGGACCACCAAGAAAGACGCAAGGCGTGTCTGAAACCGATGCAGATCCGCGTCATCCGAAGACCACTCCTTGCACAGGAGAAGGAAGGGACGTGCAGAACATCCTGCCTCTATTGTGGGGGACCCTGGACACTATGCCAATCAACTGTCCTAACAAAAGGACTATAGCCTTACCAACAACAGGTCTGCCACAAATATGGACCTTTCTCAGCAGTCGGATTCCATCTTGCAGACTATCTCATCAGTAAGCCAGAAATAACAAAATACATTCTACATCATCTCATTTTTGTAATCCCCATTCAGGTTGTAATGGGCACCCCAAAAATACAAATGCTCTGCCCTGTTGGATTCGGGAGCAGGAGGAAATTTTATGGACTTAAAAATTTACACGTGATAATAATATTTCCAGTAGGACCAAATCCACACCATGAAATGGAAAACTGTGGATGGATCACCCTTGTCTTCTGGACCTGTCACCATGAGACAATCGAACTGGAGATTTGTATCGAACCGATCATCATGAAGCTGTCAGTTTTCCACCTTAATTCATCTCCGAAAATTCCGGTTATTCTAGGGATCCCTGGTTTTCAGTCCATAACCCTTCTATCACTGGGCATCAAGGACCTCACCTTTTCCATCTGACTACTGTAAGAATAATTGTCATAAAGAACCCCCTGTTCTCCCAACAAGTCCAAATCTCTGAATTTCGCATGAGAAGAAGAAAACTACCACCTCAATCAGCAGTTCTCTGATGTCTGCAGTAAGAAGAAAGCAGATCATTACCTCCTCACCTCCCTTACGACTGTCCCATTGAATTTGGCCAGGAGCAACCATTCCATTTGGACGGATTTACAATCTTCCGAACCTGAATTGAAGGTATTAAGAAAGTTCCTGGATGAAAATTTAGAGAAAGGCTTTTATTCGACCTTCCATCTCCAGCTGGGGCACCCCTGTTCTTTGTTGAAAAGAAAGACTCCAACTCTGCGGCCATGTATTGACTACGAGAGATGAATGAATAATTCACTGTCAAGAATCGCTACCCCCCTACCCTTGATTCCTGAACTATTTAAGGACTCCGTTCTGCGAAAATCTTTACGAAGCTGGATCTTAGAGGGGCTTACAACCTCATACGGATTCGCCCGAGATGAGTGGAAGACCGCCTCAGACACGAGATATGGACATTTTGAATCTCTGGTTATGACCTTTGGTCTTAGCAATGCCCCAGCCACCTTTCACATTTTATTAATATGATTCGAGATTTTCTTGGACCAATTCGTTGTGGCTTATCTCGATACATTCTTATATTTTCAGACACCTTGGAAGAGCATCGCAAGGCACGTCCAGTTAGTCTTGGAACGACTACAGGAGAACCATCTTTACATTAAACTTGAAAAATTGAGTTTGAACAAACCAGTATCCAATTTCTGGGATAATATCATCTCCCCAGAAGGTCTGAGCATGGATCCCCGGCAAATATCAATGCTGTAGGACTGGCCTTTTCCAAGAAATTTAAAAGACGTCCAGCGTTTCATAGGATTTGCCAAATTTTTAACCGAAAATTTATAAAGAACTTTTCACGGATCCATTCTACCAATTACTACACTAACAAAAAAGACCAAAGCATTTTTCTGGTCTCCGGAGGCACAGGAGGCTTTTGACAAATTGAAACTCTTTTTACGTCTGCTCCATTGTTATCACCCAAACCTGATTGCCATTTACTGTCGAAAGTGGACGCCTCGGACTCTGCAGTGGGACCATTCTTCTCAGCGAGTTGGGTACAAAATGCAACTTCACCCATGTGCGTTTCTTTCCCACACCATGTCATCTGCAGAAAAGAACGCGACATCGGTAATAAAGAACTGTTAGCCATTAAAGTTGCCTTTCTCCGAATGGGACATTTTTGAAGGTGCCAATCACCTGTGACTGTCCTCACGGACCACAAAATCTTGAATTCCTCCGTACAGCAAAAAGATTGTCTGCAAGACAAGCACGATGGGCCTTATTTTTCTCAAGATTCAATTTTATAATTTCTTTACCGGCCTGTTCAAGAAATGGCAAGCGACGCCCTGTCCAGGATGTTCGGAACCTCAGGAGAGGTCTAGTAATGACGTACATTTAGGCCCAAAAAATTTTTTGGGGAATATTGCACTCTAGAGGACTATGTAATAGAATTAAAGATGGAATCAAAGGACCTTTCCTTAACCATCCTTCGGAAGAACTCGATCTTTCATTCAAAGAGGGTTTTGGATGCAGAAACACAAAA
>JARQOD010000001.1:338041124-338064200 GCA_033576555.1 Oophaga sylvatica | reverse complement strand
TTTAATAAATCTTAATTAAACCATACCTACGACCTCGCCCATTCCACCAACACCCTTGTCATCTGCAAAAGAGGTAAAAAAACAAATAACAATATTCCTCACTTTTCTGCTTTTCCGCGAGATGCTTGCTAATCAATTTGTCCCATGACGGGTCTACATCTAGACGGCAGGCTGCATGGTTGCATGATGCGACCATACAGCCTGTCATCCAGCAGAGACACTGAGCACCGTGTGCTCAGTGTCTCCCTGTAAACTCCTATTCCCTTTCTGAGAGCACCAATAGCGTGAGAAAGTTCTCATGCTCACGGTGCCGTCAGACAGGTCCTGCGAGTTCACAGCCATTTAACTCACTTCACCTTTCTGACATCAATGCTAGCGCGGTGGGAAAATGAGCTAATGCTTTTATTGATACCATTTGGGGATCAATACAATGTTTTTTTCGCCTTTAATTTTATTTTATTGCAAGATTAATGTACTTTATATTTTGTAAGATTAGACACTTCTGAATGCAACGATACTAAATAAGTATATTTTTTAGAATTGTTTTATTTTTAATGCAGCAAAAGGGATGTGATTTAAATATTTTTTTTTACATTTTTTTCATATTTTTAAAAACATTTTTTACTTTTTATTTAGGAGACATGAATCTGCTTCAGCACTGTAGCCAGTGTTTGCAGGAGTATCGTTATGAAAGGCACAGGGGTCTTCTGCAGACCCCTGGTTGCCATGACAACCCATTGGCGCCCAGCGATCACGTGACAGATGAATAACATGCTTCCAGCTTGTGCGTGTTAAATCCCAAAGACATGCTTCCAGCAAGTGTGTGTTAAATCCTGCTGTCAGTGATTGACAGTGGGATTTAACTGGTTAACGGCTGTAAAGGGGGAATAAATCCTGCGAGTGGAACTTTGATCCATCCGCCGCTGTTAGAGGCACTTGATGGCTGATTAAGTCATCAGTTGCGGGAAAAGATGTAAGTTAAGCATGTAAGCCCACATCAAAGGCAGGGACACTATCTTTGACATACATGTATGTCAAAGGTAGTGAAGGGGTTAAGGGTTGAGAGTTAAGCAACCCAGACAGATGAACAAAATGACACTGTCTACTGAACCTGTCAACTACCACCCAGATAAGTCTTCCCTTCAGAGGTGGAGATCAGTAATAAAGTCCATGGAGAGGCGAGTCCAAGAACTAGGATGGCTAGGGGCTGAAGAAAAGGGAAGGGTTCGGGGAGTCTTGGCTCGGGAACATGTTTCAGAAGCGATCCCATATTTCCTACAGTTCCTTACTATGGTTGGTCACCAAAAATTATCAGTTGGTATTGTTAATATCAGGATGACACACAAGCACAGAATCATGGCACTTCTAAAGAATACACAGTAGAAACTGTAGAGGAACAAATAGTTTTTGAGTAGTAGTAGTGTCAGATATACAGATCCATGGATCTCTACTACGAGACCTAGGGAAACAGAAGACACAACTACTGTATACCTGCAGCTAGAATAGGAACTGAGAGTATATCTGCTTTTATGCTTCTATGTGCATCATGACAAAACCAAATCTAGAAAAGAACAAAGGCCATCTAGTTTGCCTGGAATTAAGTCTTTTAGCTGTTTCTATATAAGTCATATAGAAGTTGAGTGAGTGACCTTGAAATAGCACCGCTCCAACTCCAGCCTCAGAGGTGTTGACCGCCACAATAAAAGAATGCTCTAGATTGGGCTGAACCAGTATTGGTTCAGACATAAAACATTTGTTTAACTCCGTGAAGACACGGATTGCCTCAGGCTTCCATTAGCTACATTTGCCCCCTTCTTTGTCAAATTAGTTAGTCGTTTAACAATCTTGAAAAAAATTGTAATACATATAAGATAATAGTTTGCAAACTCAAGAAAAAGCTGCAAGATCTTCAGAGACTTGGGTTGCACCCACTGCTTAATTCGGAATTCCCTAACCCACTTGGTTCAGTCATCTCTCTGGTGGCGGCTGCCTTTGGCAGAAATGCATCTGAGATGCATACTCTCCACACTTGTTACTAAGAACCAGGTTATGTTACTTTATCCCTTTTAGTTAATGGTAGTGAGTCACCCAATCTGCTTGGGATCTTTAGTAACGGTAACACAGGTGTGCGAGTCTCAGGTGGAGGTGCATTGTCAGCAGTGCGTTTCCATCTGCATTCACTCAAACGCCTATATTGGGTCATGGCCATATCAAGCTGGTCATGAAAAGGGAACTAAACTAACATGTCCTTGACTTGGGCAGAGAGTCCACAGCAAAACCGATGGCACAGATCCTGGTCATTCCACTGCGAGTCTGTGGCCCAGTGCCAAAACTTCAGACAGTAATCCTCAGCAGGACATTGTCCCTTATGAACTGCAGTTAATTTGCTTTCAGTGAAAGCTATTTAGCTATTTGGTTATGGTCACCAGGGCCGGCTCCAGGTTTTTATGGGCCCCGGGCGAAAGAGTCTCAGTGGGCCTCTTTAACACAGACCACGATTCATGATGCACAGATACTGCAGAGAAATATGGGTATAGTACAATGCCAAACATTGCATGACTGATATCTATTGTAAATTGTGCAATAGCTCAAAAACCGCCAAATCCTCACAGCGCACAGTACAGACTGGACAGTAAAGTCCTCCATACAATATTATGGGCACCACATAGTCTCCCCCTCATCACCCATATAATACCCATGCAGGATGTCACCCCCCCATCCCCCATATAATGCTCCATACAGAATACTGGACCCAATATAATGCTCCATACAGAATACTGGACCACATAAATTGCTCCATACAGGATAATGGTCCCCATATAATGCTCCATACAAAATATGGAGCTCTCCTCTGCACTGTGCTGCATTCTGCACTGTTACGGCTCAGGAAAGGGCGCTGTGGAAAGACTCCCCATATCATCATCATTGCCTGCCCATTATCATCATCATTGCCTCACCATCATCATCATCATTGCCTGCCCATCATTATCATCATTGCCTGCCCATCATCATCATCATTGCCTTCCCATCATCATCATCATCATTGCCTCCCCATCATCATCATCATCATCATTTCCTCCCCATCATCATCATCATTGCCTCCCCATCATCATCATTGCCTCCTCCTCATCATCATCATCATTGCCTCCTCACCACCATCACTGCCTCCCTCCGCCATTGTTATGTTTTGGTAGCTGAGGAGAGCAGGCAAAAACGGCAATACACCAGAATGGTTGGAATCTACTGGATTGCAGTACCCTGACTAACCACCACAACTAAAAGCAGCCGTGGAGCGTTCCTACGTTGGTCCTAGACGCCTTGTCACAGCCTGAGAGGCTAACTACACCTAAAGATAGAAAGAGGAAAACTATCTGCCCCGGAGCAGATCCCCAAAGAACGTAGGAAGCCCCCAAACATGTAATGGCGGTTAGACAAGAAGAAATACAGACACAGACAGAAAATAGTATGAGCAAACGCTGGGGCCCAATCTGACTTAGACAGAAAAGGATAGGAAGGATACTTACTGCAATCCAAAAAAACCCTAAAAAAAAAACAACGCTACTAATTGCAAAAACACCTGAGATCACACGACCTCTACCACCTAAATTAGTTCTCTGGTGTAACAAAACTAAGCCGCAGCCACAGAAAAAAAAACTGGAAAAGGCAAATGAACAAACAACAATGGCTCCAGAGGAACCGAGAGGAGACCAAGCCCCCGGGGGAGGGGAACCTGGCCAACCTCACAGAAATGCAGAGAAATATACAAATGGCAAGCACAAAAACAAAAAACAGAAAATATCTTATCTGAGAGCAGGAGAAGAGGCAAGACTCAGCAAGCTTCCAAGTGAACGAGGAAACAACGTTGAGACAAGAACAATTGATCACCGGCAACCATGATGGGGGGAAACCTCCCTTATATCCAGCCAGTCCGTGATCCCTGATTGCCAATCCTCATTGAATGGTTCAGTACTGTTTGCAACCACCAGAGGGAGCTTCTGCTCAGAATTCATTTCTAAAACATTCATAACACACCACCATCACACATACAGCACCACACACAGACAGCACCGCAGCACTCTCTCATACACACACACACAAAGCACCGCACTACATACACACACTGATACACACAGACAGACACACACACACAGACACATACACCTCACATCTCACCTGTCCGACATCCGCGCTCTCTCTGCCACAGCCGGCTGCTGGATGATGACGTCATTCAGCGGCGCTGCTGTGAGAGGAAGCGCAGGCGCCCTGCAGGCACCCCTGGAGCCCCGAGCTGCGGCAGCGGAGGCACGGGAGAAGTATTGCGCCGGCTGCTGCCGGGGCCCTGAGCAAGCGGGGGGGCCCAGTGGGCGCGCTGGTACCTCTCTCATCCGCTAATGGGCACCGGGGTGCCCGACGGCGAGTGGGCCCCCCGCCTGCTCAGGGCCCCGGCACTTGCCCGGGTATGCCGGGTGCTGACGCCTGTCCTGATTGTCACCATATAGGAGTTCAAAGGCCAGAAAAAATGATTCTACAGAGAAGAGTTCTGGCACATCAAGAAGTAAGGAGAAGGCCAAGCCGTCGGGTCTTCCTTCAGCAAGGATATGATGAATCCCATACATTTCATCTCAGAACCAGATGAATGTGGGCGGAGACTGGAATACAGATGACAGCATTTTTAAAGGAAAAATGTTTTTCACCTGAAAATCAGTCAGGTAGGTCACCTGTGGTTCAGAATAGGTCAAGGGAGGTGCTGCAGGGCTTGGGCCTGAGTAGTTTCATGATGCTGAAACTGTGCTGCAAGATCCTGGACATACCGGACCAGATCTTGCATTTGATCCCCCAATCAGTTGGAGGGGATCCAGAATTTTTGTGGGCCAGACGTATTCTGTCAGAGGTCACAGGCCCAAAAACGTAACTCAGACAGACTTGGAGCAAGCTACTCCATCTGGCAGATACCAGAAGAACTCCTGCCTTCACACAATAAGCTCTCTACAGAGATGTGCTCTTACCACAGGGTCCATTGAATTGCTTCCATGGAAAAGCTGCTGTCCAGAGGAAACAAGAGAATGGTCTGGGAGGCGGGCCAAACCCAAGAGGGTAGAGAAAATATAAAATCATCAGGCAGGAGAAACATCAATAAACAAACCGAGGTCAAAAAATGAAACAGGCTGTATCTAGCAGTTTTCAGAAGCAAGCTGGAAATTTTAGTTGGATGTGGTGCTCTCCAATTGACTGAAGCAGGGAGCTGATAACTCCAGCTGAACTGCGCACACACCCATACTGCCAGATGAGATAGTCATACATGTAATATAATGCACAGCCCATAGTCATCCATATAGCATAATGTACTTCATAGTCATCCATAAAGTATACTGCACACCTCATAGTTATTCGTACAGTATAATGCACCTCACAGTCATCCATAAAGTATAATGTACCTCATAGTCCTCCATAAAGTATAATTCATCTCATAGTCATGCATAAAGTATAATGCATAGCCCATAGTCACCAATAAAGTATAATGCACAGCCCATAGTCCTCCATGTGGTATAATGTACAGCCCATAGTCCTCCATAAAGTATAATGCATAGTCCATAGTCATCCATGTAGTATAATGCACATCCCATAGTCATCCATACAGCATAATGCACAGCCCATAGTCATCCATGAAGTATAATGTACAGGTCATAGTTATCCATGTAGTTGTTTAATGAGCAGCCCATAGTCATACATGTAGTATAGTTCACATCCCACAGTCAGCCATACAGTATAATGCACAGCCCATAGTCATCCTTTTAGTATAATGCACGGCTGCACGGCCCATAGTCATCCATAAATTATAATGCACAGCCCATAGTCATCCATATAATATAATGCACAGCCCATAGTCATCCATAAAGCGTAATGCACAGCCCATAGTCTCTCATAAAGTATAATGCACAGCCCACAATCATCCATACAGCATAATGCTCAGCTTATAGTCATCCATACAGCATACAGAAGAACAGGTACACAGACAGGTATGAGTTGTGTATGGAAACAGGTAGGGACCTGTTCAGACTGGAAGAACCAAGACCCGCAGGATGTGAAACGGGAGCAGAGTAGAACCGCAAGGAGCGGAACGGAATCAGAGCAGAACCGCAAGAAGCTGAATGGGACCCGAGCAGAACCGCAAGGAGCGGAGCAGAGAGCTGAGAAGAATCACAAGATTGCGGCGAGCAGGACAGAACCGCTGAGTGCGGCGAGCAGGATAGAGCCGCTGTATGCGGCGAGCAGCACCGCAGGTTGCATTGAACAGAGCAGAGCCGCTGAGTGACGAGCAGGACAGAACCGCTGAGTGCGGCGAGCAGAACCGCAGGTTGAGGCGAGCAGGGCAGAGCCGCCGAGTGCAGCGAGCAGGACAGAACCGCAGGTTGCGGCGAGCAGGGCAAAGCTGGAGTAAACACAAGGATACACACAGCAGGTAGGGAAGGCTACAGACTAGGATACAGATAGATACTGGTATAGGACTCAGTTCAGACAGGGTCAGGTATGGGAACAGATACAGGATCAAGGATTCAGGCCTATGCATGCATCCCTCAGGAGGTTTGGAAAACAAGACACAAAGAACACAGAATCGGGCCTGGATATGCAGCCTCCAGGGAGGCGGAAACAAGATACACGGAATGGGTCTGGGTATGCTGTCTCCAGGGAGGCGGAAAACAAGACATACAGAAATGGCTCTGGGTATGCAGCCCCAGAGAAGACTGATAAACTAGACAGGACCTGGCAACTCAGTTAGTAAGACACAGACTGAGATAGAGCGTTGCTCAGGCATCCTCCTATGGCGAGGATGCCTTAAGTACCTGATGCCTCATAGCAATTGACTGTGGGACACCTTAGGAAGGTGCACACTATCTCTATAAGACTCAGGAAGTGCTGGGGCCGCCGCCCTAAGCATACAGCCAGGAAGTATGCAAAAGCAAAGACGTGAGGTTTTACAACAAGGAGCTGGCAGAGGACAGAAACCACAGCATGGCCCGGGGTGGTGAGTAAGGTAGATGAGAAGCCATGCAGTGATGCCAGCAGGGATGTTACATGATAGTTACGCCACTGCTTGTGCCCTTTGACCCCGGAACAATGGCAGAGGTGCTGGCTTCATACCTGACAGGGGTACCGCAGAAAGGCTACTATCATATTGCTCTCAGGAACCAATGAGTTACAGCAAGCTGAAGGCAGAGATTTTAGCTCCTCAAGGTAACCCTGATCATCAGGCACACTTGGAGCTACCACAGGTATAAATCTTCCAGATCCAAGATGTTTGACTTACTGCACTTATGGCAGAAATGGTTGCAGTCTGACACCTTTTCCCTAGACCATTCGTGGGAATAGTGTGATGGACCGTTTATCCACTTACTAGCTAGTTGGTACTGTGCTGGGTTGCCCAGTGAGATCCCAGAATGCAGAGGAACTGGAGAGCCCTGTGGAAGCATACCAAGCTGTGGAAAACTCTGAGCACCAAGTAGGGGTCAAAATCTATGCTTGTGTGCCACCAAAGACCTAGAAGTGGTCAGTGCCACTTCTGTATTTCTTTTAAATTACAATTCTAATCACTGCAATAAACCCAGTATGAAATTGAAGATAATCTCTAAAGTTACACCTATTCATTTCATCCCTTCATACTAGATTATGCCAACAGACTATGATTTTTGTGAAGAGATTTTTTACAGGCAGGCAATTTTAATATTAGGTAAAACAATAGTCATTACATTAGTGATATGTCAAAGTTTTGCTTAATTTAAAATATTAAAATAGAAAGAAAATGTATGTATTCAAATGTGCATTAGAGCTTGACATGATACATTTGTCTAAATATCAATTGTCGCATCAGATTTTTCATTTTATTTTGGTTCTAATTATAAAAAACTATGTGAATTGTGTGATTCCCATAGTTAAATTTAGAATATTAAATAAACTTAATACATTTTTTTCTGTTTGTTGACAATGGTTATGAATTAATGTTGCATAGGTTTAGAGTTAAATTCTCCCAGTGTTTTCTGCAGAAAGCAAAGATTGGTAATGGCCACGGGTATCTTATACATTAGGTCCGCTACCAGGCTCTCAATGCACTGAGATTTTTTGTATGAATGCTGCATAAATTAAAATACAACACAAACAATGAAGCCATTTGCAAATCAAGCTGCATAGTTATGCACAATGTGGTACTCATTGTTACGACTGGGGAATGAGTTTCCGTGCCATTCATAATAAGTTCCAAAACATTTACTTACAAGTGATTTATAAGGCTGGGTGCAAATACAAACCTTTAAATATTGTATTAGGAAATCTTGGTTTCTGAATTTTTTTGTATCATAAACAGATCTCAATACTTGAGATTTAACACATTTTGCAGAAATCTAAGTTGTCAATTTTTAATGATTATTACATGCTTATTCCATTCACCTTTTTATAGTTTTGAAAATTTAAATTACAGTGAAGCAAATTAAAAATTAAATTGTTTAAAAAATATTCATGTTTTTAAAATCTAAGCCTATGTAATAGTAAAAAAAGATGCACGAAAATACTGCAGAGTGATAATTTTCTTTTGTTTCTGTTGTTGAGTTTACATACTGATATACCAAGCAGTCCATTATGCAGCTTAATCCATATCTAAACCGTTTATTTTCAGTCTCACAAAGTAGGCAATTACTTGAATTGATTGAACAGAATGGGGCTGCACAATTTGTAAATCCAGTGGATAACATCTAGAATTAAGCTAAACTCTGTCATGTCACATTGGTAAAGTGATACTACACCTGAATAAATTAAACAGTTAAGAAATATACTGTAGACTCCTCAACATTGAAATTGCAACACTAAAGAAAGAAAAGTCATCGAAATATGGAAATCAGAGGAAAGATGTTCTTGATATGCAAATGATGGAAAAATAGCAAAATCATTTCAAAACATTTTGATTTATTCAAAGATATTCAATATAGAGTATGAGCGCACAGGCTTAAACACCTTGGCTGCTATCAGTTAAGTTATTAATGGTTGTTAAAGGAATGTTCTGCCATACTGAATGCACTTGGTACACAAATCATCCACTGCTGACAACTACTGCTGAGATCCTTCAACAACTGCGTGCAAACGTATCTAGAATTGAAGCTGTTATGAATGTAGAGGGTGGTCAGACCAAATATTGATTTGATTTTGATTTTTCTTATGTTCATATGTAATATGAAATAGAAAATAGACTATGAAATAGAAAATTTATGGTAGAAACTAAAGCACAGAGTTTATAGGAGCCCATGGAACCTTTAGGATTTGAAGAGTGTTTGTGAGTAAGAATGGGACAAAACCACACCTGAGCAATGCACATGGCTAGTTTTTCCATACAGCAGGTGTCTTGAACCTGACAAAAGGGGAAATATTGTGATCTGGCCAGCGGATCTATACCTTAAAGAGGCTAAAAGGCAGCTCAGTAACACCTCTTCCTCTCAAACTCTCCCCTCAGATCCCACTGATACTTTCAACTCGAAGTTTGATAAACTTCTCTCAACGGCACAGATGTATAACATCATTAACAAAAAAGAAAAAGATTTCCTCACCACCCATCATCCTAGAGTCCCTACCTTCTATATGCTACCGAAGGTGCAAAAGTCCATTCAAGAGCCACCAGGTAGGCCCATTGTGTCCGGTATCGGGGGTATCTTTGAAAAATCCTGCATCTATGTTGATTTTTTTCTACAACCTCTTGTGGTCATGCTTGATTCTTATATTAAAGATACTTCACATCTACTAGCGGTTCTTAATGATATGTCCATTCCCTGTTATGTTTCGGTAACTGAGGAGAAATAGCAAAAAATAGCAAAAGCGGTAATACACCAGAGAGGCTGGAACCTATTGGATTGCAGTAACCTGAACTAACCACACAACTAGAAGTAGCCGTGGAGCGTTCCTACGTGATCCTAGATGCCTCGTCACAGCATGAGAGATAACTACACCTAAAGGCAGAAAGATGAAAGCTATCTGCCTGGAGCAGATCCCCAAAGAAAATAGGAAGCCCCCAAACATGTAATGGCGGTTAGACAAGAAGAAAGCACGGACACAGACAGAAAATAGAATGAGCAAAAGCTGGGGCCCAATCTGTCTAGACAGAAAAGTACAGGAAAGAATTCTGACTGCAATCCAACAAAACCCTAACAAAAATACCAACACTTCTGATTGCCAAAAAAACTGAGATCACATGATCTCATCCACCTAAATCAGATCTCTGGTGTAACAAAACGGTATTCAGCAAAAAAAAAGTAACAAAGGAGCAAAGCAAAAGTGCAGACACAAACGAGCACAATTGCAGCGCCAGACCCCCAAAAGGGGACAGGCTGCAGTTGTCACGCTGTCTCTGCGTACAGAAGGTCAGGAGCCTAAGCTGACCCTAAGCTGGGGCCCTGACTAATCCCTCTACCTGGAGGTACTGTTAAGGTACAGAGGTCCAGGCCTCCAGCGTAACCCCTACCTCCTGAAGATCCCTGAACCTCAGTAATCTAGTCCTGAGAAGGACCCCGATCACAACAACAGGGGACAGGATAATATAAGCCAACACACAGTACTAGACGAACGAGACAGTACAGGGAAACAAAACACCGCAACAACTCACACACAAACAGAGGGATCACAACGGTTAGAGATAAATGAAAGCGAGGAAGGGAAAAAACCACACCAAGTACACTTCACTCCAAACTCCAAAATACCACGAGCCGCTCTGTTTGTCTGCAAGGAATGCTTTCACCGAGAACTTCCCTAACAGACTGGCAGGTATTTGAAGGAGTCCCACTACTGCAGCATTGACTGCAGCTGGGCGAGGCTGGGCCTCATCTAGCACAGAGAGAGAGAATTAACTCCATCACTGCCGAAAAACACAAAGCACCAAAAACTCAGCTGCGAGAAGTCAGGCTGTGTAATCGTGACGATCTTCGTGGCGACACACCTGTGACAGTACCCCCCCTTCTACGAGGGGCCTGCGGACCCTCAGGGCCAGGTTTATCCGGGTGAGTCATGTGGAAGGCCCGAATTAATCGGTCTGCGTTAATATCCGACGCAGGAACCCACATCCTCTCCTCAGGACCATACCCCTTCCAATGAACCAGGTACTGAAGGGACCGGCGATTAAAGCGTGAATCGATGACTTTCGATACCTGAAACTCCAAGTTACTATTGACCACCACTGGAGGAGGTAAAGGTGACGGTATCACCGGCACCACATACCTCTTAAGCAACGATCTGTGGAACACGTTGTGAATATTAAATGTAGGGGGGAGGTCAAGACGGAATGCCACCGGTTTAATTATAGAACTGATCCTGTACGGCCCGATGAACCTGGGACCCAGTTTCCAGGAAGGAACCTTAAGTTTTATATTCTTGGTAGACAACCATACCCGATCGTTCAACTTAGGTCCGGACCAGACACTCTCCTCCTATCAGCCACGATACGTTTGTATCGGTTCCCCATAGTATTCAGATTATTCAGCACCCCTCTCCATACTGAAGCGAGTGATGACGAAAATCGTTCCTCCTCAGGAACCCCCGAAGAAGCCCCCCCCTACTGAAAGTACAAAACTGGGGGTGAAAACCATATGCCCCAAAAAACGGGGACTTACCGCCTATTATTAAGAGCAAACTCTGCCAGAGGTAAGAAAGAAGCCCAGTCCTCCTGGTTCTCTGACACAAAACACAGGAGATATGTCTCCAAGCTCTGGTTCAGACGTTCCGTCTGACCATTGGTCTGAGGATGAAAAGCCGATGAAAACGATAAATGCATCCCCCGCCGTGTACAAAATGCCTTCCAGAATTTGGACACAAACTGAGACCCCCGATCAGACACCACATCGGAGGGTACCCCGTGAAGCCTCACAATCTCCCAATGAACACCTGCGCAAGAGTTTTAGCATTAGGAAGAGCAGGAAGAGCGATAAAATGTGCCATCTTGCTGAACCTGTCCACTACAACGAGTATGACCGTTTTACCCGAAGACGGCGGGAGGTCCGTAATAAAGTCCATAGACAGATGAGTTCAAGGACGCTCCGGGATCTTCAAAGGTAAGAGGGCCCCAGACGGACGGGTATGTGGGCTCTTAGAGCGCGCACAAACCCCGCAGGACGCTACAAAAGTTAACACCTCCCTATGTAAGTTAGGCCACCAAAACCGACGCGAGAGGAGATCCACAGTTGCTTTACTCCCTGGGTGTCCTGCCAAAGCTGAGTTATGGTGTGCCTCGATCACCTTTTGTCGCAACTGATCTGGAACAAACAGTCTCCCTGGAGGTCCAACAGGGGAGTCCCCTGAGCCTCCAATACCTCCTCCTCAAGCTCAGAGCATACTGCCGACACCACCACCCCCTCCCGAAGGATAGGAACCGGGTCATCTGTATTCCCGGCCCCAGGGAAACTAAGAAATAAGGCATCCGCCTTTACATTTTTTGACCCAGGACGATATGTGACGACAAAATTAAACCTGGTAAAAAACAACGACCACCTAGCTTGTCTGGGATTCAGACGTTTTGCGGACTCCAGATATAGCAGGTTCTTGTGATCGGTGATGACGGTGACCGGATGGACTGCCCCTCCAAAAAATGGCGCCACTCCTCAAAAGCTAACTTAATGGCCAAGAGTTCCCTATTGCCGACATTGTAATTCCTCTCAGCGGACGACAATTTTTAGAGAAAAAGGCGCACGGATGCCACTTATCAGGGGACGAACCTTGTGACAATACTGCTCCCACCCCTACCTCGGAAGCGTCTACCTCTACAATGAACGGCTGTGACACATCAGGTTGAATGAGTATGGGTGCCGAAGCAAAACATTTTTCCAAGGAGGAGAATGCTTGACAAGCCTTGTCAGACCACCTAGAAAAATCCGTCCCCTTTTTTGTCATGTCTGTGAGAGGTTTAACCATGGACGAGAAATTACGAATAAATTTCCGGTAATAATTAGCAAACCCCAGGAAACGTTGTAGAGCCTTAAGATTCTCTGGCAGATCCCACTCAAGAACTGCCCGTACTTTCCCAGGGTCCATACGAAAACCGGACGCTGAAACCAGGAAGCCTAAAAACTGGAGTTCCTGTACGGCGAACACACACTTTTCCCATTTGGCGTACAGTTTATTATCCCGCAAGATCTGTAACACCTGCCTAACATGCTCCTGATGAGACACAAGATCCGGCGAGTAAATTAAGATATCATCCAGATATATGACAACAAACTGTCCCACCAGGCGGTAAATGTCATTTACAAAGTGTTGGAACACCGCCGGGGCATTAGTCAGACCGAATGGCATGACAAGGTTCTCATAATGCCCCTCCGGAGTGTTAAACGCCGTCTTCCACTCATCCCCCTACTTCAACCTAATCAGATTGTACCCCCCCTGAGATTCAACTTAGAGAACCATTTGGCGCCCATGATCTGATTGAAGAGATCGGGAATAAGTGGGAGCGGATACGGATCTCGGACCGTAATCCGATTAAGTTCACGGAAATCCAGGCAAGGGCGTAGGCCTCCATCTTTCTTCTTCACAAAGAAGAACCCCGTGGCCACCGGGGAAGATGAAGGTCTAATATGCCCCTTAGCCAGACTTTCAGAAATATAATCCTTCATGGCCTGCCTCTCAGGACCAGATAGGTTATACAACCTAGATTTAGGTAACTTGGCCTCAGGGAGCAGTTTTACAGAACAGTCATACACGCGATGAGGAGGTAGTTCCTGACACCCTTTCTCCGAGAATACATCCTCAAAGTCTGCCAGAAATGGAGGTAAGACCCTAGGAGTGACCGCACCGATGACCGTATTCATGCAGTTTTTATTACAGAATTCACTCCATTGGCTTATCTCTCTGGATTGCCAATTAATAACTGGGTTATGCTTAGTTAACCAAGGAAGGCCCAACACTATAGGAGTGGGAAGACCCTCCAACACGTAACAAGACAACAGTTCTTTATGTATCGCCCCCACTTGAAGTTTTACGTTATGCACCACTTGCAAAAAACTTCCCTGACAGAGAGGCCTGGCGTCGATCGAGAATATGGGGATGAGTTTAGCCAACACACTCAATCGCATACCTTGAACCCAGGCAAACCGAGCGTCCACCAGATTAGCCCCGGCCCCACTATCCAGAAGAACAGATATCCTCTCAGTTCTCGTACCCACCACCACCTCCGCCGGTACGAGAAACTGAGACGAACCTAGGGACGAAATACCTACTCCCAGATTGCCGTCCACCACACAACCTGGGATCAATAGTTTTCCGACGACCCTTTACTCTGCAAAGGACGGGATGGATACCCCCCAATAAAATGTCCCTTTCTCCCGCAGAAGAAACACCTTCCTGTCTTGTGGCGCACCGCCGGTCCCCTCCCCCGAAATGATGTCCCTCCTAATAGGCTCCTCTGGACTGACCAGGGGAACCTCCATATAAGGGACCCTTGAAGAAGGTGGAGTCATCACAGGGGGCGGAGTTACCCCGCACCTCTCCCGAAGCCGTCTGTCAATGCGAATAGCAAGGGCCATAGCGGCTTCCAGTGACGCGGGAGGGTCATACTGTGCCAACACATCCTTTAATTTGTCAGATAGACCTTGACAAAACTGGCTCCTAAGAGCCGAGTCATTCCACTGGGTGTCCGTGGCCCACCTACGGAACTCCGAACAGAATTCCTCCGCCGGACGATCTCCCTGCTGGATCCTACGTAACTTAGATTCAGCAAGAGAGATCCGATCCGGGTCATCATATACGAGACTCAGAGCTGCGAAAAACCTATCCACTGACTGGAGAGCCGGGGAGCCCGGGGAAGAGAGAACGCCCATGAGGAGGAGCGAGATGACAATTCCCACCCTTTGTTCTTCACTCCCCGATGACCGTGGCCACAGCCGAAAGTACAATTTACATGCCTCCCGGAAAACAAAAAACGTGTCCCGTCCCCCAGTAAACCTGTCAGGGAGAGCTACTTTAGGTTCTGGTCCGGCTTGCTCCAGGGGATACAAAACTTTGGACTTAACGTCCGCCAGCTCCATGGACAAACTCTGCAACTGCCGAGCAAGACTGGCTACTGGATCCATGGTAGCTGGAGAGAATCTTTTGTCGGTCTGTGAAAATGTCACGCTGTCTCTGCGTACAGAAGGTCAGGGGCCTAAGCTGACCCTAATCTGGGGCACTGACTAATCCCTCTACCTGGAGGTACTGTTAAAGGTACAGAGGTCCAGGCCGCCAGCGTAACCCCTACCTCCTGAAGATCCCTGAACCTCAGTAATCTAGTCCTGAGAAGGACCCCGATCACAACAACAGGGGACAGGATAATATAAGCCAACACACAGTACTAGACGAACAAGACAGTACAAGGGGAAAACCAAAAACCACCTTGCATAGAAAAACTCACACCACAACAACAGAGGGAACACCAACGGGTAAGGAGATAAATGATAAAGTGAGGAAGGGAAAAAACCACACCAAGTACACTTCACTCCAAACTCCAAAATACCACGAGCCGCTCTGTTTGTCTGCAAGGAATGCTTTCACCGAGAACTTCCCTAACAGACTGGCAGGTATTTGAAGGAGTCCCACTACTGCAGCATTGACTGCAGCTGGGCGAGGCTGGGCCTCATCTAGCACAGAGAGAGAGAATTAACTCCCTCACTGCCAAAAAACACAAAGTACCAAAAACTCAGCTGCGAGAAGTCAGGCTGTGTAATCGTGACAATCTTCGTGGCGACACACCCGTGACAGCAGTCCACTGCAAGCAGGCAAACCAGCAGAGAAAATCAAACAGAGAAAAAAAAAAACAGCAAACACTTATCTGAAGGAGAGCAGGAAACTAGCAGTGCTTCAAGCAAGACCAGAAGGAACAATTGATAACCGGCAAGGCTGCTGGGAACTCAGGCCACTTATATCCTACCATTCAGTGCCAACTGAAGGCCATTTGGTAATCAGTTCATTACCCTCAGAACTACCGGAGGGAGCCCCAGCTCAGAAGCCGCCTCCAGCATATTCACAACAATTCCCCCTAATACGTTTGTAGTTACCTTGATCGTGGAATCGTTGTATACGAACATACGACACGATTTGGGGATTAGAGCCGTGTCCTTTTTCTTGTAACAATGAACTTATGGAGATCGTCAACATGATTCTTTTCTGTTGGATTTATTGCATTTCATTCTGGACAAGAATTATTTAATCTTTGATCGGAATTTTTACAGGCAGGTATCCGGTACTGCGATGGGGGCACGTTGTGCCCCATCGTATGCCAATCTTTTTCTTGGGTGGTGGGAGGCTACTCATGTGTACTGTCTTCCTGAATTTCAGAGCCATGTCTTTAAATGGTGTCGATACATAGATGATGTTCTTTTGTTTTGGTCAGGATCACTGGTAGATTGTCAAAAATTTGTGGATGATCTTAATGCTAACGCGTTTAATATCCATCTTACAGCCAACTTTTCTGGCACAACTGCTGAATTTCTTGACCTAAAATTGGCCATTGAAGGTTCAAATGTCAGGACTACTTTGTATCGTAAACCTACGTCCACGAATAGTATTTTGCACTATTCAAGTTTCCATCCTGGACATCTGAAAAATGGGATTCCAAAAGGCCAATTCTATCGTCTTAGAAGAAACTGTTCCAATCAGATGGACTTCACAACACAAGCTCAAGAACTGACGGAACGTTTCAGGAGTAGGGGATACCCTCGACAGGTAATTTCCAGAGCGTTTCTATCTGCCAGAGATAGTGATCGTAATCAGCTATTACGCCCCAAATCACGATCTACTATCAAACCTATTGGTTTGACCACCCCTTTTAATAATCAATGGCATGAGGTACGGGGCAATCTTATCTAGATATTGGGGCATGCTGGTTAATGAACCAAAATTGACACCTCACATCTCTGCTCAACCTTTCTTAATTGCTAAAAAAGCACAGTCATTGAAAGACTCTCTGTGCCATAGCCATTTCGTGAGACCAACCTCTAGGTTGAATAGGGGTACACGTTTGTTGGGCACATTCCCATGTGGGAGGTGTAATGTGTGCCCCTTGACTATTGGCAGTGAAAAAGTTCACCTGCCTACCCTTGATTTTCCTGTCTTCTCAAGAACTTACTTTAACTATAGAACTAAGAATTTAGTTTATGCTCTGATCTGCCGGTGTCCCAAAATCTATGTGGGTCAAACCACACAAGAGTTCAGAAAAAGAATTCAACAACATCTCTCGAATATCAACACGGCAAAAGCTGACAGAGACAAGGGAAATCTTTGACTTCAGTTGCCATGCACTTCTTATTAGAACATAGCGGTATGTGTACTGGCATCAAAATAATTGGTCTGGAATCAGTACAGACCAATATTAGAGGTGGCAATATATCACTGGAGTTACTAAAACGTGAATCCAAATGGAAATACAACCTAAAGAGTCGTTCACCATTGGGGTTGAACGAAGAATTATTGTTCACTGGCTTTTACAAACAAATCTGATATTCTTTCTTATAATTCCTAGATTCTGACTTTCCCCCCTTTTTTTGTTTCTCCTATAGATTTGGGATACGGTATTCTTACTTCCATCCTACTAAGACCTATTTGGCAAGAAACATTCTCTGACTCTACCCCCTCTACTGGTGGACTTTCATTACACACTCTGATTCTTGGAGCTTCTGCAATTATGGATCAATCTTTGGACTGGTCACCTTGTGGAATTCGGCTGAAACTCTTTTTATGAATCTTTATACATTGTCCATATGTGTTCTCTAATCAGATTGTATTTTGAGTACCACCTGGGTATATTGATCATAATTCGACCATATTAGGGTATAGTATCATTTTGGTATACATGTGTTCCACTTTTATTGTGTAGTTTTCTGGCCCCTCCTAGATTGACAGGGGTGAGCTTGTGGAGACCTATTACATCGCCGAGAGTCTGGATTTGACTTTCGTGTGTCATGTTTATTGTTTCTATATATTTACCCTAGGGAATATTCTGAATGGTTGATCTTTATATCTTGTCTACATTAAGTATTAATTAGACTTTTTCACATGCATAATTTTCCATTCCTCTCCTCTATGTTAGAGCTGTTTTGGTAGTTAAGTCTGGTAATACTTTATGATTTGATCTAGACTTGAGTCTTATTTTCACAATCTATTGTGCTATTTTTATGTCAACTTTATTTATGCCAATAGGATATACCCATGAATAAGTTTTTTTTTCTTTTGCATCATAATTTTATGGCAGTATCATCCTGGGTCATTAGCACCCTCAGTGAAATACGTTCACATTGGCTTACTTCAAAGGGACATACCTGTTATGATTTGGTAGCTGAGGAGTGCAGGCAAAAAAGGCAATACACCAGAGCAGTTGGAAACTATGAGATTGCAGTACCCTGACTAACCACCACAACTAGAGGCAGCCGTGGAGCGTTCCTACGTTGGTCCTAGACGCCTCGTCACAGCCTGAGAAACTAACTATACCTAAAGATAGAAAGAGGAAAGCTATCTGCCCCGGAGCAGATCCCCAAAGAACATAGAAAGCCCCCAAACATGTAATGGCGGTTAGACAAGAAGAAATACTGACACAGACAGAAAATAGTATGAGCAAACGTTGGGGCCCAAACTATCTAAATAGAAAAGGATAGGAAGGGCACTTACTGCAATCCCAAAAAACCCTGAAAAGCACCAACTCTACTAATTTCAAAAACACCTGAGATCACACGACCTCTACCACCTAAATTAGTTCTCTGGTGTAACAAAATCAAAACAGCAGCCACTGAAAAAACTGGAAAAAGCAAATGTACAAAACATCAGTGGCTGAACTAAACTGAGAGGGCAAAAGCCCCCGGAGGGGACCCTGAAGGCCCCCACAGAAGTGCAGGACAAAATGCAAAAATCAAGCACAAAAACAAAAAGAAGAAAATGTCTTATCTGATAGCAGGAGATGCAGACACGACACAGCAGGCTACAAAGGAAACAGGAATCAAGGATTGAGACCAGAACAATTGATCACCGGCAACCCTGATGGGAAGGCGACTCCCTTATATAAGACCAGTCAGTAACACCTGATTCCCAATCCTCACAATCTTCACTGGACAGTCCAGTACCGCTTGTAACCACCAGAGGGAGCCTCTGCTCAGAACTCATCTCAAGTCCATTCACAACAGTACCCTCCCCTTAGAGGGGTCACCGAACCCTCACTTGAGCAACCAGGTCGGTCAGGGATGAGTTCTATGATACGCACGGATGAGTCTCCTAGCATGGATGTCTGAAGCAAACACCCAAGAATTGTCTTCCTGACCATAACCTCTCCACTTAACCAAATACTGGAGTTTCCGTCTAGAAAAACGAGAATTCAATATTTTCTCAACCACAAACTCCATATTACCCTCAACCAGAACAGGGTCAGGAGGCAAAGCAGTAGGAACCACTGGCTCAACAAACCTCTTTAACAAGGACTTGTGGAACACGTTATGGATCTTAAATGTCCCTAGAAGAAGTAAACGAAAGGAAACAGGATTAAGAATCTCCATGATCTTATAAGATTCAATGAACCTAGGCTTAAACTTAGGAGATGCAACTCTCATAGGGATATTTTTTGAGGACAACCAGACCAAGTCCCCCACTTTAAACCGAGGACCATCAGTCCTATGCCGGTTAGCAAACCGCTGGGCCCTCTCCTGAGAGAGGGACAACCTCTCCACTACCTGGTCCCAAATCTGTTGCATACGCTCCACAACAGAGTCAACACCTGGACAGGCAGAAGCCTCCGTCTGTCCTGAAGAAAATCGAGGGTGAAACCCAGAATTACAGAAAAATGGAGACATCAAAGTGGCAGAGCTAGCCCTAATATTAAGAGCAAACTCAGCCAAAGGCAAAAAAGAGACCCAGTCATCCTGATCAGCAGACACAAAGCATCTTAGATAAGTCTCCAATGTCTGGTTTGTTCTCTCAGTTTGACCATTGGTCTGAGGATGAAATGCCGAGGAGAAAGACAATGAACACCAAGTTTAGAACAAAAAGTCCTCCAAAATCTGGAAACAAACTGGACTCCTCTGTCAGACACAATGTTCTCAGGAATGCCGTGTAAACGAACCACGTGCTGAAGGAACAAAGGCACCAATTCAGAGGAGGAAGGCAACTTAGGTAATGGCACAAGATGTATCATCTTGGAAAACCTATCACAAATCACCCAGATGACAGTCATTCTCTGAGAAACAGGGAGGTCGGAAATGAAATCCATAGAGATATGGGTCCATGGTCTCTTGGGCACAGGCAATGGCATCAACAAACCACTAGAGCGAGAGCAAGGCTTGGAGCGAGAGCAAGTCCCGCAGGACTGCACAAATTCCCTGACATCACGAGACAAGGTAGGCCACCAAAAGGACCGACTAACCAAGTCTCTGGTACCAAAAATTCCGGGATGACCGGCCAACGCGGAACAATGAATCTCAGACATCACACTCTTTTTCCACTGGTCCGGGACAAACAATTTCCCAACAGGGCAGCACTCGGGCCTATCCTCCTGACACCCCTCCAGAGCCAGTCTCAAATTGGGCGAGATGGTGGAAAGAACTACACCTTCTTTCAAAATAACAGAAGGATCAGATACCTCAGGAGAGTCCGCAAGGAAACTCCTCGAGAGGGCATCCGCCTTAACATTCTTAGTGCCAGGAAGAAAGGAAACCACAAAATTAAAACGTGTGAAAAACAAGGCCCACCTGGCCTGTCTAGGATTAAGTCGCTTGGCAGATTCCAGATAAACCAGATTCTTATGGTCCGTAAGGACCACCACCTGATGTTTGGCTCCCTCCAGCCAATGTCTCCAATCTTCAAAAGCCCACTTCATGGCCAATAACTCCCGATTACCAACGTCATAATTACGTTCAGTAGGAGAAAATTTTCGAGAGAGAAAAGGCACAAGGGTTACTTTTAGAGGTCTCTGGATCTCTTTGGGACAAAACGGCACCTGCCCCAATTTCAGAGGCATCAACCTCCACCTGAAATGGCAGAGAAACATCAGGCTGCCGTAGAACAGGAGCAGAAGTGAATCTCTGCTTAAGTTCCTGAAATGCAGAAACTGCCTCAGGAGGCCAATTCACCACATCAGAACCCTTTTTGGTCAAATCAGTTAATGGTTTAACAATAACCGAGAAATTACCAATAAATTTACGATAAAAATTGGCAAAACCCAAAAATCTTTGAAGAGCCTTTGATGAAGTAGGTTGAACCCAATCACAGATGGCCTGAACCTTGACCGGGTCCATTCCAATAACAGATGGGGACAAAATGAATCCCAAAAATGAGATCCTCTGTACGCCAAAAAGACACTTTGATCCCTTCACATACAGAGCATTCTCTCTCAAAATCTGGAATACAGTTCAAACATGTTTCACATGAGAGTCCCAGTCATTAGAAAAAATCAAGATATCATCCAAATAAACAATCAGAAATTTATCCACAAAATCCCTGAAAATGTCATTCATGAAGGACTGGAAGACAGAAGGAGCATTAGTGAGCCCAAAGGGCATCACAAGGTACTCAAAATGCCCCTCAGGGGTGTTAAATGCCGTCTTCCATTCATCCCCGTGCTTAATGCGAACAAGGTTATATGCCCCCCTGAGGTCAAGCTTGGTAAACCAAGTAGCGTCTTTCACCCTGGAAAACAGGTCCGAAATCAAGGGTAACAGATATTGATATTTCACAGTAATATTGTTCAAAAGACGATAATCAATACACGGCCTTAATGAACCATCCTTTTTGGCCACAAAGAAAAAACCGGCACCTAAGGGTGAAGAGGATGGTCTGATATGACGCTTCTCCAATGACTCCTTGATATAAGACCGCATAGCGTCATGTTCAGGTACAGACAAGTTAAAAAGGCGACCTTTAGGGAATTTACTACCAGGCACTAATTCAATAGCGCAGTCATAGCTCCTATGGGGAGGCAAGGATGCAGATTTACTTTCGCTAAACACATCAGAAAAATCAATCAAAAAGTCAGGAACATCCTGAGCCTGAGGGGAGGCAGAAAAAACAGGAGTGTTGGTATTAACACATTGGCAGCCCCAACTGGTTACAGACACAGATTTCCAATCCAAAACAGGATTATGAGACTATAACCAAGGGAAACCCAGCACGATAATGTCATGCAGATTATACAGAACCAAAAATTTGCAGCTCTCCTGATGATCAGGTTCAACCCTCATTATCACCTGAGTAGAGAACTGAGGTTTATTCTCAGCCAAAGGGGTAGAATCGATCCCAGTAGGGGAATAGACTTCTGTAGGGGTATCAAGGGAAACCCGCAACGTTTAGCAAAATCAAAATCCATCAGGTTAATAGCTGCTCCCGAATCAACGAAAGCCTGAGCAGAAAATGAGGACAGAGAGCATATCAGAGTAACAGTTAATAAAAACTTAGTCTGAACACTACCCAAGACAACTGAGCGTGCAAAACGTCTTCCCCGCTTAGGGCAGACTGAAATAGCATGAGAGGCATCACCACAGTAGAAACATAACCCATTGCGCTTTCGAAACTCATGACGCTGTGCCCCAGAAACCACTCTATCACACTGCATGGGTTCAGAAGCAGGTTCACAAGGCAACACTATTCCACGCATACTTCTCCGCTCACGCAAACGTCTGTCAATTTGAATCGCTAATGACATAGAATCATTGAGACCAGAGGGGATAGGGAATCCCACCATAACATCCTTTACTTTATCTGACAGACCCTTCCAAAAAAGGGCTGCCAAAGCGTCGTCATTCCATTTGGTCAGGACTGCCCACCTGCGGAATCTCTGACAGTATAACTCAGCGTCATCAAGCCCCTGATTTAATGCCAACAAGGCTTTTTCAGCTTGATCAGTGACATTAGGCTCATCGTACAATAACCCCAAGGCCTGAAAAAATGCATCAACATCACTCAAAACAGGTTCCCCAGGTGTCAGGGAAAAAGCCCAATCCTGAGGATCGCCGCGCAGGAGAGAGATGACAATTTGAACCTGCTGCGCTGCGTTCCCTGAGGACTTAGATTTTAAGGCGAAAAACAATTTACAATTATTTTTGAAATTCAGAAACTTGG
>JARQOD010000001.1:337924473-338041024 GCA_033576555.1 Oophaga sylvatica | reverse complement strand
TATAGTAATATAATTTGGCCACGAGGTGCAGCATAGGCTTTTTGCTGAACTCATTGCTCTTTAGACAAGAAAACTTGAATGAAATTAGAATCTCTAATCCATGCTATGTTCCTTTAGTCATTTTATTTCACAGACTATTCAGATTTTATGTTGTTTTTTTTGCAATGCTTCTGCTTGTTATCTTTTATTTTAATTTCATGTGTAGCTGAATCTCAGTGGAGGTCTATGTTGTCATGACCATAGCCTTTTTTAGCACTGGCATGGAGTTGAGGAAAAATATTGTGATTTGGGGCTTTTTCATGCCAGTTTAAAGCTGCTCAGACAAAGCGGGCAAAGCTGAGGAGAAGCTGAGGTTTTTTATGCCAGAAATGCTACTCCAGTTGCTAATCGGAGTAGCATTACTGGCGAGTTGTGTGCCACTGAGAAGATGCGCCAAATTCATTATGTGGTGTGCATCTCTTAATTAATTCAGCTCATCATAGTCCAGTGAGCCCTTTAGTAAGACTGGCAAATGAAACACCGAAATGCCAGTCTTAATGAATTGGCCCCTTAGTTCAATTAATGGACACAAATTGTATATTAGTGTATCTTCTGAAAGGATATACAAAGGCTTGTCACAAGATAAGCAGAGGTTGGAGAAACGTAAGCTCGGTCCTTCACTGATCCCATAAGCGAAGTAGTGTCCAGTCTAAGGCTAGTTTCACACTAGTGCTCGGCAGGGCTGCATAGTTCCTCCGGTAAGCCCTGCCCACTGCTGCACCTCTTCCTTCAGCTCCGCCTATGTTGGCATATATCCTGCGTTCCCCATCTTTAACATTGGGTACGCAGGTCACGCGAATGTATGTGGATGCCTGCGCATGCGTCATTTTGATGCTGCGCCGAACGCAACATGTTGCATTTTGTTGAATGGTCGTAAACAGCTGCACATCCAGTTGGAAGAATGTCTCAAGTGGGGTACCACAGGGCTTTGTCCAGGGCCCTGTATTGTTCAACATCGTTATCAATGACTTAGATGAAGGACTGAGGGTAAACTGATTAAATTAGCTGATGACACAAAGCTAGGAGGGGTAGCTAATACTAGAGAAGAGAGAGAGAGGATTCAAAAAGATATAAATAAACTGGAGCAGTGGGCAGCAACTAATAGAATGGTTTTTAACAGGGAAAAATGCAAAGTACTACATCTGGGAAATAAAAATGAAAAAAGCATATACAAAATGGGAGGAATAGGGCTAAGTAACAGCACATGTGAAAAAGACGGGTATACTAATAGATCACAGACTGAACATGAGTCAACAGTGTGATGCAGCAGCAAAAAAAGGCAAATACAATTCTGGGATGTATTAACAGAAGCATACAGTCTAGATCACGTGAAGTCGTTATTGCCCTCTACTCCTCTTTGGTCAGACCTCATTGGAATACTGTGTCTGTAGAGTTGTTGTGCAGATGAAGGGAACTCCAGAAGGCCACACAGAGATGCTGGATGGTAGGTTTAAACAGCCATACTTTATTTCTCGTTCCTCTCTCTCGCTCCCCTTACCCAGGACTTCCTGCTCCTGCCTTGTCTCCTACTCCCCATTACATCATCGTTACTAGGCAGAAACTGAAACAAGGATAACAGCAAACCAATCACAGATATAGTAACAACATCACATCTCTCCTCTTCTCACCAAACAAAACAACATTAGAACTGGATAACGGTCCGAAAGTTCACATTAGTACGAAGGGTTTTTTTTTGTTTTTTTTTTCTTTTTACTGCAGAACATAGTCCAAGAGGTGGGCTGGCGGTCTACGATTTGCCCTCGCTGGATAGCGGTGAGACATCACAGTCCCAGATGAACTTTCTGAGTCCCCTGAGGTATCCTCCCTTGGAACTGCTGAGCTCTGGGGATCCGGCAGGACGTCATCGCTATCTGCCTCGTCTGTTTCTGGGACATAGTCGCAAAGTTTTTTAAAATGGGACACGTTCCTTGTGACCTGGCAACCGTGATCTTGAGCAGTTACCATGGTGCCTTTGACTTGTGTGACCTGAAAGGGTTCAGGATAGTATTGTGATGCAAACTTGTCACTAGGTCTTAGCCTTTTTACCAGGACCCAATCTCCCACCAATACTTCCAGTGGCTTGCAACGATGACTGCTCTTATCTGCATACCTCATCTTCTGTTTGGATATGGCATCCTTAGTAGCAATTGGGATTTGAACAGGGCTCAGCGGAACGCTCGGGAGTTTGATACGCATAGGCGTGTTGAACAGCGCAGTGGCAGGTGGTATGCCAGTAGTAGAATGGGGTGTAGCTCTGTACTGTCTAAGAAATCTGTGTAACTCTTGCTGTAAATCCTTGTGCTCCATGGTAGCGATCCTCAAAGTTTTGTTGATTGATTGCATGAACCGTTCCACTTCACCATTGGCCTGAGGCCAGTAAGGAGTTATTTTCCTGTGAGTGAAACCAAGATAGGTTGCGAATGATCGAAAGTCCGTGCTATTAAAAGGTGGTCCATTGTCGGACTTCACTGTTTCCGGTATGCCATATGCCGAGAAGATCTTGTCTAATTTTGGTATAACAGCCCTGGCAGAGGTTGTCGAAACATGTTCAATGACTGGGAACCTCGAATAGTCATCCATGACAACCAGCAGATAGGAGTGATCCGGTAAAACACAGAAGTCAACACTAACAGCAGACCACGGGCCCTCTGGCAGGGGTGTCATTTGTAAGGGTGCGCGTCTATGGTCAATTGTAGTTGCTTGGCAAGGTATGCAAGTTTCAACGAGTGCCTCTACTTTTTTGTCTAGTCCTGGAAACCAGACTTTCTCTCTCAAGTAATTGCTTTGTTTTCACCACCCCTTGATGAGCCTCGTGGGCCAGATCCAGTACTCTGCTTTGAAGTTTCTGGGGTATCACCAGCCGATTGTTACGCAACAGTAGATTTGAATCAGACACGGAGAGATCATGTCGTGCATTAAAGAAGGCTGTCAAGTAGGTTGTTTGATCCGGTGTTTGGAGGCGGGCTTCAGCAAGAAAATTGCTCCAATTTTTAGATCGAACAGTCTCTATAACCTAACTGAAGTTGGTGATCGGAATCCACCGTTTGTTGTATTTCCTCCATAGTCATAGTTTTTGGCACAGAATGTGCAACAATAAAATTGATATGTTCCTCTGCAAGGATAGTTGCTGGGATGTCGTCCTTGGTAGTTTGTGGTGTTGGGTGTCTCGAAAAGTAGTCTGCCGGATTACCAGCTCCTGCCTCGTATCTCAACCGAAACTGGTAGTTCTGTAGGCGGAGCAACCAGCGTTCAAGTCGTGGATGAGGCTTTGAAGAATGTTTGTTGAAAAGCGGAATGAGCGGTTTGTGGTCACTTATCACTGTGAATTTATGTCCCATAAGGTACAGATGAAAATGAAGGCATCCCCACACAACCGCAAGAGCTTCCCTTTCAGTTTGTGAATAGCGTTGTTCTGTCTCTGTTAATGCTTTGCTTGCATAGGAAATGGTAGAAACGTTGCCTTCTTTGGACACTTGTGTGAGAATTGCACACAGGCCCACCGGACTAGCGTCAACGATCAGCTCTGTGGACTTTAGAGGGTCAAAATAGGCCATGACGGTGTCGCCAGTCAGACCGGACTTCATGGAGTCGAATGCTGCTTGGCGTTCAGTAGTCCATGTCCAAGGAGTGTCTTTTTTCGTGAGTAGTCGCAGGGGTTCGGAGACCGTGGCCAGATCAGGCATAAATCGCCCACAGTACGTGACTAGTCCTAGAAAACTGCGAACCTCTGACACATTTTGAGGTTGGCTAGCTGACTTTATGGCAGAAACTTTCTGAGGATCTGCTGAAACTCCTTGCTCCGAAAAGATATATCCAAAGAAGCTTAATGACTTTTGGTTAAACTCACATTTTGACGGATTGACAGTTAGATTGCAGGCTTGCAGTCTCTGAAACACTTGCTCTAAGTGACTGTCATGCTCCTCTTGGGTTGTACCATATATAAGAATGTCATCACTGACGTTTAGAACTCCTGCTATTCCAGATAGAACCTGACTGATAACGTTCTGAAATATTTCTGCCGCAGATGAGATACCAAAGTTCAACCTCTTGAATCGTCGTAAGCCCACATGGGTACTAAAAGTTGTAATGTACCTGGAATCTGGATGCAACTCAAGTTGATGATAACCTGATTTTAAATCAATTTTAGAAAATACTTTTGCACCATTCAGGTCTGTGATAATGTCATCAATAGTGGGCGTGATGTGCCTTTCTCTTTGAATAGCCAAATTGGCATGCCGCATATCCACACATAGCCGGATTTTACCAGGCTGCTTTGGTTTTGGTGCAACAACAATGGGCGATACCCAAGGAGTCGGGCCTTCAACTCATTCAACAACATCAGACGCTTCCAGATCTTGCAGTTCTTGCTCCACAAGTTTGCGGACATGAAATGGGATGCGCCTGTGAGGTTGAACAGACGGCTGTATTGACTGGTCAATATGCAATTTTATCTGAACGTCTTTTAGCTTACCGAGACCTTTAAAGAGATTGGGGTATCTCTGCATGATGTGTTGGGCCGAAGGACCTGTGACGCTATTGACCAGACCCAGAGATATAGCACTCCTGCAGCTGAGAAGCGTGTCTGCGGAGCACTCTACTACATATACAGTGTCGGTGATGGACTTCCCGTCAGCTGCAAGTTCTGACTGAAATTTGCCACACAGGGGTAGTGCAGATGCTGAACCATAAGGAAAAATCTTTAGGCTAGTGCTTTGTAGAGCAGGTCTGTTCGGGAGTCAGCTATAGACTGCACGGCTGATGACGTTTACTGATGCCCCCGTGTCTACTAGGGCTTCCACCGGACTACCATTTATCAGGATAAGTCGCCTTGGACTGGTAAGTGCGTGCAGTGTTTGAGATCCCTCTGCAGTCACTGAGAATAGATAAGTACTGTGAGGCTCGTCAGTAAGCTGCAGCGTTTGGATTTTCTGTGACCTGGGTTGTACTGTGGGATGAGGGGATTGTGGTTTGGATCTACACACTTTTGCAAAATGGTTTTGTTTTCCACAATTATGGCAGGTCCCCCCTTTTGCTGGGCAGAGATTCTGGTGAGGATACGACCCTCCGCAGTTGTAGCAAGTTGCCCCCTGCATACGAGGCACAGGCGGTCTCTGTGTCAGCTTTGCTATACAAGATGGTGCTTCCGCCTCGCACTCAATGTTCTCTATGAGTTTAGCTTGTTTTTCGGCGGTATCATTGACACGTGCTGTTTCAAGCAGTTTTGCTAAAGTCATGGTGGGATCTCTGAGTGCTTGTCTCCGTAACTTAGAGGAGATGCAGCCTTGTAAAATCTGCATTTGGATCTCTTTGTCGACATCTGCAAATTCACAGTAAGCTGCAAGGTGCCGTGGTCGGACATGATATTCATCAATGCTTTCTGTTGCGGACTGCTTTAATTGTCTAAACTTGAAGATTTCAGATGCTGCATTTCTGTGTGGGGAGAAATACTTGCTTAATGCTGCCTTACTGAGCTCATAGTCTTTGTCTTCTCCTGTATTAGGCAGAGTAGTGAAGATATCATAGACTTGTTCCCTGCATAATGTAATAGCATGGCTTTCTTCCTGGTATCATCTGATATGTTCATGGCTTGTAGGAATATATCAAAACGCTTCAGCCATTTCTCCCAACATGCTGCTAGGTTAGCTGGGGACTGATGCACATCAAAAGCAGGGAAGGCAGGTAAACAGGCCATTGTTGTAGAGCTGAAATACCTTTAGCTGATGATGAACGCTTCCTCGTCGCCAGTTATAGTGTTGTTGTGCAGATGAAGGGAACTCCAGAAGGCCACACAGAGATGCTGGATGGTAGGTTTAAACAACCATACTTTATTTCTCGTTCCTCTCTCTCGCTCCCCTTACCCAGGACTTCCTGCTCCTGCCTTGTCCCCTCCTCCCCATTACATCATCGTTACTAGGCAGAAACTGAAACAAGGATAATAGCAAACCAATCACAGATATAGTAACAACATCACAGTGTCCAGTTTTGGACTCAACCTCATTTTAAAAAAGACATCAACAAACTGGAGCAAGTTCAGAGAAGAGCCACCAGAATGGTGACCGGTCTGCAAACCATGTGCTATGAGGAACGGTTACAGGATTTGGGAATGTTTAGCTTGCAAAGAAGAAGACTGAGAGGAGACTTAATAGCTGGCTACAAATAGTTCAAGGGCTGTCACATTGTAGAAGGATCATCTTTATTCTCATTTGCACAAGGAAAGACTAGAAGCAATGGGATGAAACTGAATGGGAGGAGACACAGATTAGATATTAGAAAAAACTTTTTTTGACAGTTAGGGTGATCAAGGAGTGGAACAGGCTGCCACGAGAGGTGGTGAGTTCTCCTTCAATTGAAGTCTTCAAACAGAGGCTGGACAGACATCTGTCTGGGATGATTTAGTGAATCCTGCTTTGAGCACTGGAGTTGGACCAGATGACCCAGGAGGTCCCTTCCAACTCTACCATTCTATGATTCTACATACATTATCATCGCTGTCCCCGATGGGGCTCACAATCTAAATTCCCTATCAGTATGTCTTTGGAGTGTGGGAGTACCTGGAGGAAATCCACGCAAACACGGGGAGAATATACAAACTCCTTGCAGATGTTGTCCTTTGTGGGATTTGAACCCAGGACTCTAGCGCTGCAAGGCTGCAGTGCTAACCACTGAGCCACCGTAAATACAGTATCATCAGTATATGCTGCTCGAAACAATAGGTCTTCCAGGTCGATCAAACGCATCCTTATGGATCTTGGGAATCAAATAAAGGGTTGGAAGACGATCAGATGTATGGAACGCACGCGTCCCACTGTCCGGAAGTGGGTGGTTCCTTTTGAAGTGTTCTCAGGTGACGGATGCGCAGCTATACCCCGGCTGTGGGAGATATCTATCGAAGTCATTTTTTCATCACGTCATCGGCAATCCCTGCTTTGATAGAGCGCTGGATATATTTAATGAGCCCTTGCCTCCCAATGAGACACGCCCCCGGAAGAAGAACAGGTGAAACGCGCGTCGGGGTGGGTCGCAGCAGCAGCGAGGTCACTCACCACAGGTATTATGATTATTTTCAAGCACTTTCTATGATCCATGGGGTTCATAGCTAAACGTTTGGACTATCACTGGCAACGTATAATCTAGGTACTGTTGCCATCACTGAGATGTGACTATATTGTCTGGTCTATATGTGTCACGGGTGTGTCGCCACGAAGATCGTCGCGATTACACAACCTGACTTCTCACAGCTTGAGTTTTTGGTGCTTGGTGTTTTTCGGCAGTGAGGGAGTTAATTCTCCCTCTCTCTGTGCTAGACGAGGCCCAGCCTCGCCCAGCTGCAGTTAATGCTGCAGTAATGGGATTCCTTCAAATACCTGCCAGTCTGCTAGGGAAGTGTCGGTGAAAGCATTCATGCAGACCAGCAGAGCGGATCGTGGTATTGTGAAGTCTGAAGTGAAGAGTACCTGGTGTGGTTTTTTCCCCTCATCGCTTTATTATTTATCTCCTTACCCGTTGGTGTTCCCTCTGTAGTTGTAGAGTGAGTTTTGTATGCAAGGTGGTCTTTTGGTTTACCCTTGTACTGTCTCGTTCGTCTTATACTGTGTGTAGGCATTTACCTTCCCGTCCCCTGTGGTGGTGGTGATCAGGGTCCTTCTCAGGACTAGATTACTGAGGGTCAGGGATTCACAGGAGATAGGGTTACGCTGGCGGCCTGGACCTCTGTACCATCAACAGTACCTCCAGGTAGAGGGATTAGTCAGGGCCCCAGCTTAGGGTCAGCATAGACCCCGGACCTCCTGTATACAGTGACAGCGTGACAATATGTTATCAGTGACTATTACAATTGCCAGACTAATTATTTAGAATTAACTCTGCTTTTGCTGTCCTTTGAGATATCACATAACATTTACTTGTATCTATTGTGGTATTGCTTGTGACCAACCTGTCTGCTTGGGATTTCCTAGTTTGTTTTGAGGCATCTATTTGCATATATTTATGCGATATTATATATTAATTGAATGTGAATAAAGTTATTATTTCTCTATGCACTCCTTGTGCTGTTTAAATTGAGTTTATGGCTCTTAGGTATTGTGATTTAATACAGAGTGAGACCTATAGCATTTAGGTGTTAAGGACTAACATGTATGTGCCCAGGTTGCAGATATGCTCAGGAACTGTCCGCAGCATTTCCTGAACTCCCTGCCGCGGGTAAAACGCATGCTGAATTCGCATGCATTTTGCAAGCGTTTTAGCTTGCAGAATGCTCGCGCTTTTCCAAGCGATTTGAAGTATCGCTTGGAAAAGTGATTGACAGATTGGTCACACTTGTCAGGCACAGTGCTTGACAAGTGTGACCAACTTTTTACTATTGATGCTGCCTATGCAACATCAGTAGTAAAAGATAGAATGTTAAAAATAATAAAAAAAATTAGAGATTCACCTACCCTCTGTCAGCCCTCGGTGTTAGAACCCTCTTGTTAGATTTTGTTTCAGTTTGCTGGTCACATGACCTTTTTTCCCTATTTAGTCTGGCTCCGCCCTTCTGGCTTTGCTGGACTTCATTGTATTATCTACTCTTAAGCTAGCCGGGTGCTTAGGTGCCTTACTCTGTCAGTTTTGCTTAATCTTAGGATCTTGTAGTAATTTGTTTTCTGTTTAATTTTCCCTGCTACAATTTCTGTTAGGAGGTGTCCACCTTTTCTCCCAGTCCCTAGATCTTGTAGGGATTCCTCCCTCGCAACTATAGGTCTTCGTTCAGACTAGCTGAGGACTTTAGCGGGTCTGGTCGCAGGATCAGGTTCCCCGTTACATCGTAGGGATCAAGCTCAGTCCTATTGTAGGGACAGAGTTCCCATCTTTCCTTAGTGCTTGTAGCAGTTCATAACAGTAAGTCCAGCCAAGAAATAAAAAAAAAAAATCTCTAAGGAAAGATTTTCTGTTTTCATCATGGTGTCGGTTCGGGATTTGGCTGAACGCCTGCAGGGTCTCTCTCTGGAGGTGGCTGAAATCCAGCAACACGTGAGTAGTTGTTCTGGAGCACATTTCGTGGAGCCAAAGGTACGTTTGCCTGATTTATTTTTTGGTGAACAACAAGATTTTTTTTCTTTTAAAAATGCTTGCTTGTTGTATTTTCGTTTGAGACCCAGATCCTCTGGTGATGAATCACAGCGCATAGGGTTTATAATGTCACTTTTGCGCAAAGAACCTCAGGACTGGGCCTTTTCTCTGCAGCCTAGTGATCCATGCTTTGGATCAGTGGATGTTTTTTTTTCTGCTTTGGGGTTGTTGTATGACGATCCGGATCGTGTTTCATCAGCTGAGACAGAGTTGAGACGTTTGAGACAGGGATCGGGTAATGTGGAAAAATATTGTACTCACTTACGTAGGTGGTCCACCCAGGTGGGCTGGAACGATTCAGCTTTGAAAAGTTTATTTCTTGCAGGATTAAGTGAAAGGGTTAAAGATTTGCTGATTGCTTATCCTATACCTGGTAACTTGCAAGAGGCTATGCAATTGGCCATACGGGTGGATAGGAGACTGCGTGCAAGGGTTAATGAGAGTAAGTCTGCTTTGTCAGCTCCAGGTTTGGAGAAGGAATGTACTGACATTGCAGAGCCGATGGAAATTGGATCAATGGCACCTCACTCTCGGGAAAAAGAACGCAGATTTGCTCAAGGTTTGTGTTTCTACTGTGGTAAATCTGAGCATTTCATTAAGAACTGTGCGCTTCGAATGAATAAAGAGAAAAAAAAAATGAGGTCAGTGTCGCCCGCATAGCTTGTTTAAACAATAAAGGTGTCTTTCTTTCTGCTACCACTGGTGTTGAGGAGGAGTTAATGGAGTTTCGGGTATTTGTGGATTGTGGTTCAACTCTCAATGTGATTGATGGGAAATTTTTGGAAAAACTAAAATTAAGACCCAAACTTCTGTCTTCTCCTATTAATGTGGTGTCTGTGGATGGCTCTCCCTTGAAAAATGTTACTCACCATATCTGTGAATTTCCTCTTACTATTAATGGTGTTCATCAAGAGAATTTGGATTTGGTAGTTTTGAATAATTTGCCCTCACCGGTGATTTTGGGGTTACCCTGGTTAAAATTGCACAATCCGGTACTGGATTGGTCTACCAATGAAATTAAGTCCTGGAGTCCTAAGTGTTATGACAAGTGTTGTAACGGGCGTATTGCTGCTGTAGTTAAGGGGGAGTTACCTGTACCTATTCAGGATTTTGGAAAGTTTTTTCTGATAAGGAATCGCAGGTATTGCCTCCTCATAGAGAATATGATTGTGCAATTGAATTTGTCCCTGGAGCGACTCTTCCTAAAAGTCGTTTATTTAATTTGACTATTCCTGAGAGAAAAGCTTTGGAGGAATACATACAGATAAGCTTGGCCGCCTTGTCTAGACTTTCGTGAGATTAATAAGATTACTGTACGCAATCCTTACCCACTGCCATTGATTCCTGATTTGTTTAATCAGTTAGTGGGGGCCAAGTGCTTCTCGAAAATTGATCTTCGAGGGGCATACAATTTGTTGCGCATGAAGGAGGGGGATGAATGGAAGACTGCGTTTAACACTCCACTGGGTCATTTTGAGAATCTGGTTATGCCTTTTGGACTTTCCAGTGCTCCGGCATTTATTCAGAATCTTATTAATGACATCCTTAGACCTACAGTGTGCTACCTTTTCTTCTTGTATGTATATGAGTTGGTGACTCTAGGTTTAGCACCTGTTCACACTGAATCTAAGTTTGGATGTGCCGGTCAGTTTTTTGATATGTATTCATTTACCTTCTGCCTGAGCACTCCACCTGGTGGTCACAGGCCTTTTAATTACAGCAGGTTCATCACCCCTCCACAGAGATGTAGATTTTAGTCTGAAAAGAGGATTCATAGGTTCCCATGCAGACAGACTTTTCTAAAGCGAGGATAGGCATTAGTTAGGGACCTGATATACGAGAAGAGCCTTGACGTGGCTATCAGGCTCACATAATTTGGCCATCTTATGCGCTAAGACTTCTCAATTTTTCATATTTCTAAGGTAATGATGTAATTCATTTTTCATATTTTTCATATTTCGTGTTTGCAAGCTATAGCGCTACAGTGTGCTACCTTTTCTTCTTGTATGTATATGAGTTGGTGACTCTAGGTTTAGCACCTGTTCACACTGAATCTAAGTTTGGATGTGCCGGTCAGTTTTTTGATATGTATTCATTTACCTTCTGCCTGAGCACTCCACCTGGTGGTCACAGGCCTTTTAATTACAACAGGTTCATCACCCCTCCACAGAGATGTAGATTTTAGTCTGAAAAGAGGATTCATAGGTTCCCATGCAGACAGACTTTTCTAAAGCGAGGATAGGCATTAGTTAGGGACCTGATATACGAGAAGAGCCTTGACGTGGCTATCAGGCTCACATAATTTGGCCATCTTATGCGCTAAGACTTCTCAATTTTTCATATTTCTAAGGTAATGATGTAATTCATTTTTCATATTTTTCATATTTCGTGTTTGCAAGCTATAGCGCTACAGTGTGCTACCTTTTCTTCTTGTATGTATATGAGTTGGTGACTCTAGGTTTAGCACCTGTTCACACTGAATCTAAGTTTGGATGTGCCGGTCAGTTTTTTGATATGTATTCATTTACCTTCTGCCTGAGCACTCCACCTGGTGGTCACAGGCCTTTTAATTACAGCAGGTTCATCACCCCTCCACAGAGATGTAGATTTTAGTCTGAAAAGAGGATTCATAGGTTCCCATGCAGACAGACTTTTCTAAAGCAAGGATAGGCATTAGTTAGGGACCTGATATACGAGAAGAGCCTTGACGTGGCTATCAGGCTCACATAATTTGGCCATCTTATGCGCTAAGACTTCTCAATTTTTCATATTTCTAAGGTAATGATGTAATTCATTTTTCATATTTTTCATATTTTGTGTTTGCAAGCTATAGTGCTACAGTGTGCTACCTTTTCTTCTTGTATGTATCCTTAGACCTTTGATCGGCAGAAGTGTGGTTGTGTATTTGGATGACATTTTGATTTATTCACCGGATTTGGAGTCTCATTGGAGGAGTGTGAGTGAAGTATTACAGTTACTGAGTGATAATTCACTTTTTGCCAAACTAGAAAAATGTGAGTTCGCTGTACAGAGACTTAGTTTTTTGGGCTACATTGTCTCCAGTGAAGGTTTTGAGATGGACCCGGTGAAAGTGCAAGCTGTGCAGGATTGGCCTAGACCTATTGGTGTGAAATCAATACAGAGGTTTTTGGGGTTCGCCAATTATTATAGAAAATTCATAAAAAAATTTCTGTGGTTGCCAAACCTCTGACCGATCTCACCAGGAAAGGTGCTGATGCGGTTCAGTGGACTACTGAGGCCATTGAGGCTTTTGTGTTGCTAAAGGAGAGGTTCAGCTCTGCTCCCATCCTTACGCAGCCTGATGTGACTAAACCATTTTTGGTTGAGGTTGATGCTTCTTCTGTGGGGGTCGGCGCGGTGTTGTCTCAGGAAAAGACGGATGGAGTACATCCCTGTGCTTTTTTTTCAAAGAAATTTTCTGAGTCTGAACTAAATTATGATATCGGTAATCGGGAATTGTTGGCAATTAAACTCGCATTTGAACACTGGCGTCATTTTTTTGGAGGGAGCGGAATTTCCCGTTCAAGTCTTCACCGATCATAAAAATCTGATCTACCTTGATGCTGCCAAACGCTTGAATGCCCGTCAGGCTAGGTGGGCACTGTTTTTCTCACGCTTTAATTTTACCGTTACTTACATCCCAGGTACTAAAAATGTTAAAGCTGATGCTTTGTCTCGCAGCTTTTCTCCTATGGTGGGTACTGAGGAGGAGGAAAACATTTTGCAAAAGGGGGTTGTTATTGCGGTTTTGGACTCCGTGTTGGAAGATGAGATTCTTAAAGCACAGGAGAATGCCCCATCTAACACGCCGCATGGGAGGTTGTTTGTGCCTGGTACCCTGAGGAGAGATTTGTTTGTTGAATGTCATGACTCTCGGTTGGCAGGTCATCCTGGAATCTCTGAGACCAAGAGACTTGTGGGTCACAGCTTTTGGTGGCCTGGATGGCAGAAGGAAGTCATTAAGTGGGTGCGTCAATGCACTGTGTGTGCTAGATCTAAGTCTTATCATACTCCTGCTGCAGGTTTGCTTTGCCCTCTGGAGGTCCCTAGTGCACCTTGGACACATTTGGCTATGGACTTTATTACTGACCTTCCCCTCTCTGAGGGTTTCACTGTCATCTGGGTGGTCGTGGACCGTTTTAGCAAGATGTGTCACTTGGTTCCTTTCATCAAATTGCCCTGCGCTAAGACTCTCGCTAAGGCCTTTGTCAAGGAAATAGTCAGACTACATGGTGTTCCTACTGACATTGTTTCTGATAGGGGACCTCAGTTTGTGGCTTGTTTTTGGCGCGCCTTTTGTGACAGGTTGGGAGTTCATTTGTCGTTTTCATCCGGATATCATCCTGAGTCTAATGGCCAGACAGAAAGGAAAAACCAGGATGTTGAGCAGTTCTTGCGTTGTTTTGTGACTGATAATCAAGAGGGGTGGTCTGAGTTTCTGCCACTTGCTGAGTTTGCTCTTAACAATCATACATCCGCTTCTGCTGGTTGTTCGCCTTTTTTTTGTTGTACTGGGAGACATCCGTCTTTTGGGTCATTTTCCAAGTTGGGATCGGCTGTACCTGAAGAGGAGAATTTTTCTGGTGTGTTGGAGAGCGTTTGGACTGATGTGCGTGGTAATCTTCAGGAGGCTAACAAAAGATCCAAAGTGTATTTTGATAGAAAACGACAAGAGGTTTTGTTTGCTATTGGTGACATGGTCTGGTTGTCCTCTAAGAATCTGCGCTTGAGGATTCCGTCTAAGAAATTGGGTCCCAAGTTTGTAGGGCCCTTTAAGGTGCTTCAGGTTATTAACCAATCTGCTGTTAAGTTGGAGCTTCCCACCTCCTGGAAGATTAATCCGGTGTTTCATGTTTCTCTCTTGAAAAAAGCTGAGGTCTCAGATGGAGACGTCTCGGCCACTGTTCCCCTGGTGGTGGAGGACGGGCAATATGAGATTTCCCGCATCCTAAATTCTAGACGGTATAGAGGGGGTTTGCAGTACCTCGTCGCTTGGAAGGGTTATGGACCCGCGGATAACTCATGGGTGAGGGTGGATGATGTTTCTGCGTCTAGACTTGTCAGAGCGTTTCACAAGAGGTTTCCGGATAAGCCTAAGTCCTAGGGGATCCGGAGGATCCTCTTAGAAGGGAGGGTACTGTTAGAACCCTCTTGTTAGATTTTGTTTCAGTTTGCTGGTCACATGACCTTTTTTCCCTATTTAATCTGGCTCCGCCCTTCTGACTTTGCTGGACTTCATTGTATTATCTACTCTTAAGCTAGCCGGGTGCTTAGGTGCCTTACTCTGTCAGTTTTGCTTAATCTTAGGATCTCGTAGTAATTTGTTTTCTGTTTAATTTTCCCTGCTACAATTTCTGTTAGGAGGTGTCCACCTTTTCTCCCAGTCCCTAGATCTTGTAGGGATTCCTCCCTCGCAACTATAGGTCTTCGTTCAGACTAGCTGAGGACTTTAGCGGGTCTGGTCGCAGGATCAGGTTCCCCGTTACATCGTAGGGATCAAGCTCAGTCCTATTGTAGGGACAGAGTTCCCATCTTTCCTTAGTGCTTGTAGCAGTTCATAACACTTGGAGTCCTCCCGGTCCTCAGCGAAGCTACCGGCAAGTTCCGTTCCCAGGGATGCATTGCTCGAATGACCTCTGATGAAGTAGCAGTCACGCGACCGCTACGTCAACTGGGGTGATTCTCGCAATGCATCTCTGGGAACAGAAGTTGCTGGCAGCGCCGCTTACACCGCTGAGGACTCCGGGGGCCGACAGAAGGTAAGTATATCCCTATTTTTTATTTTAATTCTATTTTTTACAGGAATATGGTACCCAGGGCCTGGAGCAGAGTCTCCTCTCCTCCAGACCCTGGGTACCATCCGCACATGAAGTGCTCACTTTACGCATGGTGGGCATAGCCACATGCGTTAAGTGAGCTGTGAGGAACTAAGCCGACCGCCACATGGTAGCCTGGGTATCACAGCTTCTGATCCCACTGCTGCCACCAATTGTGAGGACGATCCCCTTTCCTCCCACGTCACCAATGGGACGTAACTCCACAGGTACAGCTCTCCGGCGCCCCCTTTGTCTCTCAGGTCAGTAAGGGAACTGCACCTAGAGCAAATGGCCGCCGGGGAGGGTGTCCTGTTACCCAATGGGTATTCTAAGATTCGTGATCAGAGTAAAAGCATCAGCCCAAGATTAATTTTATGGTTTAATCGCCTTAAGGGCGCACTAGATAATTACAGAAATATGCAGTAAAGCTATACAACGTAGTTACAATGGATTTGCAGTCAGAGAAAAAATACAACGATAATGTACAAGGCTTAAAGGTATAAGCTATTGATCAATATTACCGGGTAGTATGGTCATGGGAAGGCAGGGGGCTCTGCCGTCCCCAGGTAACAGTCTTCAGTTGCGGGATAGTCCCCAAAGCATGTGTTGCTGCACCCTTGGCAAGGTCTGTCCCTTGTGCTTCTTGCTGCTGTGTGAAAATGGATTGCCCCCAGCCTGTTCATGGCTACAGTTCTTAAACTTGCTAGGCCCTTCCCCTTTGCTTTGAAGCACGCATATTAACTGGCCTGCAATTCATATGGAGCAGGAAATACTGGCTTGAGTTTGAGCTATTTAGCATACGACTGACCATCTTATTCAGACACTGGCCTAAACTAATTAGCATGTCAAAGCCCTATTGATTCTTAGTGGACATCAAAACCGGTCGTACTGGATATGCTAATAGGCCCTGTGTAGTTAGCAATCTGTGGCTCTGTGAACTGACAAAATGGAGGCTGGTACAGGCCCTATCTAAGATGGTGGCGGTCCCGACCTCACATGAGCGTTTTAATGCAATCCTATGGCTGCGGAATCGTTGCGATTCCGCCAAATTAATGAACATGCTACTTACTTTACCGCGATGCGATTACGCTCTGGAAAAATACGCAGCATGGGCACAGCAATTGCGGAATTCAATTAAAATTAATGGGATGTGTTTTGTTAGTGTTTAAGCTTTTACTCAGCGGAAAAACGTGGCAAAAATGCTTAAAAAACGCAATGTGGGCACATGGCCTTAAAATCATCTTTTGAAGCTATCCCTGGGCAAGGTTCTTAGAGCTTTCCCTGGGTAGGGCTCTCAGAGCTGTGCCTGGGTAGAGCTTTCAGAGCTGTATCAAGGTTGGATCTCAGAGCTGTGCTAGGATTGGGATCTCAGAGCTATGCCAGGACAGTGCTCTCTGAGCTGTGCCGGGACAGTGCTCTCTGAGCTGTGCCGGGACAGTGCTCTCTGAGCTGTGCCGGGACAGGGCTCTCAGAACTGTACTGAGACAGTGATCTCCGAGCTGTGATGAGGTAAAGCTCTCAGAGCTATGGCAAGATAGGGTTCTGATAGCTGTGCACATCAGTGTGTAAGTGTTGGCTGGAGCTCAAAATCCAAGATTCACTCCCTGTGCTTATCAAAAAACTGACCGGCACATCCAAACTTAGATTCAGTGTGAACAGATGCTAAACCTAGAGTCACCAACTCATATACATACAAGAAGAAAAGGTAGCACACTGTAGCGCTATAGCTTGCAAACACGAAATATGAAAAATATGAAAAATGAATTACATCATTACCTTAGAAATATGAAAAATTGAGAAGTCTTAGCGCATAAGATGGCCAAATTATGTGAGCCTGATAGCCACGTCAAGGCTCTTCTCGTATATCAGGTCCCTAACTAATGCCTATCCTCGCTTTAGAAAAGTCTGTCTGCATGGGAACCTATGAATCCTCTTTTCAGACTAAAATCTACATCTCTGTGAGAGGGGTGATGAACCTGCTGTAATTAAAAGGCCTGTGACCACCAGGTGGAGTGCTCAGGCAGAAGGTAAATGATACATATCAAAAAACTGACGCACATCCAAACTTAGATTCAGTGTGAACAGTGCTAAACCTAGAGTCACCAACTCATATACTACAAGAAGAGAAAAGGTAGCACACTGTAGCGCTATAGCTTGCAACACTGAATATGAAATATATGAAAAATGATATTACATCATTACCTTAGAAATATGGAAATTTAGAAGTCTTAGCGCATAAGATGGCCAAATTATGTGAGCCTGATAGCCACGTCAAGGCTCTTCTCGTATATCAGGTCCCTAACTAATGCCTATCCTCGCTTTAGAAAAGTCTGTCTGCATGGGAACCTATGAATCCTCTTTTCAGACTAAAATCTACATCTCTGTGGAGGGGTGATGAACCTGTTGTAATTAAAAGGCCTGTGACCACCAGGTGGAGTGCTCAGGCAGAAGGTAAATGAATACATATCAAAAAACTGACCGGCACATCCAAACTTAGATTCAGTGTGAACAGGTGCTAAACCTAGAGTCACCAACTCATATACATACAAGAAGAAAAGGTAGCACACTGTAGCGCTATAGCTTGCAAACACGAAATATGAAAAATATGAAAAATGAATTACATCATTACCTTAGAAATATGAAAAATTGAGAAGTCTTAGCGCATAAGATGGCCAAATTATGTGAGCCTGATAGCCACGTCAAGGCTCTTCTCGTATATCAGGTCCCTAACTAATGCCTATCCTCGCTTTAGAAAAGTCTGTCTGCATGGGAACCTATGAATCCTCTTTCAGACTAAAATCTACATCTCTGTGGAGGGGTGATGAACCTGCTGTAATTAAAAGGCCTGTGACCACCAGGTGGAGTGCTCAGGCAGAAGGTAAATGAAATGATGTAATTCATTTTTCATATTTTTCATATTTCGTGTTTGCAAGCTATAGCGCTACAGTGTGCTACCTTTTCTTCTTGTATGTATATGAGTTGGTGACTCTAGGTTTAGCACCTGTTCACACTGAATCTAAGTTTGGATGTGCCGGTCAGTTTTTTGATATGTATTCATTTACCTTCTGCCTGAGCACTCCACCTGGTGGTCACAGGCCTTTTAATTACAGCAGGTTCATCACCCCTCCACAGAGATGTAGATTTTAGTCTGAAAAGAGGATTCATAGGTTCCCATGCAGACAGACTTTTCTAAAGCGAGGATAGGCATTAGTTAGGGACCTGATATACGAGAAGAGCCTTGACGTGGCTATCAGGCTCACATAATTTGGCCATCTTATGCGCTAAGACTTCTCAATTTTTCATATTTCTAAGGTAATGATGTAATTCATTTTTCATATTTTTCATATTTCGTGTTTGCAAGCTATAGTGTCACTCCCTGTGCTGGCACTGCCTCCTTTGCTAAATGCTGGCTGTGTTCTCCAGCATTCAGCAACTCAGTCAGTGGTGCAGAAACACCAGCTTATAGGTTGCACTAGATGGACTTAAGGTCTTCCTTCAACCTTAAATACTATGTTACTATGTATAGTATGTACCACTTTCTTGTATGACCTCATGGGCCACATAAAATGACATGGTAAGCGGGATTTCGCCGGGAAACCTTGAGTATGACATGTGGTCTAAGCCCCACAAAAATTCTAGTGCACGCATTGAGGGCTATAAGCATCTGACTTGGGTATGCTGTTCATTTCTTAATGACAGCAGAACAAAGGAGAGAAAAGCCTACCCAATGATTGTGCACAATCCAATATAGAAAATGAACATCATTATTAATACTGACACTGTACCCAAACAGATTAAAAAGAAATAAAAGAGTAACAGCAACAAGCAGTAGGGTCCCAGACCGGGTGACCAACAGACAAAAATGTAATCTAATTTTACTGGTGAGCAGTACCAAACATTGAGTGCAATAATAATATAATATTAATATACCGTATTTTTCGGACTATAAGACGCACTTTTTCCCCAAAAAAATTGTGAGGAAAATGTGGGGTGCGTCTTATAGTCCGAACGCAGGCTTACCGGGTGGTTGTGGCAGTAGTGTGGCGGTGGCAGAGGTGCGGTGATGCTGAGGCGCAGCGGGTAGTATGGCGTGCACCTGAGCAGGGTCCCTTCCTCAGGAGAAGGTGACACCACGGCACAGTGTCCACGGAGAGCATAGCCGGGATTCTCGGTGGCGGCGGCCATCGTCCTGAGGCCGCTCGTGCGCAGATTGAGTTCTCTGCTTCCCGTGGCTTAAGGAAAATGGCCATGGGAGGCCGCGCGTGCGCAGATAGAGATCGCGGCGGCCATTTTCCTGAAGCCGAGTTCACAGATTGAGAGCTTGACTTGAGGAAAATAGCCGCTACGATCTCCATCTGCGCACGCATGGCCTCAGGAAGATGGCCGCCACCACCAAGAAATTCGTGATTAACCCAGCTTTGCTGCTTGCCTTGGGCACCGGGCCACGGCGTCACCTCAGCTGAGGAAGGGACCCTGTATCAGCATCAACGCACCTCTGCCACACCACTGCCGCAACCCCCCGTGGACACCAGGCCGCAGCATCGCCTCCTGTGACCCTGCTGTACCACTGCCGGCCCTCAGGTACCTTAAATTCGGACAATAAGACGGACCCCCATATTATAAAAATCTTTTTTTCTGCTATTTTCACCCCAAAATTTGGGATGCGTCTTATGGTCCGGTGCGTCTTATAGTCCGAAAAATACGTTAATGTGACATTATTAATAACCATCAGGCTAATCATCAAAAGGTACCAAAAAAACAGATTGAAGGTCACAAAAGGTCAAGGCTGTATGTGTTTATACATGTAAATATCCACAAAATAACCTAATTAGTGCTCCAAAAATGAACATATGCTAGTGCAAGGCATTCGGTGAGAACAAGGAGTAGGATGCCTTTCCCAGATAAGGGGAGCCGTCATGAGAATGCACAATTGCCAAAGATATGCCAGGGCATAAAAGAAATGTGGCTGACAGGCTCAGAAGATACAATATACCTGTCCAAAGGGACATCATGAATGTGCCTAGAGCATCAGGGTGTGAGCATGGAGCAAAGGAGGAAAGCCATAGAACCGGTGCAGGGAACCACCCCACGTGTATTGCCGCGAGACTCGCGGCTTCATCATGAGAATGTGGGGAAAAGCATCGACAAGTACTATACACACGCGTCATTACCACTGCGCTTTTGGTCCCCTGCACACAGGCAACACCGGTAAAACATACCGCTAATTTCCTCTATTATTTAAACGCCTTGCGTGAAATTTCACACAAGTGAGATGAACAAGAAAAATCTTTATTGTAGCCAAAAATGTAGACCATATTATATATAAAAATGTATTGAACACTCATTCTGCAACTTTATTGGAAATTAATTCTAGCGCCTTTTCTTGCTCTACTTTAATAGAAGGCCTACGGATCTTCTCTGTGAAGCATCCAGCAGTAGTCCTCCATCATGCTCACATTCCATCTACCTTAGTTGCTCTTCGCTAACAGCACCAAGTTTTTCAGGAAAGTAATCCAAATGGGAATGTAAAAAATGTAACTAAAAAGTCATCAGACAGCCCAAGGTTTTGAAACATTTCAGCATGTTCTCCACAATGGCCTTAAATTTTGGATCTTTGCTGTTACCTAGAAATTTCTTCACAACTTCTTTTAAAGAATCCTAAGGGTATGTGTGCACGTTGAGAATTTGCTTGTAGAAATTTCTGCAAGGTTTTTGCATCTCTTGGCAGCAAAAACACGTTTTTTTCCCTGTGCATTCAATGGGTCAAAAATGCAGGCAAAAACGCACAAAGAATTGACATGCTGCGGATTTAAACGCGCAGCAAATCCTGAAAGGAAAAATACTGATCATGTGCACAACACTTCAGGATTCTCATTGACTTTGCTGGCATAAGGATTCCCTACCATTTTTTGGTCAATTCCGAGTGGAAAAAAATCTGCAAAAACACATAAAAATGCATCATTTGCACACAGTCTAAGCTCCTTTCTCAACAGCTTTCACCCTTCATGAGTTTCTGATTATCCAGACGCATAAAAATGGCTTCCTTCAGTTTTGCTTTGGACAGGCCTTGGTACACAGGTACTTAAAAGTCTTTCCTTCTTTCGGTAGAGCTTTCACAAACTGCTGCATCAGTCCAAGCTTAATGTAGAGTGGTGGCAGGAGAACTTTACTGGGATCAACTAACTTTCCGCAACTACGGTCTTGAGTCAAGGTTGTAAAGATGTTCTCGTTGGCCACCTTTTTTGGATCCAGTGATGGGTTCTATCCCGCTGTCCCATTCACACAAAAAGCATGGGTACATTGTGTATCCTCCTTGCTGCTCAAGGAGCAAAGAGAGAACTTTCAGATCACCACATATTGAATATCCATGATCCTCGGAGTTAAGTGTCTTAAGAATAAAGTCTCATAGCTTTCCTTCAAGTGCACAGAATGCCCTACAGGCACTGAAGCATATTTGCTACCATTATGCTTGTGCAGTAGCACAGCTTTCAGACATTTTTTGAATGAATCAATAAACAGTATTCACTTGCTCACATTGCACTCAATGTTACATTTTTCCATCAGCCCAAGAACATCACTGTAATACACTAGAGCACCGTCTTGAGAAAAGTACGGAAGGAATTCCTTTTCCCTGCTTCTGTACCATGAAAAACAGATACCAGGAGCTAGCTGGTTCTTTTCCTTTAGTCTAGAGCAGGGGTGGGGAGCGTCAGGCCCGCGGGCCGTATACGGCCCGCCATATCACCTGGTCCGGCCCGGCAGCCACTGTTAGCTGATGACACTTTTTCAATAAAGTTTTGCTGTCTGCGCCACCCGCACCCCCCTCTTTCCCCCACCCGTGGTCCTGGTGAGCGGAAGTGGAAGATGCAGCTCTTTCCACTGCTGCTTCCCCCCCACAGTGACAGCAGCGACAGCCGGGACTGTGCGCTCCTCCCGTCCCTCTCCTGCACCTCCTGCACGCCGCCTGTCGTGTGTGGGCAGAACCGCCACCGGGTAAGTGTGTGCACCTACGCAGGGCCGGCGTCAGCACCCGGCAATACCCGGGCAAGTGCCGGGGCCCTGAGCAGGCGGGGGGGCCCACTCGCCGTCGGGCACCCCGGCGCCCGTTAGAGCGGAGGAGACTGGTGTCAGCGCCGCCACTGGCCCCCCCCGCTTGCTCAGGGCCCCGGCAGCAGCTGGCACAATACTTACCTCTCCCCATTCCTCCGCTGCCACAGCTCCGGGCTCCAGGGGGCGCCGGCGCTTCCTCTCACAGCAGCCGCTCAATGACGTCATCATTCAGCGGCCGTCTGTGGCAGAGAGCACGCGGACGCCGGACAGGTGAGATGTGATGTGTCTGTGTGTGTCTGTGTGTATCAGTGTGTGTATGTAGTGCGGTGCTTTGTGTGTGTTTATGTGAGAGAGTGTTTGTGTGCTGCGGTGCTGTCTGTGTGTGGTGCTGTATGTGTGATGGTGGTGGGGGAGGGCAGTGATGATGATGATGGGGAGGCATTGATGATAATGGGGAGGCAATGATGATGGGGAGGTGATGATGATGATGGGAAGGCATTGATGATAATGGGGAGGCAATGATGATGGGGAGGCGATGATGATGATGGGCAGGCATTGATGATAATGGGGAGGCAATGATGATGGGGAGACAATGATGATGATGGGCAGGCATTGGTGATAATGGGGAGGCAATGACGATGGGGAGGCGATGATGATGATGGGCAGGCATTGATGATAATGCGGAGGCAATGATGATGATGGGGAGGCAATGATGATGATGGGCAGGCATTGATGATAATGGGGAGGCAATGATGATGGGAGGCGATGATGATAATGGGCAGGCATTGATGATAATGGGGAGGCAATGATGATGGGGAGGCGATAATGATGATGGGCAGGCATTGATGATAATGGGGAGGCAATGATGATGGGAGGCGATGATGATGATGGGCAGGCATTGATGATAATGGGGAGGCAATGATATGATGGAGAGCAATGATGATGATGAGGAGGCAATGATGATGATGGGTAGGCAATGATAATGATGGGGAGGCGATGATGATGATGGGCAGGCATTGATGATGGTGGGGAGGCAATGATGATGATGAGGAGGCAATGATGATGATGGGGAGGCAATAATGATGATGGGGAGACAATGATGATGATAATGGGGAGTCTTTCCACAGAGCCTTTTCCTGAGCCGTAGCAGTGCAGAACGCAGCACAGCGCAGAGGAGAGCTCCATATTTTGTATGGAGCATTATATGGGGACCAGTATCCTATATGGAGCATTATATGGGGACCAGTATCCTGTTTGAAGCATTATATTGGGTCCAGTATTCTGTATGGAGCATTATTTTGGGTCCAGTATTCTGTATGGAGCATTATATGGGGGATGGGGGGGTGACATCCTGCATGGGGTATTATATGGGTGATGAGGGGGAGACTATGTGGTACCCATAATATGCATGGAGGACTGTACTGTCCAGTCTGTACTGTGCGCTGCGAGGATTTGGCGGCTTTTGAGCTATTGTAGAATTTACAATCTATATCACTCATGTAATGGAAGAAGTGAAGTATTTGGCATTGTACTGTACCTATATTTCTCTGCCGTATCTGTGCATCATGAATCGTGGTCTGTGTTAAAGGGGCCCACTGAGGCTCTTTCGCCCGGGGCCCATAAAAACCTGAGTACACTCATTGCTCGGGCTTTCCTGAGCATGCTCGGGTGTCCTCTGAGTATTTTGGCGTGCTCGGAGATTTAGTTTTCGTTGCCTCAGCTCCCTGATTTGCAGCTGCTGGACAGCCTGAATACATGTGAGGAATGCCTGTTTGTTAAGGAATCCCCACATGTATTCAGGCTGTCCAGCAGCTGCAAATCATGTAAATGCATCAACAGAAACTAAATCTCCGAGCACGCCAAAATACTCAGAGGACACCTGAGCATGCTTGGGAAAACCCGAGCAACGAGTATACTCGCTCATCATTATTAATAATTTTATGCGGCCCCCGAGTACTATTATAAAATTCCAAATGGCCCTCAGCAGAAAAAAGGTTCCCCACCCCTGGTCTAGAGCCTCCAAGTTCTGCAGAATGTTTAGGAAAGCCCAAGTCCCTGATTAAATCATTTAATTCAAGCTGTGTAAAATGCTGTTGCTAGTTGGGACTAGCGTGAAAGTCTTCCTCAGAGTCTTGCTCCTTATGTTCTGAATCTTCTGAATCAGATGCATCTTCAAGTTTCTTGGGAGGTGAAGGGACAGGTATTCCTGGACCGTGAGGCACAGGGCGAGTCGCTGACGGAAGGTCTGGATATATAATGTCCTTCTTATTTTTAAGTTTGAATCCCTCCACATTGCACGGAAAAAAGCCATAACTATGATTTTGCAGTTCCCTCCAGATCATAGACACGCCAAAGTAAAAGCTCTCTTTCTTCCCTTTAGACCACTGTCGTAATTCTTCTACACAAACAGAACACACTACATGTGGATCCCATGACTAGTCCTGTTCACCTAGTTTTACACCAAAGTACGCATAATACACTTTTCTAACTAAGTCCGTAATGTTCCTTTGCTGTTTCTTCACTACAAAACAACTGCAAATGTAGCAAAAGTTGTCCGGTGAATTACGACAATTACGACCCTTGTAGCCATTTTGATTACATTCGTAGAAATAGAAGCTTAACCCACCACAACCACTAAATACTGAAAGGAATCGTGGTAAGCACACCACCACACTCTCATGAATGGGACAGCACCACACTCTCATGAATGCTGTCTAAAAGAAATCTGCCTTTGCTCCCCATAACAACCAATCACATAGTGCAAAGATCGGAAGTATATCAAAATCACCTCTTACTTTTCTAACAATTTTACCATTACAGACCTGTGTAATGTTGTGCTCTGATTGGTTACTATAAGTAACAGTGATTTTCATGGTTTTTTTTAAGCAGTTTTTATAAATGAGGCCTTTAGGGTTTATATACACTGTTGGGGCATATTTATCAATGCTGGACAGTCTAAGAATGTATCCCACTTATTAAAGTGGTTTATGCGGTTTGACAAATGTGATACATCTTTAAATTGTTTGATATAAGATTTTTTGAAGTGACGGGTCTCTCTCTGTGGGCAAGTACAGGGAGACACCTATCACTTAAGGGCAGCGGATGGAAAGAAGCCACCAGACTCGCCTGTCCGTCAAGTCTCCCATACTTCCATGCATAAACTTAAAAGGAATCTTTCTTCAGGTTTTTGCTATCCCATTTGAGAGCACCATAATGTAGAGGCAGAGACCTTGATTCTGGCGATGTGTCACTTACTGGGTTTCTTGCTGTAGTTTTGATGAAAATACTGTTTTCTCTGCTGCAGAACTACAGGGGCTTGCAAAAGTATTCACCCCCTTGGATTTTTACCCATTTTGTTACATTACAACCTGTGTTTAAATTTTGTAATCTGATTTGTGCGTGATGCATCAGCACTAAATAGTCTAAGTTAGTGAGGTGAGAAAAATATAGTTATAAATTAAATTTATGGGATCAAATAAATAAAAACTGGCACGTGCATATGTATTCACCCCTTTTACTATGAAGCCCCTAAATATTCCTGGTGAAAGCAATTACCTTCATAAGTCACATTCTTTGTGAAAGGAAGTCCACCTGTGTGCAATCTAAGTGTCACTTGGGCTGTCAGTATATACACACCTTTCATGAAAGGCCACAGAGGCTGCAGTACCATTGAGTAAGGGCACCACTAACCAAACAACACCATGAAGACCAAGGACCAAGTCATGAACAAAGGTGTTGATAAGTACAAGTCAGGTTTGGGCTATAAAAAAGTATCCAAATCTTTGATAATACCCCGGAGCATCATCAAATACATTATCATCAAATGGAAAGAATATGGCACCACAACAAACCTGCCAAGAGAGGGCTTCCCACCAAAACTCTCAGCCCAGACAAGAAGGGCATTAATCAGAGAGGCAGCACAGAGACCAAAGTTAACCCTGGAGGAGCTGCAGAGTTCCCAAGCAGAGACTGAAGTATCTGTCCATACGACCACAATAAGACATACACTCCATAGAGGTGGCCTTTATGGAACAGCGGACAAAAAAAACCTTTACTTACACACAAAAATTATAAGGCTCATTTTGAATTTGCCAAAAGACATGTGCGAGACTCCCAAATGTATGGAGGAAGGAGCTGTGGTCAGATGAGACCAAAATTGAACTTTTTGGCAACCAAGGTAAACACTATGTCTGGCAATAAACCAACACAGCTCATCACCCCAAGGACACCATCCATCAGTGAAACATGGTGGTAGCCTCATGCTGAGGGGATGTTTTTTCAGCAGCAGGGACAGGAAAAATGGTCTGAGTCAAGGGGAAGATGGATGGTGCGAAATACAGGGATATTCTTAAGCAAAACCTGTTACCTGTCAGTGATTTGAGACCGGAACTGAGGTTCACCTTTCTGCAAAACAATGACCCAAAGTATACTGCTAAAGCTACACTGGAGTGGTTTAAGAGGTATCGTGCAAATGTTTTGGCAAGGCCTACTCAAAACCCAGACCCTAATCCAATTGAGAATCTGTTGTCAGACTTGAAGATCGCTGTGCACCAGAGGAAACCATCTAACTTGAAGGAGATGGAGCAGTTTTGCCTTAAGTAATGGGCAAAAATCCCAGTGGCAAGATGTGGAAAACTCTTAGAAACTTATCCAAAGCAACTTGCAGCTATAATTACCATAAAAGGAGGCTCTACAAAGTACTGACTTTAGGAGGGAGAATAGTTATGCACACAGAAGTTTTCAGTTATTTTCTCCTATTTTTTATTTGCTTCACAATAAAAAGAAAAACAAATGTTCTCATTTGTAGGCATGTTCTTTACCTAGGGTGGGTGAATACTTTTGCAAGCCATTGTACCAGTTCTCTGAAAGCTGAGCGAAGTACAAAGCTGCCCAGTAAGTGACACAACACTGGAATCAGGGTTTCGATCTCTGCATTATGCTGGTCTCAGATAAAGTGGAAAAAACATGATAGATTCCCCTTAAAAAAAAATCAAGATTTTAACATATAATTTAGTGCCTAGTGATTAAAACAAATTACAAATGACGCACTTTTTTTTTAATTTCAGAAAGAGCTCAGTTTGCCACGTCAAGGAAGTGCGTAAGTAGAACATATATATATATATATTCACTAACTTCCAGCATTAATATGGGACAGATACTGCTATGATAAATAAATATATATATATATGTGAGTGTGCTGCAAATATGTCTCATGAATACCTTTGTAATGTTTGCTTATACATAAATCATCCATAATATTGTAAACCCCTGCCTAATAAACTGCTTTCCAAATTATTGTGCAAATGCCATTTCTCTCTGATTCTCCTAAATGGTCAATGTAAATGAGTCGGTATAATGTTCAAATCATCACCTGTTAAAATATAAATCTAATGTTATTTGACAAAGCTCCCAATAATAACAGATGGTTATTTTTCAAAACTAACAAAACTGTTCCACAACAGTTTCCGAACATTTTATACTGTACGTTGAAAGGAACTGAAAATGGTCATTTGTTGAATTTGCAGCATTAAGAGGTCACATTTACTGACATCAACTTTTTTCAAAAACATTTTACCAGGCGAAGTTACAAGTTAGGGCTTTGTTAGGGCTTAGGGCTTTGATATCACCTTTACAGTTCTTGCATCCATTGTCTTTTTGTTTAGTTTCTGCTTGAGGTTTTTTTGCAGGATATCAAAATAGCCTCCCTGTGAACTGCCTCCCATGTTCATAAATCTTTTCCTTGAGGATACTCCAAAGGTTCTCAATACAATGAGGTCAGTGAAGTGGTCACACCATGAGATTATCTCCTATTATGCTCATAGCAGCCAATGACTCAGAGGTATTCTTTACAGCATGAGATCGTGCATGGTCATGCATGAATATGACTTTGCCACATATGGCACTGTTCTTCGATTTGTACCATGGAAGAAAGTGGTCAATCAGAAACTTTATATACTTTGCGGACCTTCACACCTTCAGGGGCCATAAAGGGGCCTACCAGCTCACTCCCCGTGACTCAGGCCCAAAACATGACTCTACCACCTCCTTGCTGACTTTGCAGCCTTGTTGGGACATGGTGACCATCGACCAAACATCCACTACTCCATCCATCTGGACCAGTCCATTGAGGGTTTCACAGCACTCATCAGTAAACAAGACGGTTTTAAAATGAGGGTTCATGTAGGTCTGGGCCTACTGCAATCATTTTTGCTTTTTAGCACTGTTTAAGTGTGGCCGAATAGTAGGTTTCTGCACAACTGCAAGTCTATGGAGGATCCTACACCTTGAGTTTTGCAGGACTTTAGAGGTACCAGTACCTTCAAACACCTGTTCACTGCATTTTAATGGTATTTTAGACGTTGCGCTCCTAAAACAATGAATTTGTCTTGCTGAAACCTTCCTTATTATGCCTTTGTCTGTGCTCGGCATCAGCCACAAACATCTTCACAGCACGATGATCATACATCATTAAGTGTTTAAGTTTTCGTGAAATATCTAATGTTTTCATACCTTGTCCAAGGCATTGTACTATTTGATGCTTTTCGGCAGCAGAGATATCCTTTTCCTTTCCCATATTGCTAGAAACCTGTGGCCTGCTTAATAGTGTGGAACATCTTGTGGTATTTGAGATTGATTTCAGTGATCTGAAAAGTCCTGAGCCACAATACCATTCATGAGTTTATTTGAAAAACAAAATATGAATTCTCTAAGACACTAAAATCCAATTTGTACAAATAAAGAGGCGTACTGAAACCCAAAAGAAATCAAATAGGTACTTGCGGCTTGGGATTAAATAAAAATTAATCTTTATTGAATTACTCATAAATCTCTCAATAGACCAAACATTTAAAGTGCAAAAGTGCCAAGAAATAGTGCAAATATAAAATGACACCTTAAATAATTAATGACAGGCATTGAAATGCTAGAGGAGTTATGTACCAGAATTAAAATATAGATTCCCCAAATGGGCAATAATATTTATTAAATATGCAACCTCTCACATACAGGCAGGACTAAGTGAGGACTGATCGTAAACTATAAGATACAAGGGGGAGGGGAGAACCAAAAAAAACATCTAAGGGCCTGTGCACACGTTGCGGTTTTTGCTGCAGTTCCGCAGCGATTTTTGCGCTGCAGAACCGCACGCCATGTACAGTACAATGTTAGTGAAGGGGAAAAAAAAAGCTGTGCACACGCTACAGAATTTTCCGCGCGGATTGGGTGCGGTTTCAAAACCGCAGCATGTTAATTCTTTGTGCGGATTCCGCTGCGGTTTTACACCTATTCCATTATAGGTGTAAAACCGCAAGGCAAATCCACACAAAAACCGTGTCAAAACCGCATCAAAAACCGCGTCAAAGCCGCACCTGCGTTTTCTGCCAAGAGGTGCGGATTCTGTGCGGAAAAATCCGCAGGCAAATCCGCAACGTGTGCACATCATGTAGTGAAAACAAATAGCTTTATTCAATATTTAGCAGGCATGAACAGGCGTGGGAAAAAAACATGTGAAAAAACACACAGAAATGTATGCAGAGGGCGCAGTGGATACAATGAGCAGATAATATCCCACAAGGTTAAACCTAATAGACAACATCTAATACAAGTAAAAGTAAAATCCCTAAGTGATGGTCATGTGGGAAACACCCTGCAATGTGGTGTCAGGAATGGGTACTGGTAGAGAGGTGTATCTTAAGACTGAAGTCGATAGGATTATATATAGATACACACAGATGGCTGATGCAAAGAAATGTAAAGTCCAAGATTACGCTACAGCCAGAAGTATACTCATAATAAAGTATCCCATTACCTGAAAGAGTTACACCAGCAGGGGTTCATATGATCCATGCGTCAGCAGGCTTAATGTAGGTTGTTATACAGCTTTAAATGACCCTATAGTGATTTGACTTTTCACTTCAATATTTTGTGGCACAACCTACCAACTGCATGTGGTACACTTTTTGTCTCCACATACATAGGCGTTCATTCCTAAATCGGATCATTTGATACAAGTGGATATGATCAGGGCCCTATGTATATTTGAATAAATTTTTGATGTCTATGAATCCACAGACCATAAACCTAAGGTGGCTGTTGGTATGTATCTGACATATTCAATGTATCCGTGATCGCCCCAGACACTAAGTTAAGACCCTATTTCTGGTATGGAAAGGGAAGAGTCGTGTATAAGGGGTCTAACAGTGGACTAATACCGGATATTATGTCATATGGATGGTGGTATCTTGCTACATCATTTTATATTTGCACTATATCTTAGCACTTTTGCACTTTAAATCTTTGGTCAATTGAGAGTTTTATGAGTAATTCAATAAAGGTTAATTTTTATTTAATTCCAAGCTGATAGTACCTAAAATCCAATTTGCATACTAAATTGGAGCGCAGTGTAATGTGTAGGCCCCCCCTCATACTGCTCAAACAGCTCTGACCTGTTGATGCATGAAACCCACAAAAATTCTGAAGGTGTGATGTGGTATTTTGCACCAAATGTAAGCAACTAATCCTTTAAGGCTAGGTTCACATTAGCGTTTTTGTGCGCAGCGTTTTTTATCCGCATCAGCTTACACATGAAGCAAAAAAAAAGCTGCGTTTTCATGCATTTGCGTTTATGTGCATGCGTTCGATATTTACAGGTGCTGTAATCAGTTCCTGGACATGCGCAGTCTGAAGACCGCATGCGTATCGAACGCATCCATGCGCATGTCCTTGCGTACCAATGCGTTCCCATAGACAGTAATGCATTTTTTGATGCACTTATCCGCATGAGCATGGCTGCGCATACTTGACGGATTTTTGACACTTCAAAAAATGCAACATGTTGAGTTCGCCGGACACCGCAAAACGACGCATGCATACGCAAATGCATGCGAACACATGTCCCTGTGTACACCCGGTTAAAGATATTACGCATGACACATGCGGATCTATGTGGATCAAACGCTGCGCACACAGACGCAAATGTGAAACCAGCCTAAGTCCTGCAAGTATAAATAAAAATCCAGAATAAAATTAATGAATAAGGATTCACTAATGCTAATAAAGGCAACAAGTATACTCCAAAATACAATTATATACAAAGAGCAAACAAAGAGTACAAGCACCCAAAAAAATATCTCAAATATTTTATTAATACTCAACAAAAATACCACATACAAAAAATTATATATTAAAAAATTATATGGACAAAGATATAATGAAGTGAAGGACACAAAACAGAATGGATCCAACACAAATACTAATGATTAAGGACCGGGAACCAGAGACAATAGAAAATACCAATAATGCAGTGATGTTATATAGTCTAGGGGCCGGGCTGCGTGATCTGACCATTTACTAGGACTTATTTGGGTGAGACTTTTTTCCAGTACTAGGCCTTTAATATTTAGCTTTGGGCGTTTACCGGGTCACTATGATGGCGGCCATATGCCATTAATTATTTTAGCTATACAGGTCACGTTATTGTATTTACCTGGTACTGTGATAGTGTTGTGATATTTATAGACTATATAACATCACTGCAAATAAAAAATCATAATTTCCCCAAATAAATCTTTTTAGCTCCAAATTTTGCATTTACATAAGGGTAAAAGGAAAAATACACCAATACCCAATATGTGGAGGAAAACAGCTGTTTGGGTGCACGGCAGGGCTTGGAAAGGAATGAGCACCATTTGACTTTTCAAATGCAAAATTTGATGGAATAATTAGCAGACGCCATGACGCGTTTGAAGAGCCCCTGATGTGCTTTAACAGTGGAAACCCCCCCACAAGTGACACCATTTTGGAAACTAGACTCCTTATGGAACTTATCTAGATGTGTATTGAGCACCTTGAACGCACAGGTGCTTCACAAAAGTTTATAGCGTAGAGCTGTGGAAATAAAAAAAAAATCAAATTTTTCCCAAATAAATCTTTTTTAGCTCCATATTTTTTATTTTCATAAGGGTAACAGGAGAAATTGCTCCATACAATTTGTTGTGCAATATTCTGAGTACGTCGATACCCCATATGTGGGGGAATACTAGTGTTTGGGAACACGGCAGAGCTTGGAAGGGAAGGAGCGCCATTTGAATGCAAAATTTGATGGAATAATTAGCGGATGCCATGTCGCGTTTGAAGAGCCCCTGATGTGCCTAAAGAGTGGAAACCCCCTCCACAAGTGACACCATTTTGGAAACCAGACAAAAGTTTATAGCGTAGAGCTGTGGAAATAAAAAAAAAATCAAATTTTTCCCAAATAAATCTTTTTTAGCTCCATATTTTTTATTTTCATAAGGGTAACAGGAGAAATTGCTCCATACAATTTGTTGTGCAATATTCTGAGTACGTCGATACCCCATATGTGGGGGAATACTAGTGTTTGGGAACACGGCAGAGCTTGGAAGGGAAGGAGCGCCATTTGAATGCAAAATTTGATGGAATAATTAGCGGATGCCATGTCGCGTTTGAAGAGCCCCTGATGTGCCTAAAGAGTGGAAACCCCCTCCACAAGTGACACCATTTTGGAAACCAGACCCCTTTTGGGAACTTATCTAGATGTGTATTGAGCACCTTGAACCCCTAGGTGCTTCACAGAATTTTATAACGTTAAACCGTGAAAAAAAAAATCAAATTTTTCCCACAAAAATCTTTTTTTAGCTACAAATTTTGTATTCTCACAAGGGCAAAAGGAGAAAATGGACCCCAAAGTTTGTTATGCAATTTCTCCTGAGTTCACCGATACCCCATATGTAGTCGAAAACTACTTTTGAGGCATAGTGCAAAGCTCAGAAGGGAAGTAGCGCCATATTACAGTGCAGATTTTGCTGCACTTGTTTGAGGGTGCCATGTTACATTGACAGAGCCCTTGAGGAGCCAGAACAGCAGAACCCCCATAAGTGACTTAATTTTACCAATTAAACCTCTCAATGAATTCACATAGGAGTGCAGTGATTATATTGACACCACAGGTGTGTCACAAACCTTTATACCATTGGGCAATGAATAAAAAATAGTTTACATTTTAACCACCAAGATTGTGTGTTAGCCCCAAGTTTTACATTTTCACACTGGGAAATGGGTAAAAATGGCACCAGAATTTGTCGCACAATTTCTGCTGAATGTAGAAATACCCCATATGTGGCTGTACAGTACTACTTTGCCATACGGAGTGACTCAGGAGGGACAGAGCGTTATTTGCCTCCTGGTGTGCAGATTTTCCTAGTCTAGTTTGTGGATTCCATATAAAGAGCCCCTAAGTGCTAGAAAAGCAGAATTCCTCCTCAAGTGACCCCATTTTGGAAATTATAACCCTTTGGGAATTTATCTACATATGTAGTGTCGATTTTGACCCCATGGGTGATTTCCAAAAACAAGCAGCAGTGGATGTTGCTGAGTGAAAATTGCAAACTGCCGTTGTAGTGACCAGTACATTATGCCCAACTCATGCTTCTGGAGACACGCACTTGTAAATTAGGCGGGCTATCATCACTGCAGAAATGCCAAACATGTGGGCGCTATATGTGGTTTAAGCACACTGGGGCTCAGAAGGGAGGGGGGGATTTGGAATTGGGAGCAGAGAATTTGCTGAATTTCTTTGGGCAGGTGAGGAGCCATTTCGCTTTTCCAGAGCCTTTGTGCTACAAGTAATGTGTAAGCCCCCTATATTTCCATTAACAGATGACAGATATGAGTGGTGACTTGCTTTATTTGTGTATTGAGTGGAAGCTTTTATTGGGAACATTTTACATAACGTTTGGGATCACAGTTATCCGGTGCTCTACGCTGAGCACTTTGGGGTTTCCAGCTAAATCTCTGAGTGACGTGATTCAGATGAAAACCCCTGTGAGATATGGGAAAATGATATCTAAACTATATAATTTTGATGTTGATCGAATTCCCCATCAAGATAAAGTTTGCCCAAAAATACTTGCTTCAGACCACTCAACCCCCTTCCCTTTACATGCATTCCCCAAGGCCATAAAAAGCAAAGCAATGTTTTCCTTTAAACTCCGGGAACAAGCTCTTTGAAGCTTTGTGCCCAGCAGTTAACACAAGGGTGTGAACTCTTGTGAAGCTACAGCCAAACTAGATTCCTTTGTCTGACTCAAAAACATGGAGACATGGTGGCACAATTGGTCACAGCAAGGCTCTGAGGTATTGAATCTGGAAAATGACCTATAATAACAAAATGCAATATCTCTGAGATTAGCCAAGCACATAATCAAAATCGGCATTCCTTCCCCCACACGTCCGTGCCCGGCAGCCACTTGGGAGTACTCTGCGCTATTGAGTTACAAAACATAGCTACTAGGAATTACATACGGAAGGCATATTTAGTCTCTATTCACAGATAAAATCCAGCGGATGCCAGTGGCGACAGCGCCGACCCATTTGGAGCTACAGGCGGAAAGTTATGGGCCATCTACGGTTCTGCCTGGAAAATCATACTCTCAGATATGGGGGAGGAAGGCAGCCCAGCCCAGGGGTGGGTGCAGAGTGTGGGAGGGAGCACTCTAGGAGATATAAGGCAGTCCCTCATTTTGGACTTAGTTTTTCTACTGGCCGGAGGATCCATAACCTGACACAGCCAAGGAAAGCCTCTAAGATTTGGACCTGTGATCCATCAGTGCCTCCCTGTGGTCACATGCTACATAACACAGTAATTGCAACCTATCTATACCCTACCCTTGTACTGCACTCCTGATTGTAAACTTGTATATTTGTTCTTGTATACCGTTATGGCCAAAAGTTTTGAGAATGACACAAATATTATATTTTCACATGATCTGCTGCCCTCTGGTTTTATGTGTGTTTGACAGATGTTTTTATCACAGACATAAATATAATAATAGCAAACATATGAGTAACAAAAGCTTATATTGACAGTTAGAATGAGTTAATGCAGCAAGTCAATATTTGCAGTGTTGACCCTTCTTCTTCAGGACCTTTGCAATTCTCCCTGGCATGCTCTCAATCAACTTCTGGACCAAATCCTGACTGATAGCAGTCCATTCTTGCACAATCAATGCTTTCATTTTGTCAGAATTTTTAGGTTTTTGTTTGTCCACCCGTCTCTTGATGATTGACCACAAGTTCTCAATGGGATTAAGATCTGGGGAGTTTCCAGGCCTTGGACCCAAAATCTCTATGTTTTGTTCCCTGAGCCATTTAGTTATCACCTTTGCTTTATGGCAAGGTGCTCCATCATGCTGGAAAAGGCATTGTTGATCACCAAACTGCTCTTGGAGGGTTGGGAGAAGTTGCTCTTGGAGGACATTCTGGTACCATTCTTTATTTACGGCTGTGTTTTTAGGCAAGACTGTGAGAGAGCCGATTCCCTTGGCTGAGAAGCAACCCCACACATGAATGGTTTCAGAATGCTTAACAGTTGACATGAGACAAGACTGGTGGTAGCGCTCACCTTGTCTTCTCCGAATGAGGCGTTTTCCTGATGTCCCAAACAATCGAAAAGGGGATTCATCAGAGAAAATAACTTTACCTCAGTCCTCAGCAGTCCACTGCCTGTACCTTTTGCAGAATATCAGTCTGTCCATGATGTTTTTTCTGGAGAGAAGTGGCTTCTTTGCTGCCCTCCTTGAGACCAGGCCTTGCTCCAAGAGTCTTCGCCTCACAGTGCGTGCAGATGCACTCACACCTGCCTGCTGCCATTCCTGAGCAAGCTCTGCACTGCTGGTAGCCCGATCCCGCAGCTGAAACACTTAAGAGACGGTCCTGGCGCTTGCTGGTCTTTCTTGGGCGCCCTGAAGCCTTTTTGGAAACAATGGAACCTCTCTCCTTGAAGTTCTTGATGATGCGATAGATTGTTGACTGAGGTGCAATCTTTCTAGCTGCGATACTCTTCCCTGTTAGGCCATTTTTGTGCATTGCAATGATGACCGCACGTGTTTCTTTAGAGATAACCATGGTTAACAGAAGAGAAACAATGATGCCAAGCACCAGCCTCCTTTTAAAGTGTACTGTGGTGTCATTCTTACTTAATCATGACAGATTGATCTCCAGCCATGTCCTCATCAACACCCACACCTGTGTTAATGGAGCAATCACTGAAAAGAGGTTAGCTGGTCCTTTTAAGGCAGGGCTGCAATGATGTTGAAATGTGTTTTGGGGGATAAAGTTCATTTTCTAGCCAAATATTGACTTTGCAAGTAATTGCTGTTAAGCTGATCACTCTTTATAACATTCTGGAGTATATGCAAATTGCCATTAGAAAAAGTGAAGCAGTAGACTTTGTAAAAATTAATATTTGTGTCATTCTCAAAACTTTTGGCCATGACTGTATATACCTATATTTTTCTAGTGTGCCTTTTCGGTGATTAAATATAAAATTAATCTTGGCTGCTCTTTTAACTCGATTCACGAAGCTACACGTCCGCACGCTCGGTTGGTTTTATTATACACTACCCCCAGGGTTGGTTTCTGACCCGATATAAGCCTGCTGTCGGACGGGGCTTATTTCGTACGAGGAACTGGTGGCAGAATACTGTACTATGTTAGTGAGGAACTCTGGCAGTGATGGCCGGAAGTTTTATATATATATATTGTGAGACAGTGAAGGAATATGTGTTGAATGGGGTGTACATTTCACCTAGGTATAAGGGAAATGTGTGGTTTTGTAGACCTAGTGGTAGAGAAAGGTCATTACACCATCCATTCAAGTACACGCTTGCAGCTCAAACCTGTGGCCACTCAGGTGATAATTAGGAAACCAGAAGTAGGTGTCTGGGAATACAGACAGGGCTGGAACTAGTTTAGTCTGGACACCAGGAAGGTGTCCCGGCACGAGAAACAGTCTCCAAGTCAGAGTGTGAGCTGTCTTTAGCCTGGACACAGGGAGGTGTCCCGGCACAAGGAAGCAGTCTCCAGGATTGGGAGCTGTCTTTAGTCTGGACACAGGAGGGTGTCCCGGCACGAGAAGCAGTCTCCAGGAGTTTGAGCTATCTCAGTCTGGGTGCAGGAAGTACCCCGGACACAGGAGTAGCCTCAGTGAGTCTCCGTGTGAATAGCGGCTGAATAGAGTGGATCTCTCTCAAGTCTGGACGCTGAAGGGGCCTTCAGACACAAGGAGGAGTATCTGGGAAACTCCATACTGGTAACATATATCATATGTGTTGTTTTGGGGTACAGACTGGTAGAGTCTGGACCCGGATAGACAGGGCAATCTATCTATGTGTAATTAGTGGCTAGACAAGCCTAGGTTTTCTGTTTATGCTTTGTTTTATCTGTTTGCTGTGGACTTTAATAAAACTGGTTGCGGCCAGTTTTTACCAGAACTGCTGTCTGAATGAACTGTTTTCATGCCATTCTGTCTACCCAGACAGCGATCCTAGAGCTATAACCCCTGGAAATGTTACAATTGGTGGAGAATGCTGGGGCAGCGCAGTGGCTGATACAGTTAGTGCTGGAGTGTGCATGCAGCACAGAAGCTTAGAGACAGCAATAAAGGTGAAGTCTGTTGAAATAGCAGCAGAGAAAAAAAAAGTGTGTCAGCAGAAACGTCTGTTTGGAGCAGTCTTGGAGAGACAGTGGCCCTGATAGGGTCTGCAGAGAGAAAATGTATGCACAGCAAAGCTGAACTTGTTGTGAAAATGACTGTGGAAGGTGCAGCAGCAAAAGAAACGTCTGTGGAGCAGTCTTAAAGAGACAGTAGCCCTAATAGACTTTGCAAAAGAAAAAAAAAAAAAAAAGGGTGTTTGCACAGCAAGGCTGAATTTTCTGTGGAAAAAAGCTGTGTAGTGTGTATGCCTTGACTGAAGTCTGCCGTTGTGAAGACAGAGAAATCTGACAGCATGGACAACGAGTGTGGATACAAGCATCTTGCTGTGACTCAGTGGGGTCACGAAGGCATCTTGCTGTGACTCAGTGGGGTCACGAAGGCATCTTGCTGCAACTCGGCGGGGTTGTGAAGATTGTCGTCGCACTCAAATCCAGTTTTGCTGTGGCTGGGCGGGGCCACGAAGATTTTTTTCAAGGGAAAGCGGTGAAGTTCTGGTGTGAACAGTGCTCCGCGATGGCTGTGAACGGAGCAGCGAATGGGTCTGACAAGTCGGACCGCATATTTGAGAAATGTCTACTGGACATGAAACTGGACATGGTGCGGGAGCTATGGGCACCGTATGGAATGGCGGCAGTGGACCATTCTATGGACTCTCCGGGGGTGCCAGTGTTGTCACAGAGTGCCCGGGGAGGTGGTAAGAGATGTTGTGAACTGAGTCCTAAGACTACTGCTGATTTTTTGTGTAAAAATTACCCTGCCGTTGTGGTTGTTAAGAGGGCGGAGTCTAAAAAAGGGGCGGATTTTCACAAGAGTGTAGAGTGTGGAAACATGAAAATTGTTACTGGTGGTGGGTTGGTACCTCCTAAAAATGACAATGTGACCGTTGATAACTGGGTAGCTCCAGTAGAAGGGGGTGACGTCAAAGTGGGAGGTGACCTGTTAGTCCACAACACCATGGGGAGTGACACAGACCCCGTAGCTGACTGGGACACTATGAAAGTAAAAAGTGAGTTCAGTCAGGAGAGGCTAGACGAGGGAAGAGAGTCCTCCTCTCGTCGTAGACGGCGCAAGGGCCACAAAAAGGTTGTGCCGGTAGTACTCGCTGAAAAAGAAAATGAAGAGAATGTAGTACTGTCTGCCTATGCTTCAAGTGTGGATTCTCCTTTAGAGGTAGAAGAGGAGAGGGCCAGTCATGGCCAAGAGCTGGAACCTATTCGGCTGCAGTATCAGAGTGACATGCTGCAATTATGTGAAAACCTGGAGGACGTGTCCTCAGAACAGCGAGGTCTAGAAGGAAGCAACGAGGAAGTTATCCTGTGGCAGAATATGTTCTTTGCCATTAAAGAGGACCGCCCAAAATCAAGGAAGAGGTTTTGCAGTTAAAGCGTGAGAAGGAGGCGCTGCAGGATGGAGTTTCTGGAAGTAAACAAATCCTAGAACGACTGCGCGAACAGCTCAACCAGGAGCTGTGTGTCACGCGGTCTTATGATATGTGTACGATGTCAGTAAACTATTCTTAAAAGAACAACACTCTATACAACATATAGATTAACAACATCAGCATGTAAATATAGAATAGATTTACCTGACACGATATCCGTTGAACTCAGGGTTAATCTTGAGGACTTGATACACTGTCACAGGAAAGAGGAGGACCGGGGGTCTAACCTGACCCTAAACTGGGGTCCTAACTAATCCCTCACCTTGGAGGTACTGATAATGGTTCAGAGGTCCAAGTCTCCAGCCTAACCCTGTCTCCTATCAGTCCCTGAACCCTGTAATCAGTCCTAAGAAGGATTCTGATTACCACCAAAGGGATATGGGCTGATCTCTGCTAAATACACAGATTAGACATATAAGACAGACTGGAGAAAACACAGACTTGCATACACACTCAAACACAGAAGGAACATAAATGATCTGGGATATTAAACTCTAAGCAAGGTGAGCTTAAAACAACTAAGGAGCTCTTTAACTTAAGTCTATACAGATACAATCCTATCTGTGGTCTGCATGAAGAATTTCACTGGCAACTCCCAACACAGACAACCAGAGATTTAAAGGAAACCAATCAACAAATAATTAATTGCAGCCGGGAGAAACTGCACCCAGTCCCAGAACTGAGCACAGACAGAATTAACTCCCTAACTGCCAAACACAAAGAAACAGCAACTCAGCTGTGAGAAGTCAGAATGTGCAACCGCGACGATCTTCGTGGCGATGCACACATGACAGTACCCCCCCTTCTACGAGGGCCTCCGGACCCTCAGGGCCAGGTTTGCCCGGGTGAGTTCTGTGGAAGGTCCGCACCAAACGATCTGCGTTAATGTCAGACGCAGGAACCCACGTCCTCTCCTCTGGACCATACCCCTTCCAATGCACCAAGTACTGAAGGGACCGGCGATTCAGACGTGAGTCAATGATCTTTGACACTTGAAACTCCAAGTTACCATTGACCACCACTGGAGGAGGAGGTAGAGGTGATGGTATGACTGGTGCCACGTACCTCTTAAGTAATGACTTGTGGAACACATTATGAATTTTAAACGTAGGAGGGAGGTCCAGACGAAATGCCACAGGATTAATTATGGAACTGATCCTGTACGGCCCGATGAATCTGGGGCCCAGCTTCCAGGAGGGAACTTTAAGTTTTATATTCCTGGTAGACAACCATACCAGATCGTTCACATTAAGATCTGGACCAGAAACTCTCCTCCTATCAGCCATACGTTTATAACGGTTCCCCATAGCACTCAGATTATTCAATACACCTCTCCACACTGAAGCAAGTGACGACGAGAAACGCTCCTCCTCAGGAACCCCAGAAGGGCCCCCCCCATTGAATGTACAAAACTGGGGATGAAAACCATATGCCCCAAAAAACGGGGACTTACCAGTGGACTCGCTCCGCCTGTTGTTAAGAGCGAACTCTGCCAGAGGCAAGAAAGAAGACCAGTCCTCCTGGTTCTCTGAGACAAAACACCGAAGATAAGTCTCTAGGCTTTGATTCAGACGCTCTGTCTGACCATTGGTCTGCGGATGAAAAGCCGAGGAAAATGACAATTGCATCCCCCGACGTAAACAAAATGCCCTCCAAAACTTGGACACAAACTGAGACCCCCTATCTGACACCACATCAGAAGGCAACCCATGAAGTCTCACAATCTCCCCAATGAACACCTGCGCCAGAGTTTTAGCATTAGGGAGGGCAGGAAGAGCAATGAAATGTGCCATCTTACTGAACCTGTCAACAACCACCAGTATGACAGTCTTCCCTGACAACTGAGGAAGGTCCGTGATGAAGTCCATAGACAAATGAGTCCATGGACGCTCCGGAAGTTTCAAGGGTAAGAGGGTCCCAGACGGACGGGTATGAGGGGTCTTAGAGCGAGCACAAACCCCACAGGACGCGACAAAAGTTAAAACATCTTTATTAACGTTAGGCCACCAAAACCGGCGAGAAAGGAGATCTAAAGTAGCCTTACTCCCTGGATGTCCTGCTAAAGCAGAATTATGATGTGCCTCAATAACCTTTTGTCTCAACTGATTTGGGACAAACAGTCTCCCTGGAGGTCCTGCAGGGGCGTCCCCCTGAGCCTCTAACACCTCCTCCTCAAGCTCAGAACATACAGCCGACACTACCACCCCCTCCTGAAGGATAGGAATCGGGTCATCCATTTTCCCGGCCCCTGGGAAACTGCGAGACAAGGCATCCGCCTTAACATTCTTAGATCCAGGGCGATAAGTGACAACAAAATTAAACCTGGTAAAAAACAACGACCATCGAGCTTGTCTGGAATTCAGACGCTTAGCAGATTCCAAATACAGCAGGTTCTTGTGATCAGTAATGACGGTGACCGGGTGGACTGCCCCCTCCAAAAAGTGACGCCATTCTTCAAAAGCCAACTTAATGGCCAAAAGTTCCCTATTGCCGATATCATAATTCCTTTCTGCGGACGACAATTTTTTAGAAAAAAAGCGCACGGATGCCATTTACCAGGGGACGAACCCTGGGACAATATTGCACCCACCCCTACGTCAGACGCGTCCACCTCCACAACGAACGGCTGTGATGCATCTGGTTGGATGAGAACGGGTGCCGAAGCAAAACATTTTTTCAAAGAGGAAAAAGCTTGGCAAGCTTTGTCCGACCATTTAGAAAAATCCGTCCCTTTTCTTGTCATGTCAGTGAGAGGTTTGACAACAGATGAGAAATTACAAATAAATCTCCGGTAGTAGTTAGCAAACCCCAGAAAACGCTGCAGAGCCTTAAGATCCTCTGGCTGATCCCATTCAAGCACTGCTCTCACCTTTTCAGGGTCCATACGGAAACCGGAGGCTGACACCAAGAAACCCAAAAACTGAAGTTCCTGTACGGCGAATACACACTTTTCCAGTTTGGCGTATAGTTTATTGTCTCGCAAGATCTGCAACACCTGTCTCACATGCTCCTGGTGAGACACAAGATCTGGTGAGTAAATTAAAATGTCATCCAAATATACGACCACAAACAGCCCCACCAGATGACGAAAAATGTCATTAACAAAATGTTGGAATACTGCTGGTGCAGTAGTCAGACCAAAAGGCATGACAAGGTTCTCATAATGTCCCTCCGGCGTGTTAAACGCCGTTTTCCACTCATCCCCCTCTTTTATCCTAATCAGATTATACGCCCCCCTGAGATCCAATTTAGAGAACCATTTGGCGCCAACAATTTGATTGAAGAGATCAGGAATCAGAGGGAGTGGATACGGATCTCGAACAGTAATCCGATTAAGTTCGCGGAAATCCAAGCAAGGGCGTAGGCCTCCATCTTTTTTCTTCACAAAGAAGAACCCCGCGGCCACTGGGGAAGATGAAGGTCTAATATGCCCTTTGGCCAGACTTTCCAAAATATAATCTTTCATAGCCTGCCTCTCAGGACCAGAAAGGTTATATAACCTAGCTTTAGGTAACTTAGCATCAGGAAGTAAATTAATAGAGCAGTCATACACGCGATGAGGAGGCAACTCCTGACACCCCTCCTCAGAGAACACATCCCCAAAGTCCTCCAAAAAAGGAGGCAAAGTACTAGGCACGACCGCACTGATGACTGTGTTCATGCAGTTACTTTTGCAAAACTCCCCCCATTGGCTTATATCTCTGGACTGCCAATTAATCACAGGGTTATGTTTAACCAACCAAGGAAGTCCCAACACAATAGGAGTAGGTAGACCCTCCAACACATAACAAGATAATAGTTCCCTATGTATTGCCCTACCCGAAGGTCAATGTTATGAACCTCATGAACAAAGCTACCTTGGCCGAGAGGCCTGGCGTCAATGGAGAATATAGGGATCGGTTTGACCAATACACTCAGATGCATACCTTGAGCCTGAGCAAACTGAGCGTCAACCAGATTAGCCCCGGACCCACTATCAAGAAGAACAGAAAATCTCTCCACTCTCGTACCAACCACCACCTCCACTGGTACAAGGAACTGAGAAGAACTAGCGGACGAAATACATACTCCCAGGTTGTCGTCCACCACACAACCTGGGATTAACAGTTTTCCGGCGACTTTTTGCTCAACAAGGCACGGGATGGACATCCCCCAACAAAATGTCCCTCTTTCCCGCAGAAGAAACACCTTCTAGTCCTGCGGCGTACCGCCAATCCCCTCCTACGAAATGATGTCCCTCCCAACTGCATAGGCTCCTCCGAACAGACAAGGGGAACCTCAACATAAGGGACTTTAGTAGTAGGTGGAGTAACAACAGGGGGCGGAGTTACCTCGCACCTCTCCCGGAGCCGTCTATCAGTACGGATAGCTAGGGCCATAGCAGCCTCCAGTGATGGAGGAGAATCATACTGAGCCAAAACGTCCTTTAATTTGTCAGAAAGCCCATGACAAAACTGGCTCCTAAGAGCTGGGTCATTCCACTGAGTATCTGTGGCCCATCTACGGAACTCAGAAGCAAATTCCTCCGCCGGACGATCTCCCTGCTGTATCTTACGTAATTTTGTCTCAGCAAGAGAGACCCGATCTGGGTCATCATATACCAAACCCAGGGCAGTAAAAAATCGATCTACTGACTGTAGAGCCGGGGATCCCGGAGGAAGGGAGAAGGCCCAGGATTGAGGGTCCCCTTGTAGGAGCGAGATAACAATTCCCACTCTCTGCTCTTCACTCCCTGATGATCGAGGCCGAAGCCGAAAATACAATTTACATGCTTCCCTGAAGGTAAAAAATTTGTCTCGCCCACCAGTGAACCTGTCCGGGAGAGCTACTTTAGGTTCAAATCTGGTTTGCTCCGAGGGAGACAAAACTTTGGACTTAATGTCCGTCAGCTCCATGGATAATCCCTGCAACTGCAGAGCCAGCTGGGCTACTGGATCCATGGCAACTGGGAATAATTTTATGGCCAGTGAAAATGTCACGCGGTCTTATGATATGTGTACGATGTCAGTAAACTATTCTTAAAAGAACAACACTCTATACAACATATAGATTAGCAACATCAGCATGTAAATATAGAATAGATTTACCTGACACGATATCCGTTGAACTCAGGGTTAATCTTGAGGACTTGATACACTGTCACAGGAAAGAGGAGGACCGGGGGTCTAACCTGACCCTAAACTGGGGTCCTAACTAATCCCTCACCTTGGAGGTACTGATAATGGTTCAGAGGTCCAAGTCTCCAGCCTAACCCTGTCTCCTATCAGTCCCTGAACCCTGTAATCAGTCCTAAGAAGGATTCTGATTACCACCAAAGGGATATGGGCTGATCTCTGCTAAATACACAGATTAGACATATAAGACAGACTGGAGAAAACACAGACTTGCATACACACTCAAACACAGAAGGAACATAAATGATCTGGGATATTAAACTCTAAGCAAGGTGAGCTTAAAACAACTAAGGAGCTCTTTAACTTAAGTCTATACAGATACAATCCTATCTGTGGTCTGCATGAAGAATTTCACTGGCAACTCCCAACACAGACAACCAGAGATTTAAAGGAAACCAATCAACAAATAATTAATTGCAGCCGGGAGAAACTGCACCCAGTCCCAGAACTGAGCACAGACAGAATTAACTCCCTAACTGCCAAACACAAAGAAACAGCAACTCAGCTGTGAGAAGTCAGAATGTGCAACCGCGACGATCTTCGTGGCGATGCACACATGACACTGTGTGACTCCAGGAAGGAGTGTGATGAACGCAGTAGGGAACTGCAACAGAGGAAGAGAGATTATGTAGATCTCCTCAGGGTCAAAGAAAAACTAGAAGAGGAGAAGATGGATGCAGAGCAAATGCGCCAGGTGGTTGAGACCACTCTGCAGGACACCCGTGATGAAAATGGTGATCTGCGCAGAAAGACCCTAGGTCTGGAAGCTCAGGTGAAGGAGCTACAGATGTCCTGTGATACTCTCCAGAAGGTGGAGATGCGCCTTAAGGAAAAGCTCAGCCAAATGGAAGCTGAGCGGGAAAAGATGGAGGAGTCCATCAGAGAAGCTACAGACCAGGTCCAGGAGTTGGCCACTGGAGATGAGAGGTGTAAAGCAGATACTTCCTCGAGTGCGGTGAGTTCGGATGATTCGGTGGATGTCGGAGCCGAGATCAAGGAGTCAAGGAGTGGTTACAAGCCCAGTGGACGCAAGAGAAGCTTCAGAGACGGGCTGCTGAGAGGCGAATGGCGGAACTAGAGGAAGAAGTTCTCGGGCTTAAAAGTCGCCTGATACAGTGTCACTCGGTGAACAAGGCCTCCTTGGAGAAAGAAAAGGGCAACCACGTTGCACTCGCTTCCCTTGGCCAGGAAAGATAGACCTGAGGAGAGCTAAGAGTGTGGTAACGGAAGATAATTGTGAAATGGAAGTGGTCCGGACGGAAATTCACGAAATTGTAGCTGTGAGTCAGCTCAGAAGAAGTGTAAAGGGGGAAGAAGCTGAAAGTCAGTTGTCCCTGAACCCTGAGCTGATTGATCGTCTGGAAACCACTGGTGAGACCGAAACGTGTCGGTACAAGTGCCTCGTAGATGTACCCGAGGACTTGAGAGAAGAATGCACCCGTGAGTCTGTGCATGAAGCGTTTAGGAAGGCCGTGGGAGCCTGTAAGGTGTACTCGACCTCAGGAGCTAAACAGCTGGTGGTCTTGTCCACGACTGAAGTTACAGTGAAGAGGGTGGCAATCCTAAGTGACATGCACTGGCGATGTATTCGCACAAAGCGGTTTCTCCGGTTGAAGACAGAACAAACCGTTAGACAACTAAAGCTTATGAGAAAAGCTCACAGTCTACAGGAAGAGGTCATCCGGGTGCCTCATGTTCTGGTGAGAAAGCTGATTGGGAGAAATGGCCGAGCCATGCAGATAATGGTGAAGAAGTCTGGTGTGGTGAAAGTAAGCAGTCCACGTGATCGTCGGGACTGGATACCAGATGAAGACGGCATGGTGTCATTCTACGCTATAGGAACGGAAGAAAGTCTTGAATATGTGCGCATGCTGGTGGCGTACCGTGTGACCTACCTGCGAGAGATAGAACAATTGAATCTCGCTAGACAGCGAGTAGATAGACAGCATCATCTGAGCAGCAGAAGATGGCAGCCGTCTAAGAATAGTGAGACCCAACAGAGAAAGGGCCCCCTAAATAACAGAACAGCTACGGCTGAAGTTAGGGACCTTACAAGATGTCCTGAGGGTAGTGGGCGTGGGTTTAGAGGTAGTGAGACCTCCAGTAACTCAGGTTTGAGAGGCCCATACAGACGACCCGATAGAGTACCGGACAGTACAGAGTCTAACCGGACCTTAGATACCCAGGCAAGACCTGACAAGGTTACGATTGACCACTGGGAGCAAAGGGGAGACCTGACAAGGTTACGTCCCAGAAATGTGACTGGACGAAGTCTGTGACAATGACAGACGGTAGGTCCCTAAGGAATGAGCGAATTTCATTGACTAATATTCCGGGGCTGAACAGAGCAAGGGATAAGTACATGGTCTCTGTGTGAACTGTGGGTTGAGGTGATTGGATATATTATGTGTTCAACCCCACAAGCTTAAACTTATAATGATGATGATGATAATGATGATGATGATCATAATGATGATGATAATGATGATGATGATAATCATAATAGTGATGATACTGATAATGGTGTTGACCGTGATAAAGATGAAATTCCTTTGCAGGTGATGTTGGGAGACGAGGATGGTGGTTCTCGGGAACCAAGTGTCCCTGACCAACCTGTGTATAGTGCTGATGCAGTGTCCGGAGTTCACTGTCTCTTTGGGATTGTTGACCAGCCCTCCGGTCTGGATGACCAGCCCTCCGGTCTGGAGAAGAGGGAGGGGATATGTGAGACAGTGAAGGAATATGTGTTGAATGGGGTGTACATTTCACCTAGGTATAAGGGAAATGTGTGGTTTTGTAGACCTAGTGGTAGAGAAAGGTCATTACACCATCCATTCAAGTACACGCTTGCAGCTCAAACCTGTGGCCACTCAGGTGATAATTAGGAAACCAGAAGTAGGTGTCTGGGAATACAGACAGGGCTGGAACTAGTTTAGTCTGGACACCAGGAAGGTGTCCCGGCACGAGAAACAGTCTCCAAGTCAGAGTGTGAGCTGTCTTTAGCCTGGACACAGGGAGGTGTCCCGGCACAAGGAAGCAGTCTCCAGGATTGGGAGCTGTCTTTAGTCTGGACACAGGAGGGTGTCCCGGCACGAGAAGCAGTCTCCAGGAGTTTGAGCTATCTCAGTCTGGGTGCAGGAAGTACCCCGGACACAGGAGTAGCCTCAGTGAGTCTCCGTGTGAATAGCGGCTGAATAGGAGTGGATCTCTCTCAAGTCTGGATGCTGAAGGGGCCTTCAGACACAAGGAGGAGTATCTGGGAAACTCCATACTGGTAACATATATCATATGTGTTGTTTTGGGGTACAGACTGGTAGAGTCTGGACCCGGATAGACAGGGCAATCTATCTATGTGTAATTAGTGGCTAGACAAGCCTAGGTTTTCTGTTTATGCTTTGTTTTATCTGTTTGCTGTGGACTTTAATAAAACTGGTTGCGGCCAGTTTTTACCAGAACTGCTGTCTGAATGAACTGTTTTCATGCGATTCTGTCTACCCAGACAGCGATCCTAGAGCTATAACCCCTGGAAATGTTACAATATATATCCCCAGCCTGGACTGGTGGTGTATATCCCCCTCACTGGGAGTGCCTCAATAACTCGTACCTATAAGGGAAGCCTTTCCACCGACTATTTGCCCTCGGTGCAGTTCCCTGACTGACCTGGGGCAAGTGGTGGTGCCAGAGAGTCGATCCCTACTGGGTCATTCTTTCCCCTCCCCTGAGGTGAGCGAAGTGGACACCCCCTTCCCCTGTGCAATCCGTCACAACCCCAATGAATACATTCACTATAGTGTATGGGACATTACTATATAACATCAGATCACTGATCTAATATTCCGCACTGCAGAGTATCAGATCAGGATCTGACAGGTATGGAAGGAGGCATGTCGGTGCCTGCTCTCAGCAGGCGCTCACAAGGCACTTTCCCTGCAGGACCCCACTGGTATCTTAGTGACCGGGGCCTACATGGAGACCTTCAGAGCAACGCAATTGCATCACATTGTTCTGAAGGAAACGCGCAAGGAGCCCCCTCCCTGCGCGATGCTTCTATATGCCGCTGTCACTACTGACAGCAACATCAGAGGGGTTAAATGCTAGCACCGATCGTGGGTGTTGCTGCAGGGTGTCAGTTGTCAAATATAGCTGACACCCGCACACGATCACCGCCACGCAATCACGTCACCGTACTACTACTGCGTCTGGCATGAACGCACCTCCCGCAGAGCGGTACTAGTACGGCACATGTCGCAAAGGGGTTAATGGGTTTTTCAAAGACCATATTTTTTTAACTATAGTCCTAAAAAAACTAACAGGTCACAGACCGCTACTGCTGGCAATTCAGCTGCTTCTGCTGACATCATGTCAACAGAACAGCAACTTCTCGTCTGCTTTGTTCTGTTGATGGGGGTGTGACTGACAACTTCATGCTGATTTACAGTTTAAGGCCGGGGTCACACTTGCGAGTGTGATGTGAGAAAATTGCGCTAGTCTCTCGCATCAATACCCAACATTGCCGCCGACACTCAGGACCGGAGTGTGCGGCTGCATACGGCTATCAATCAGCATGACGTTTGTAGTCACGCTACTTCAACAAAGCAGTCCAGAAGAGGAAGAGCTTGTCTGATGTTGAGCACCTTAATCGCCGACAAACGGTCAATGACCGCTCTGTGTTAGCACCAGGTAAGACAGGCAGGCAACTAACAAGTACCTTTCTACATATCTGTGCATGAATGTCTGCATGTGTGTGCATGTCTGTGAATGTGTCTGCTTGTGCATTTCTGTGTTTGAGTTTGTGCATGTCTGTGTGTGCCTGTCTGTGTGTGTTCATTTTTATGTGTCTGCTTGTCTATGTTTGCATGTCGCATGCATGTGTGCATGTGTGTGTGTCTGTGTACTCGTACAAAGATTTATCATATTGGGGATAAGCAGGAGAGAAATTTTAGGAGACAGTATGGGGAGAATAAGTGAAGAAACAGTATGGGATCGAGGCAAGGGGGAATGAGTAAAAGTACAGAATGGGGAGGTGGATGTATGAGGAGACAGTATGTATAGTAGTGGGTGAATGTATGAGGAGACTATTCAGGCAAATGATGTAAGGAGACAGAATGGAAGGAGAAAGGTGTAAGGGGGCACAGGACCGAGACTGTGTAGTGTATGGGGCAGTATAGTGACTGGGTAGCATAGCTGGATAGTGTGAGTGCACACAAGGAGGGGATAGTATGCTGAGGAAAGGGAGTATAGTAAGGGGGCAAAGTAAAGAGACTGGGCAGTATAGGGGAGGACTTTTACAATACTGGAATAACACTGCGGGAATCCAGTGGCCGAAGGAGCACGAGCAGGAATAGCAAGCGATAATAGAAGTCCTCAGAGATAGCAAAGGAGTTGTAGAAAACAATCCGGAGATAAAATAGAACAGCCTGGGTAAGACAGTTCAGGAGTTGGAGACTGGAACTAGACTAAAAAGCTATATTCAACACTCAAGCAATGAGTGAGAAATCCATGTGGCTTTAAGAAGGTTCAAACAGATGGATTCCAGTTTCAGAATCTGCCATCTTTGTAAAGGGCTATTGCTGAACACATCACAATTAAGGTGAACAATATTTAGAATTGAGAGTCCTCAGTGGTTGATACCTTTTAATGGCTAACTGAAAATATATTGACGCGCACCACATGGGTGGTACCAGGGCTATGGGGTACTCGGCACCGAGCCCATGGAAGTCTATGGGAGTTGTCACTGGCAGCGGGACTTGGTCCGTGGCCCTGGCGGTCATGCAATGGGGGATATTTACAGGGGAATTGTAGTAATAGATAGTTTGTGACGCCACCTGTGGTTTCTGATCAATTTGACCAGCGCTGCTATATGGATCTTCCTAGGGGATGTTATGAGGCAGCTGGATGGTAAGTCTCCCACAGGCGAGACTGGTCCCTGGAAGTCTATGGTGGTGCAGGGTGTAATCAATAAAGCAGTCTCACACAAGGCAATCTCTTTCCATACCTTTACTTGCAGATGTTTCAGGCAGGTCCCGGGAAGCTGGTCGGGGTGGAGAATGCACATTCAGATAAACCGCTGAGCAGGTTAGAGGCCTCCTTTAACTTTGTATGTATGTGAGTACAAACTTGCATGAAGTCAAGTTAACTCTGTTAATCTCCAGCTTGTTCAATAGCTGCAACGCCCGGCCGACATTGTGGTAGAGCCTTCTAGTTGGTGAGAACAGAGTCCCTACTTTTGTAGCGTCCCACTCAAGGTCCTTGTTCTACCTGACTCCGTTTACGTATCAGCGCTTAGGGCTACCTTCTGTGACTTGAAGTCCAGGAAGGCCTCCGGTGTTTCTTATTACTAGGCGTGAAGCACTAGCAACGCTTCGGACCCCGGTGTCCGGTGAATTAGTGCGGGTAATCCGGTACCTGATGCACTTGTCTCTATCTTTCTCCACTGTGCCCCTCGTCCTGCTCTCGCTCTTAACATAAGCACAAGTAGCGATGATGTGAATGTCAGCTTTCTTCAGAGCTCACTGAACAGTTCTCAGTACACTCACTGTCGCAGCTCCTGTGATTACCTTCCTTCTTTCCTTCCTTTCTCAGACCCTGTCCAGAGCAGCGCACAGGAACTCTGTCAAACTGTGTACACGCTGTAGCTCCGAGAGTCACCTTCCACTTTCCAAGGAATACAGGTAGCTTGTGCTGAGGTACTGGTCCTGCAGTTCTGACTGGGCTAGAGTGACTCCTTACACTCAAACCAGACTCCACTTCATGAACTTGCTCTGCCAGAATCTAGTCTGCACTCCTCTTCCTCCAAGACTAGACTGTACTGTCCTAAGACAGGAAGCTGACTGAACTCTGACTGAACTCCTCTCCCTCCAAGTCCAGACTGACTTGCACTGTCCTAAGACAGGAAGCTTGAATGACCCTGACTGCTACGTGTCACTACCTTTTATACCCCTAGTGGGTGTGTTGGGAAATGTGAGTGACGTGAATGAATATCAAGCTTCACGGTTACCTTCTTGTGCATTTTCCTGGAATATGTGTGCCTGGCGTAGCTGGGCCACACATCCCCCCTTGGTTAAACACAGCACTCCCGGGCTGTAAAAGAGAAAAGAAAACATTTTGTTTTGCATATAACATCAAACAGTTTTAACTCTTCCCTTGCGGGAGGTCAGGATTCTTGAACGTTACACTGTATACATAGAAAAGTACAAAAGTATCAAAAAACACTTTCATAAATACAAGACAGATTCTTGTGGAGGACCCGCACCAAAACCTCCCACGTGGGTCCTGGGTGGGCTGCAGGACTTCATTGCTGCAGACCTCACTCTAGGCCACACCATACGGGTTTTTCTTCAGAGGTAGTAAGGTTTTGTGTAAAACCAAGATAGGGCACCGAAGTGCGAACTATTTACAATAAAAGTTTTTGGGCTGGCACAGTCCACAGCCACGCAGTCTTTTGCATGATAAAACACATATCAAGACATATCAAGAGAAATCACATTAATACTTTAACTCTTTACCCAGCCGGGTATTCTACTTTAAATAAGCATAGTAATAAACATTATCAAAACGTTTAGGCATCTATCAATAATAAAGTGCAAATTCTTCTGTAAACTTCTTCATAACTTTCTACATTTTCTGATGCAGTAAATCCCTGTCTGGGTCCTACTGACTTTCATCTTTGGTTGGAGTAACATTTACTTTTTCCATCCCTGGGGACAGAAGTACACGATGCCCTTGGGTACCCATTACCAGGATATCATGTCCTGCGATGTAGGTTTGGGTCGCTACAGCCTTCATTCTTACTGTGGTCCCACCGGGTACTTCTTTTGTGTAAGACGCAAGTGGCGTTGCAGAAGGTGCCTCTCCAGAATACAGATTCGGCTCCATAGGGGTCGCTGTTGCAGCATAAGATGCTGTACAAGAAGCAGGCTTGCTTAGTGGCTCAATTGAAATCGCATCAGGCTTTTGCGATGTGGGGCTGTACTTAGGATAGGCTGCAGAGTAGGGCGCAGTATAGGAGGCAGGGCACGATGCAGGTGCGCGGCCTGGTGCTGATGCTGCTGGGGCTTGGGACACTGAGACACGGGAGACATTCAAGGCAAACCACCCCTGACGACTACAGTGCCGTGTGTAGGTGACAACATCCCCTTTTAATAGGTGGAACCCCGCATCGCAGCAGTGAACATAGATCTTTGAAGAGAACCCGGGCTCACATATGTAACCCCAAACTCCTCGGGCCTTAGAGGCACACACCGTCCCCTGGCGCCGCGGTTCCCGGAGCGTACCTTTGTCTCGCCTGATGTTTTCCTTTTCAGCGAGAGTCTCCTCCTGGTACCGCTGACGGAACTGCTGCACTTCCCTCTGCTCCTGCTGCCGTCGCTGCTCCATCTCTTCCCAGTCGATCTCCATCACTGACGGCTGGGTCCCCTCCGGTGTCCCTACCGGGGAACTGCATTCCGCTGCGGACTCCAGGCCTGGCTGGCATTCCGGAACGAGCAGGGCCTCCTCAGCCTCCGTCCCTCCGACCGGATCATCGGTGGAGTCGGGATCAGCTCTTTCGGGGCCGGCCTCCGGTTTCTCATCAGCCGTTTGCAGTGGTGGCACAGGGAGTACAGGTAATGGCTTCGTTCTTGGGGGAGAGAGCATTGTGTCCCACAGCAGCCGCTGTTTCAGGGCACGCCAGCTTTTCTCCATCTCCTCCACTTCTTTGCGGTGGCGGGCCACATCTTCCAGCACCGCTTCCACCTTCTCCATGACATAGAGGATCAGGTACAGCTCTTTTTGGGGGCGGCCATAACTTTCGCGCCACAGGGGGATACACGCCCACGAATGCACGCCCACCTTCTTCACCAGCGCCTCGGGGCGCGAATATGGCGGTAAAATGGCGGAAAATGGCGCCAAAAGTGACAAACAGCAATACAGTCTTTTTGCACAAAACAGTCAATATAGGCAACACAGGACTCACAATTTGCAAGTTTTCGTATCCTGTTCGTGACGCCAAAGATGACGCGCACCACATGGGTGGTACCAGGGCTATGGGGTACTCGGCACCGAGCCCATGGAAGTCTATGGGAGTTGTCACTGGCAGCGGGACTCGGTCCGTGGCCCTGGCGGTCATGCAATGGGGGATATTTACAGGGGAATTGTAGTAATAGATAGTTCGTGACGCCACCTGTGGTTTCTGATCAATTTGACCAGCGCTGCTATATGGATCTTCCTAGGGGATGTTATGAGGCAGCTGGATGGTAAGTCTCCACAGGCGAGACTGGTCCCTGGAAGTCTATGGTGGTGCAGGGTGTAATCAATAAAGCAGTCTCACACAAGGCAATCTCTTTCCATACCTTTACTTGCAGATGTTTCAGGCAGGTCCCGGGAAGCTGGTCGGGGTGGAGAATGCACATTCAGATAAACAGCTGAGCAGGTTAGAGGCCTCCTTTAACTTTGTATGTATGTGAGTACAAACTTGCATGAAGTCAAGTTAACTCTGTTAATCTCCAGCTTGTTCAATAGCTGCAACGCCCAGCCGACATTGTGGTAGAGCCTTCTAGTTGGTGAGAACAGAGTCCCTACTTTTGTAGCGTCCCACTCAAGGTCCTTGTTCTACCTGACTCCGTTTACGTATCAGCGCTTAGGGCTACCTTCTGTGACTTGAAGTCCAGGAAGGCCTCCGGTGTTTCTTATTACTAGGCGTGAAGCACTAGCAACGCTTCGGACCCCGGTGTTCGGTGAATTAGTGCGGGTAATCCGGTACCTGATGCACTTGTCTCTATCTTTCTCCACTGTGCCCCTCGTCCTGCTCTCGCTCTTAACATAAGCACAAGTAGCGATGATGTGAATGTCAGCTTTCTTCAGAGCTCACTGAACAGTTCTCAGTACACTCACTGTCGCAGCTCCTGTGATTACCTTCCTTCTTTCCTTCCTTTCTCAGACCCTGTCCAGAGCAGCGCACAGGAACTCTGTCAAACTGTGTACACGCTGTAGCTCCGAGAGTCACCTTCCACTTTCCAAGGAATACTGGTAGCTTGTGCTGAGGTACTGGTCCTGCAGTTCTGACTGGGCTAGAGTGACTCCTTACACTCAAACCAGACTCCACTTCATGAACTTGCTCTGCCAGAATCTAATCTGCACTCCTCTTCCTCCAAGACTAGACTGTACTGTCCTAAGACAGGAAGCTGACTGAACTCTGACTGAACTCCTCTCCCTCCAAGTCCAGACTGACTTGCACTGTCCTAAGACAGGAAGCTTGAATGACCCTGACTGCTACGTGTCACTACCTTTTATACCCCTAGTGGGTGTGTTGGGAAATGTGAGTGACGTGAATGAATATCAAGCTTCACGGTTACCTTCTTGTGCATTTTCCTGGAATATGTGTGCCTGGCGTAGCTGGGCCACACAATATCAACCACTGAGGACTCTCAGTTCTAAATATTTTTCTATCTTCTGGCTAAAACGGTACAAAGATATATGCAGTATCTTTCCTGTACGGTGAACAATAGCAGCCACTAGTGGCAAATTGTAGACGGACAACAGGAATCTTGACGGACATAGTGTGAGAGGACAGTCTGAAGAGGGGACCCAGTGTAGAAAGGAGAGGACAGCGTGGAACAATTTGGATTCAGATGCATCACCTCCAGGGCTGCCACTAGGCATTTTGGGGCCCTGTACTGGCAAAATTTTCAGGGCCCCCTTGAGACTCTGCCCAGACTCCACCCCTCAAAGTGTCCACAGCCCCATCGCTCTCTCTTGGAAAAACTCCTCTTCTCACCAATCCCACATTAACAGTTCCCATCACCAGATCACACATATAGCCAGCTACTTTTGTTTTGTCCAAAAGATTTTTTAAGCGGCCACCACACAAGGTAGACTCTTTTGGCCGAGCTCTACTTTATCCTATTAATCATTTGTTATAATATCCAATACAATTTAGGTATATTTTTATTTATTTTTCAATTTTTAAAATGACCAATAATATCACATACAAGGAACAAATACCACGAACCATGTCCAGATCACATATTACCACCACATGGTGACCAATAATACCACATACAAGGAACTAATACCACCACAACCATGTCCAGACCACATATTACCACCACAGTGACCGAATAATATCATATACAAGGGACAAATACCACCACACCATGTCCAGACCACATATTACCAACACATAGTGACCAAATAATAGCACATACAAGGAACAAATACCACCACACCATGGCCGGACAACATATTACCACCACATAGTGACCGAATACTACAATACTGATCATTAATAAAAAAAACACAATACTAATACCATGTAGTGCACCGATAGCACACTTATGCAGTGAGGAGGCAGTGACCCACAAAGTTCAAACACAAAACTCATTAATGTGTTTTTTCACAGCATTAAAGTCCAATTCACACAAGTGCATATCAATTCAGTGTCCACTTCACACAATTGCATATAATATTAGTGTATAGTACCATTGTCCATTTCACCGTACTACATACTACACAGCATCTGTCCATTTTCACAGTCACTAAACACGCTGGACTTCCCTTTGTCCAGTAACCGTGGGCGACTGCAGCGCCGTATTAAAGGCTTTTACTCACAGCCGTACACAGTCCTTGATATCCTCCGGATTACAGCCGGAAACCATAGCCTCCTGTTTGCAGCCATTAAACACACTAGTTCTCGTTCGGGCACAGGACATCCAACTCTGGTTGATCTCCGGGCACAGGACATCCACCTCCGAGACCAGTCACCGTGAACGGCAGCACCACTGTGTACGCTGCAGGTGCCAGGCTATTCAGCTGCCCTGGCTGCTGGCTCCGCTGGCCTGTGTTGCATCACACAGGTATAGCTCTGCAAAGCCGACTGCTCTGCACATCAGTACACACCAGAATAACTCTGACATTACACCTGACACACACCTACTCTTTCCTGCAGGGCTTTTAACAAAGAACTGTGGCCTTCAGTCACATGGAAAACCCGGCCTAGAATAAAACGGACTGCACAACTATCATCCTGCAGTCTGTTTCAAAACACAACAACGAGAGCAAGTTTTCCCTACATCTGCCTTGGACACTAGCATGTCCAAGTCTAGCACATATTTTATTTTTAGTCTGCATTGCTACGCTCGTGACTGCCATGCACTCCTATGGCCTTCATACGCCACGGTGCACAAACTGTGGAGAACACACAGTGACCCCTACCTGTGACATCGGTCACTGCTTCACCATTGCAATCATAGCTACGCCTGCGACTGCAATGCCCCCTCATGGCCTCAATATGCCTCCGTGCATATCCTGGGGAGAACACACAGTGACCCCTACCTGTCACATGGGTCACTGCCTCACAATCACCATAAGTGCCGTTATACACAGAAGATCTGTACTTAGTAGGCAGTGTCTTTGTACAGGTAATACAGTGATTACCGGTGACATTATACACAGGAGCTCTGTATACAGTATCAGTGTACAGGGAATACAGTGATCAACAGTGACATTATACACACTAGCGCTGTATATATTGTACAGGTTATACACTGATCAATTACATCATACACAGGAGCCTGTATATAGTGTCAGTGTAAAAGTAATACAGTGATCACTGGTGACATTGTACACAGGACCGCTGTATATAGTATACAGTGTATAGTGTCAGTGTACAGGTAACACCCTGACTCACTAGTGATGTCTCTAGGTGAAGGCCTTCATCTTTGCTTTTCATCTTCATCCAACACAGACCGCCATCACTTCTTCCAGCCAGGGCTCGTCTCTGCAGGAAATAACACAGTTATCTAGAGCACCACTTGCAGAACACATTGCTTAATTTTTTTCCCAACTTCTAAACTACACCTGATGAAGAAAAAAAGGTGACAGTGTCGCTCTGCACAGTAACAAGACCAACCTCACCATTTAAAACAGTATCCTTCAAAAAATAAAATAAATACATGACTGCAGTAATAATATCCATTAATTAGCCCCTATGGCAATAATATCCCACCATCCTAGCCCCAGCCATATGTTCTCCCATCCTGGCCCCATATGTTCTCCCATCCTGCGCTCATGAGTATCCATTCTGCCAACATGTGATGTCCCATCCTGCCCCATCTTTCCCATGATCCTGCCCCATCTGTCCTGTGATCCTGCCCCATCAGCCTCATGATCCTGCACCATCTGTCCCATGACCCTGCCCCATCTGCCCCCTGAACCTGCCCCATCTGTCTCCATTGTATCCATCCTGCCCATGATCCTGCACCATGTGTCTCCATCCTGCCCCATGTTTCCATCCTGCTCCATGTGTCTCCATCCTGCCCCATGATCCTGCCCCATCTGTCTCCATCCTGCCCCATGATCCTGTCCCCTGTGTCTCCATCCTGTCCCCTGTGTCCTGTGATCCTGCCCCATCTGCCTCATGATCCTGCACCATCTGTCCCATGACCCTGCCCCATCTGCCCCTGAACCTGCCCCATCTGTCTCCATTGTATCCATCCTGCCCATGATCCTGCACCATGTGTCTCCATCCTGCCCCATGTTTCCATCCTGCTCCATGTGTCTCCATACTGCCCCATGATCCTGCCCCATCTGTCTCCATCCTGCCCCATGATCCTGCCCCATCTGTCTCCATCCTGCCCCATGATCCTGTCCCCTGTGTCTCCATCCTGCCCCCTGTGTCGTCCATCCTGCCCAGGCAGGATGGAGACACATGGTCCATGTGTCTCAATTCGGTCGTCGAAACATATTGCGGCTTGCCGCTTTCAATAAAAATAAAAAAAAACTTTCTCCTTACCTGACTGCACCATCTGTCTCCATCCTTCCCCATATTCCTGCCTCATTATGCCCCTTGTGTCTCCATTCTGCTCCCTATCTCCATCCTGTCCCCTGTGTCTCTATCCTGCCCCGTATCACCATCCTGCCCCCTGTGTCTCCATCCTGCCCCCTGTGTCTCCATCCTGTCCACTGTGTCTCCATCCTACCCCCTGTGTCACCATCCTGCCCCGTGTCTCCATCCTGCCCTTTGTGTCTCCATTATTCCCCCTGTGTCTCCATTTTTCCCCCTTGTCTCCATTCTACTTCCTTTGTCTCCATTCTTCCCCCTGTGTCTCCATCCTGCCCCATGTCTCCATTCTTCCCCCTGTGTCTCCATTCTTCCCCGTGTCTCCCATTCTTCCCCCGTGTCTCCCATTCTGCCCCCATGTCTCCCATCCTGCCCCCATGTCTCCCATCTTGCCCCCGTGCCGCTTTCAATAAAACTAAAAAAAAAAAAAACTTTCTCCTTACCTGGCTGCACTCCTGCGGCAATGCTCCCTCTATGCAGTTCAAGTGCGCACTCGCTGGCAAATGATAATGATGTCATACGCCGGCAACGTGCATGCTGACGTCAGCTGCCAGCCTCCAATTGGCTGGCGGCCTTTAACTATTGACGTGCGGGCCCACACGTCAATAGAGTTTAACTAAACCTGCCTCTCGGATGCAGGTTCAGTTACTGCAGCGGCAAAAGCCTGCTGCTAGGGCCCGGTGAGCAGATGAGATGGGGCCCGATGCGGGCCCCCTATGCTCATTGAGCCCCATACGCCAGTCAGGGCAGTAATACCCTGAGGGTGGCCCTGATCACCTCTATCAGTTAGGATCTATTCTGGATATCCATAAGGTTGTACAAAAGTCTTCCAGAAGATATTGGTCGTTGTTTTCTCTGTAAGGTCTTTGACTGGCACAGCCACAGCAAATTTTGTATATTGGTCAATGACAGGGCATAAGAGACTCCAGTTGTGCTAGGCAGTATTTTCACTTGCTCCAATGCAACCAACTCCAATGGCTTGTGAATGGCTTGATTTATTGGGTGCAGAAGTGCTTTCTGGTCAGAGCCTTCTCCTCAAGGTGCAAGCGATACATTCACAGCACCAGTTTTTTATTCCTTTTCTCATCCCAAGCCAATAGAATCTTTTTCGAATGTTGGCCTCAGTCATGTGGTAACCAAAATGTCCGGATTGGTCATGATAAGCTTCTAAGACAATGTTGGCATCTTGCCTTGGTACAATGATCTATATTATTCGCTCATGGGTAGTTGGGTCAATAGTTCTTCGAACCAGCAGGTCTCTTTCAGAGAATAGCCATTTCCTCTGTCTCAGTCTTTTCAGCTCAATGTTCCTGTAGCTGCCCTGGTCTCTGTGGAGTCCATTCCTTGTAGTGAGGAGGTTTCTTAGAGCATTCAGCACTCTACTCTCTTCCTGGATTTGGATATATTGGACTCTGTTAATTTGCAACTCTTGCTCTTGCTGGTCAGATAAAGGCTGAAGACTTTGTCTCAACACACGTACACCCTGCTTTACAGACAACAGGTGAAAATCTGGTATCTCCGCTTTCTCCCATTCATCACCTTCATGCTTTTTACAACTAGGAAGCCGGGACAACACATCAGCTTTGGTGTTAGATTTTGCTGCTCTGTATTTGAGAGTGAATTGGTAATTTGGTAGTCATGATGCCCATCTCTGTTCCAGGGCTCCCAATCGTGCTGTGTTCAGGTGCGAAAACGTCTTGCTATCTGTGAAGGCTGTAAAAGGAGTAGCCGCCAAGTGGTCTTTGAACTTCTTTGTCACTGCCTATAACAAAGCGAGAAACTCAAGCTTGAAAGAACTGTAGTTCTCTGGATTCCACTCTGTTGGACTGTGGGAACAGCTCGCATAGGCAGTCACCTTCTCCTTATCATCATGGACTTTTGCAAGGACAGCATCTAACCCTTTCTTGCTAGCATTGGTATAAAGGTGAAATGGATATGCCAGGATAGGAGTCGCTGTCAAAATTTTCTTCAGTCGATTGAAGGAGACATCTAGTTCCTCATGCCAGGTGATGAATTTACTCTTTCTTGTCTGGCGTGCAAAATGACCTCTCAACAGCTCTTGCAGGGGTGCAGCAATCTAGTTGAAATTTTTGGTGAAGTGGCGGTAGTATCTTGCAAATCCCAAGAAACTTCTGACCTCTAAGAGAGTAGTTGTCTCTATGTCACAGATTTACCGTTACAGAGAGGAGTCAAAAAACCATGCTGTCTGATTTCTCATACTTCTGCACTAATTAAAAGCACTTCACCTTCATATTAAACAGTGCAGGTTTCTGCTAGAAGTGCAGGAGTTAATCTGTTCTGCTGAAAGCTGGTGGATTTTCTGTTTTGGTGCTCTCAGCTGTTCAGTGTTTGTCACTCCCCTCTGCTATAGATACTCACCTATGGCAAGCAGGTATTGCCACATTTAGTTCTATACTGCCTGGTTCAGGAGCTGGAGGTGTTGGTAGTTTGAGGAGGCATTTTGGAGTGTTTTTCAGGAGACTGCTGCATGTTGATTTGTTTGTGTGTGTACACTCATCCTCTCCTATTTGGTTTTTCCCTCCTTTACTTCCCAGTGTTCCACTCTGATGTTTGTGAGTGCATATTTGTGTGATTGGCATTTTCATTTATCCTTGTACGTCTTCCCCTGTTAATCTGGTTTTGTGTATGTATATACACAACTCCCCACTTCCCTGAGTGGGGAAGGGGACAGATAAGGGCTGATTCAGGAGCTCAGTAAGCACATGTCCTGGCATCTTCACCATCAGAATTAATCTGAGGAGCAGAGATAGCTAGGGCGCCCCTAGCTTTAGAGAAAGGGTAGGAACCCCTAGCCCCAGGATATCTTGCTACTGTGCCATGACAGTCCACTTCTAGACAACAGTGATCTTTTCAGGGTCTGGAACCACTCCTTTAGCACTCACTATGTGGCCTACATACTGCACTCTGGGCTTCAATAGATGGCACTTGGAGGGCTTGATTTTCACCCCAAAGTTGATGAGAGTCTTGAAGACATCTTACAGGTGCTAGATATGTTCTTCGATAGGTTCTGGTAAACACGATCACATTATCCAGATAAATCAGGACTGTCTCAAAGTTCTTGCGACCTAGGCAGTATTCCATTATCCTTGGAAAGTTCCTGGACATTGCACAGTACTAATGGCATAAAATTGAATTCAATCTGTTGTGAAGTCTGTTTTCTCTTGGTCTTCTGGGGATACAGGTACTTGCAAATACCCACTGGTCAGGTCCAATGCTGAGAAGAATGCAGCTGACTTAAAGGCTGTGAAGTATTCCTCAATACGTGTGATGGGGTAGTCATCTTTGTGGGTGACATCACTCAGATTTCTATAGTCCACAAAGAAGCAGATGTTCCCGTCTTTCTTCCTCACAAGGACATGTGGTGCCAGCCAGGGACTGTCTCTGATAACATCTGTGCTTTTCATGTCCTGGACTAGCATTTTCACTGGCTTATAAATCGATGGAAGGATGGGCCGATGTATTTGCTGTATAGGTGGGTGTAAACTAGTGAACATTTCTTACTGAAGGCTTGATGTGTCCTTTCACGACCTTCAGAACTGCACACTCGTCTGGGGTGTTCTGATTCCCCTCACAAATCTCTTCCCACTATGAGTTTTCAGGAGTTTTCACAGGACCAACATCTGTCTGGGCACCTTGTTGGCAGTTTAGAGCCTCTTGACTCAGGATATCCTGAAAGGACACTCTTGACAGCTTGGCAACAGCATGGTACTTTCTCAGCTTCTCCAGTTGATCATGGAGATTCAGCAAATGAATAGGGACTCTCCCTCTGGTTATGATAACTAGACTCCATGCAACCAGAATGGACACTTCACCATTCAGCAGCATCGGTTCCACCAAGACATCATAGTTTTGACCTCATGGTCCTATTCGTGCTTTGCGCCAGAGCACAGTCACAGTACCTGTAGGTAAAAACATAGGCTGTCTACTCACCACCTGGGCCATACCGATTGTTGCATCTGGGCCAGCAAACCTTTGATGCCTGATGCAGTAGGCAGATGGACCTCTGGATCACTTCTCTTTCTTTGGATGGAGCCAGGGTCAATTCATGCTTCAGGGCATCCAGCATCTCTTTCAAGCAGTTTTGTAAAATATTCATACGAAGGACAACAGGGGAAAATCCATCATCCTGGACGTGAAGAACAATTAGGTCCTGTCTTGGGAGTTCTGCTTGACCAATATTAACTGTAGATTAAGAAATAACCTTGCTGGGGAGCAGCTTTTCCGTTGCTGGCAATAATATTTATCGAGGATTCAGGAAGGTTCAGTAACTGGTCAAGATTCCAGTAATGTTCATAGTAGGAGGCTTGAATGGTGGTGACTTGTGAGCCTGTGTCAAGTAAAGCTGAAAAATGAATTCCATAAATTTCAATGGTGATTACAGGACACCTGCCAATGTATCTAGGGGTTCATTTTGGATGGTCTACTCCTGTCCCTCAGGGTATTCCAGTTTAACTGTTGGCACTTCATTCGATGTGGCCTCTTCTACAGCATTTCTTGCAGATAAGCCTCCTTTAGTGTCAAACTGACCTGTGAGCCGTCTTTCTGGGTTGCAACAGCCACTGTCTGTGGAGCCATCTGTCTCTATAGAACCAGGAGTCTTCAGAATGCTGATACTTGTTCTGCTTTAAATCCTTTAGCTCCTCACGCATCACTGTCAGTCTCTTTGTCAGTTCTACAACTTGCTCACGCAGCTCTCCTGTGGCATCAGGGGCTTGAACTTGGGCACAGTGGGAAGCAAACAAGCAAAACACATTTTTGGCCCTTAGGCTGGTGACATGGGCTATTGCAAGCAGGAACGTGGCTGGAATCTGCTTCTACTCCCAGGACTCTAATGGTCATTTCCTTAAAGTCTAGGAATGAGCTGTCTGGGTTCTGTAGGGACAGTATTCGCAGTTGAGTCTTGACAGACTCTGTCCTTGACCAATCTACAAATTGTTTCTTTAGGGTGCTATCTGCCTTTCAGTATTTCATGAGGGTCCACCTGACAGGTGCAAGCAAAGAGCAAACTCTCAGAGTGACTCATCAAGCTGCTGTTTTCTGCCAGTAAACTGCATTTTTAGGGACTGTTCTGATTTTAAATGTGGCATTCAGTATCTCAAAGATTTGTTTAAAAGTACTTTTCTCAGTATTCACCTCCCTTAGAACTTTTCCACTCAATTGACCAATTAATATTTCTACCATTTTTCTGTGTACACCGGATAAAATCTAAACATAGCTTGCATCTTTTCTCTGCATTCTCTTAGTTCATGAGCATCCTCTTTAAGCTTGGGAACCATGGTGCTCTAAAATACTATGGCATAGTTAGAGGCATTGCATGGGCCAGGCTGGAAGGTTCACTACTGCTAGGTGGATCACATTCTTTATCCTCAGACATTTTGTATAGTCTATTATAATCAGGTGCTTATAAAGTTTGCTTACCCTCTTCCGAAGGTGATGTCTCTTTAATTGTGGCTATGATCTCATTCTTCTCTTCTGCACGAATCACTGATGTTGCACTGCAATCCCATAGCTGTGGATAACAGTGACACGTTCTTTTGCTCAATTCCGTTTTGCAAGGGGCGGGACTTCCTATTCTTTGGCACGCTGTGCTGCAAATGGCTGAAGCACGCTGAAGGAGGCGAGGCTTGCTTTTGGTGCTGTGCTTGTCCTTACTGTGGCCATAAACACATTTAGAGTTCAGTAATCAAGCTCTGCAGTCACAATGGGTTGGGGCTCCTTGTGCACCTTAAATTTAGTAGGATCCTGTCTATGATGCCAGAAATTATGTCATGCAATATGCCATGTGGTGTGCGAAAGTTACCACTCTGCCACAGCAGTGACATAAAAAATAAAAAAAATAAAGTTTGTGACGCCAGAGTGCACTTAATTAACCTCTGCTTCCTGGTAGTGTGATGTAATATGGTGCACTCCAAATTGTCCAGAAAACAGGGAGGCCAGAGGGACTGTTGGTAACTTTTACTTGTTGCTTATACACAGGTACATCCAGATAAACAATGACTGAACAGAGATTTAATTCCTATGCAGCAATCAGGCTTACTTCCAAGTATAGTAATGCAGATATATAAATGGTGCAGAGATTTCTGATTTCAACTTCTACTTATATGCACAATCCTTATCACAATTGTCTGAAGGAGGCTGTGGTTTTTCATATCCAGGATCCAAGGCTGCTCCCTTACCTGCTCCTTCAGCTTCTCTAGGAGGACTCACTCACTCACAAAATGTCTCCTTCTCCTTCACTGCTAGACCCAGAACCTGTCATGTGGTTTAACCATGTGACCTTGTGGCCATATGTTAAAAGCAGGGCTGCTTTGTTAACTCTTTACAACATAGTCCTTTAATAGCAGAACATAATAAGTACATAACTTTGTGCATAGATAAACCACTTCTATGTACTGAATCCTCATGTACATTATCTGCCAAGGAAAATATTAACATAGTGCAAACATAATAAAGTAGCCACCATTATGTTTAAAGCCTGTTACCTCTGCTGCTTTAATGCAGTGGCTAGAGATAAGCAGGCTAAAGATGGGCCGCCGAAACTGGAGGGCCACTGCTTTGTACATGACCCCCCCAGGCCAAAATTTTCCAGCTTGACCCTGCCATACATACACAGTGCGTCAGCACACTGTGATTGATAAATACATGAATACCACTATTGCTATACCTGTAGAAAACGTGAGATACTTAGTTAACATTTTTTTTTCATCAAAGGTGTCTAAACCATCCATCCTTCAAGGCCATCCATCATTTTTTAAATATGGACAGTGCTCAGTTTGACCCAGGTCTACTAACCAGAGCTAACTGCTTTATACATGCATAACAAACAGCTAGCTGAGGTTGGGAGACCCAATGGTCGGGCCAAGTCTTCTGATCTGCGTACAAGCCATGTTTCACAAATATGTGGATCCGGCCTATGGCAGCAATCCTGTCATTACTGCATTGACTTCATGTCATCATGAACTAGCAAATAGGTTTCCTTTAAGGTGCAGCCAAACAACAAAATCTTTCTATATTACTATGACATATCATAATGGTTTACAACAGTGATCATATTGCAACGGTATCTCATCTATATGTCTTGTAACTAATGGCAACCAGGAAAACACAGCGAGATCAGCATGAGTGGCAACCTGGGGCCAATTTTTCCCTACCAGGGAAACAGTTTCTTCTCTAGAGAATCTAACACGTAGCATGTTAATGAAAATAGCATGAATCTTTGTTAATCCCTTAACTACCCCAGTGTTTTCCAATACTGTCTATACATCCATGGGTTTTATAGATTTATTTCTCTAGGAAAACCATATCTTAGAAAAAGCACTGTATATATGGATATACATATAATTTATGCGTATTTATCATATGTAACACATGTTGAAGTATACTGTAATTAAGGACCATAATCATTAGCAGCATTTATATCATGGTAATAAAGTGGAGCAATCTTCATATTGGGAAATGATGAGTGTTCCTCATGGCTACAGTCTCATCGTGACAACATTTAAATGAGATACTCTGAGTATTTTATGGATCATTCTGGAGAACATCTGTTTGCTCACATTGCACTGCGTACACAGCTTATCAAGTGAAAAGCTACAGGTTGGGAGGGGGCAGATCATCATCATTACAACCAGATGGGACCTGCATGGCACTTGCTTGGTGTAGTTCGGTAATAAACGGGATTAAGAAGCATCATTAGCACACTCAAGTGTTCTTTAGCTAATCTGTGTAGTCTCTTGATTTACGAACTAATAGCTCCTTATTGTGGGTAGTGAACCATAAATGCAATAAGTACATCTCAAACAACAAGAAATATATCAAGCTTAGGTCGGGGTCACACTTGGGGAGAAACTTGCACAAGTCTCGCATCTCAATATCTGGCACTGCCGCCAGCAATACTGGTGCCCGCAGCCTGGTCTTCGGCCTTACACTGCAGTAGATGAGTAGCGCAGCTGGCACCAGGGGATCAGATTGGTTGCAGGCATCAACCCAGAGTCTGCTACAAGGGGCTGGAGATGGCCCAGCTCAGCCACCCCAAGATGGATGCCGGCCGCAAAGGACATGGTCAGAAGACCCCGTGTGTCCAGCGTCACATTAGGAGTTCCTCCAGGGACCCTCCAGGTCAGGTGGCAGCCCAGACTGCTTCTTTTCGCCATTCCCGGCCTGGGAGGAATCCACATTCATGTCGGGGCCTGCAGCTGGGGGAGGAGTCGTCCTCCCCTTTTTCGGCTATGGTGCATGTGGTGATGGGTCCAGGAGTTGCGGGCCCCCAGTGTGTGCAGGGACTCGCCCGGTGTTGCGCTTTGTGGCAGAGCGCACAGAAGAGAGTCAGTAAAGGTCACATCCTGTGACCCATTAGCATCTGGAGGAGAGCAGGCAACAGTCGTTGGCTGACTCCCACACCTAACAGCCAGGTAATGGTTGCAACAACATTGAGCCCACCTATAATCCATGGGCAGCAGTAGGCATTCTTCACCCAGACCTGGCAATGGACAGCAGCTGCAGGATGCTGGACAAGCAGCTGCTGGGACACAGCACCCAGACAGCTAGATAAGACAAAACAATTCTTGCATTATAGACCTGTGCTACCTTCCCCTGAAAACAGTGGGTGGCAATGTTGGCATGTTACAGGGGTTACGGGATTTAGCGGTAGTTTTTGGTTCCGGGGGTACGCTGGCTGGGGTATCCCCTACTGCTGCATGGATAAGGGGTTTGACTTCTGTTTTAGGGTTACAGAGTCCAGTAACATCACAGGTGCAGAGGTCCCAACAGTTAGTAATTCTGGGGCAGGGCTTCTGACGTCTGTAGTTGTGGGTGTTAGCGGTCAGTACAGGTTCAGACGGGGGCGGAAAAAGAGAAATACTTATTCAAGATTAATTTAATCTAAAATCCCGGTTGTTAGATCAGGCATTCTCTTTTTTTTTGGTTTACATCAAAATCATCATCAACTCCTGGACAGTCTGTGGTGCAACATGACGTTGGTGGATGGAGCGAGATGATGTTCCAGATGTGCTCAATCGGATTCAGGTCTGGGGAATGGGTGGGCCAGTCCATAGCTTCAATGCTTTCATTTTGCAGGAACTGCTGAAACACTCCAGCCACATGAGGTCTAGCATTGTCCTGCATTAGGAGGAACCCCTGGCCAACAGCACCAGCATATGGTCTCACATGAGGTCTGAGGATCTCATCTCGGTACCTAATGGCAGTCAGGCTACCTCTGGCGATCACATGGAGGGCTGTGCGGCCCTCCAAAGAAATGCCACCCCACACCATTACTGACCCACTGCCAAACCGGTCATGCTGAAGGATATTGCAGGCAGCAGATTGCTATCCATGGTGTCTCCAGACTCTGTCACATCTGTCACATGTGCTCAGTGTGAACCTGTTTTCATCTGTGAAGATCACAGTGCGCCAATGGCGAATTTGCCAAACCTGGTGTTCTGTGGCAAATGCCAAGCATCCTGCATGATGTTGGGCTGTGAGCACAACCCCCATCTGTTGACATCGGCCACTCAGACCATCCTCATGGAGTCTGTTGTGAATGTTTTGTAAATGAATTCTGAGCAGAAGCTCCCTCTGGTGGTTACAAACAGTACTGAACCATTCAATGAGGATTGGCAATCAGGATTCACAGACTGGCTTGATATAAGGGTCTCAACTATGGTTCCTGGTTCACTTGGAAGCTTGCTGAGTCTTGCCTCTTCTTCTGCTTTCAGATAAGATATTTTCTGTTTTTGTTTTTGTGCTTACCATTTGCATATTTCTCTGCATTTCTGTGAGGTTAGCCAGGTTCCCCCCACCCCGGGGGGCTTGGGCTCCTCTCAGTTCCTCTGGAGCCATTGTTATTTGTTCATTTGCCTTTTCCAGTTTTTTCAGTGGCTGCGGCTTAGTTTTGTTACATCAGAGAACTGATTTAGGTGGTAGAGGTCGTGTGATCTCAGTGTTTTTGCAATCAGTAGCGTTGGCATTTTTTAGGGGTTTTTTTTGGATTGCAGTGAGTATCCTTTCTATCCTTTTCTGTCTAGGCAGATTGGGCCCCAGCGTTTACTCATACTATTTTCTGTCTGTGTCTGTATTTCTCTTGTCTAACCGCCATTACATGTTTGGGGGCTTCCTATGTTCTTTGGGATCTGCTCCGGGCAGATAGCTTTCCTCTTTCTATCTTTAGGTGTAGTTAATCTCTCAGGCTGTGACGAGGCGTCTAGGACCAACGTAGGAACGCTCCACGGCTGCCTTTAGTTGTGGTGGTTAGTCAGGGTACTGCAATCCAATAGATTCCAACCTCTCTGGTGTATTGCCGTTTTTGCCTGCTCTCCTCAGCTACCGAAACATAACAGGAGTCATTTTCTAACCGTTTGTGCAGACACATGCACATTTGTGGCCTGCTGGAGGTCATTTTGCAGGGCTCTGGCAGTGCTCCTCCTGTTCCTTCTTGCACAAAGGCGGAGCTTGCTGTCCTACTGCTGGGTTGTTGCCCTCCTACAGCCCCCTCCACATCTCCTGATTAGAGTTGAGCGATACTTTCCGATATCCTAAAGTATCGGAATCGGAATGGTATCGCCGATATCACTAAAATATCGGCGATACCCGATACCGATACCGGAAGTCCCATGTAAGTCTATGGGAACAAAATATCGAAATTAAAAAAAACCCATTCTTGCCTTGTTGGTTAATTGTACATGAAGGAAAACAAGAAAGAGTAATGTAGAATGTATTGGGGAAGGTTGAGGAGACATTAAAGGCATAGATGTTTAACCCAATCAAATGGAATAGCATAAATATTTTTTTTTTTAAAGATGTTCGGATTGACGAAGAAATTGACAATGTTAAAGTTTTTTATATTTGGCAAATATGTATATTACACAACTTCCATGCTCTTCATCTTCACCTTTTTAACTTTTCACACACTTTCTCCTTCATAATCTTCTGCAGCATCATCTTTTTCATCAAATTATTCTTCATCTTCACCTTCTTTATCTTCTTCTTAAACTTCTTGCTATTCATCTTTGTTAACATTACTCATATTCTTCTTATTAAACTATTATTCTTATTCATATTCTGCTTCATCTTCTTCATCATATTCTTATTTGTGACAGAGAATCCTGTACTTGTAATCTGTCAAAGTATGAATTTTTCATCCTTCCGTTCTTGCTGTCACAAAAGATTTAAATTACAACAGTATTTGTCCGTGTTCAGTTTAGCCTGCAGCAGCAGGCATTTTCCAGGGGCACCACGAGGAGGAACGGACTCACCCCCATACACTGCTTAGTCTTCTTCTGCTTAGAATTTAGAGCATATATTTTGCTCTTCATTTTGGTCTTATACTTCATGTTCTTCTGCTTTTAGATCTTCTGCTTATTGTTCTTGTGTCTCTTGTTCCGTATCTTGTATTTGTAGCACAATCTTGTACCAGCTGATGTTACTGGGACACGGTTACTAAGCAGGAGGTACCTGTGCTCCAAAGCACTACCAAGGACCAGCAGACGTTGCTGGAACTCGGATACCGAGATGGAGGCACCTAGGCCAAAGGCACTGCGGAGAACCAGTTGACGGTACTGGAACCCGGAGGGGCAGCAGAAGGAAAAGAGCCAATGGCACAACCGAGGACCAGCTGACGTTACTGGGACACGGTTACTAAGCAGGAGGTACCTGTGCTCCAAAGCACTACCAAGGACCAGCAGACGTTGCTGGAACTCGGATACCGAGATGGAGGCACCTAGGCCAAAGGCACTGCGGAGAACCAGTTGACGGTACTGGAACCCGGACGGGTAGCAGAAGGTACAAGAGCCAATGCAAGTAACGAGGACCAGATGACTGTGCTGGAACCCGGAGGGGCAGCAGAAGGAAAAGAGCCAATGGCACAACCGAGGACCAGCTGACGTTACTGAACCCCAGTAACACAGGAGCAAGTGTTGACTGTGCTAACAGCACTTCCGAGCAACAACTGGCGGTGTTGGAGCCCAGGGTCAAGGAGGATGTTTAAATACTAGATCAAGTAATTTCCTTGTTACCTGTCAATTTTAAATGTCTATACTTCAAACAAGAGAAAGATAACCTTTACTACCATAAGATGATGATTTCATTTAAACTAATATCTAGATAAATAAAGAATTGACAAACATAAACACATACATTAACATGTTGAACAGCAATGCAAACCACAAAATAAATTAGTTAAGGAATTTGCTATACGGTTGTACATAAAAGCATACAAGTACATATCTGAATCCATTAATGATGGATAAGTAACAGTATGTACACCATTTTTATTGTATAGACAATGAATGTCTGACTTCAAAACATCATCAGCATTACAAGTTATCTGTGATATTACTAAAAAGTTCCATTTGCTGAATAATGTCACTAAATATTTTATACAAAATTATACAATTTCCATCATGTAATACTCATAATATGTGGCAATAATCATTTTTATTAACAAACATAACCTTTCAAAAGTGCATAGTGCATAGTGAAAATTGCTATTTATGGCTGACTGTGACTGTCGACTTGGAAGCATGACAACAGATAGATAAGGTATATATAGATGAGACTGCATAGCCACAGATGGTGAATTGCGATGTAATACTGTACCTCAATAAAGTGTGCGTCACTACTACATAATTTTTTTTATATAGCTTTATAAACAGGGTACATGGATGTATGCTTGTGCCTTTGTTTTGACGCACAGACTGCCTTCCTGCTGAGACGCATTGGGTAGTGAACAGTTGTGTGCAGTGTTCACTGCAGTCTCTGCGGAATAACCACACTTAGACCTTATAACTTTTCAGAGTTTCTTTATCAATCTACCAAGATGAAGAAGGCAGGGAGTAAGGCACGTGGTCGTGGAGTTTCTTCAGGGAGAGGACGTGGGGATTCTGTGGCTGCTGCGGCCCCCAGTGACACAGCATCCACCAGTTTTCCCCGTGAGCGTTCCTTTATGCGCACTTTTGTAGGAGCTCGGAGTACCCCCCTGCTGCGGGAAGAACAAATTGAAGCCGTTGTTGTTTGGATGTCAGCCAATGCATCGACTTCAATTGCTTCCACCTCCTCTCAGGACCACAGCACTGTTGGGCAACCATCTGTCTCTTCACCGCCTGGCAAATTGCCCAGGCAGTCAGAGAGTTCTGTACAGGAGCCAGCTGAGTGTCTGCTTCTGTTCTCAGAATCTATTGGCTTGCAAACAGGGGCCCAGCCAAGCAGCATTCTGTAATGTGAAGAGGGAGTATGCAGTGATGCGCAACAGCTGTGTCTCTCTGAATCTGAAGAGGCGGGTGAGACAGTGCCGATGGTCAGCACACCGCAGAACGCATCTGATGATGATGAGACCCAGGTGCCAGTTTCTGTTGAGCATGGTGCTGGCCAGACCACCCAACAGCAGGTGTTGGAAGAGGGTAGTGGAGATGATGAGGTCCAAGACCCAACATGGCATGAGGAACAGGAAGGTGGTGGGAGCAGCTCAGAGGAATAATAATAATATTTATTTATATAGCGCCATCATATTCCGCAGCGCTTTACAGTTTAGCCGTTTCAGAACACAAGTCATAAGTAACAACGTTAACAATACAATAATTTAAGCTAAATAAGTCGCCCCTGCTCGTGACAGCTTACAATGTACAATGAGATGGGGGAGATACAAAGTATAGGTGTTTATATACAATGGTGCATTTACAATGATGTTCCAGCCATCTTAAGGGACTGAGGGATGGAGATAGTGAATGGGCTAGAGACACACACACACTTACACAGAATACATAGAATGACTTTGATTAGTGAATGTGATAGGCCGCTCTGAACAAATGTGTTTTGAGGGAGCGCCTGAAACCATGCAAATTGTGGATAGTCCTAATTTCTTGGGGTACAGCATTCCAGAGGATTGGCGTAGAGCAGGAGAAGTCTTGGAGTCGGGAGTGGGAGGTACGTATTAGTGCAGAGGTTAGTCGAAAGTCGTTTGCAGAGCGCAGCAGTCGGTTAGGCCGATAGATAGAAATGAGGGAGGAGATGTAGGAGGGGTGCTGCACTGTGGAGAGCTTTGTGGGTGAGAACCAGTACTTTGGTTGAAAGCTGGGAGAGGCCTAGAGAAATGGTTAGTGATAGAAGGAAGATAGAGGAAGACATTGCCCCAACGGTACAAACAGGAGGGAGAGTTAGGCTGCAGACTCGGTTGCCTGTAGCCTCCAGTTTGGCACCTGTTCGGAGCAGTTGTCTTCCAAAAGTCAAAACGTGCGCTCCAGGACTTGCACTGCGTGGTCCTTTTTTCACACACTTGCACATGATATTTGCTATGTGAAATGCAAGCTGTGTAATTAAAAATTAAAAATAGCTAAAAGTGTCAGTCACCTCAATACCACAAATATGTGGAAACATGTGCGGACAAAGCACGTAGTTGAGTTACAAAGACACACTAGAGATGTAGGCCAACCTACAGCAGCACCTACATCTTCAGGTTGTGTTGAAGCCTCTTCATCGAGCTCACACACAGCTGGTTATGCTTCCTCACAGGATCGCCATGGAAGAACCTCGGCCACTGTTGTCCAGAGACAAACTGTTATTCCACACACAGCAGCAAGTTCCCTGTCATCCTCACACTCCCAGGCCACAAAACAGCCAGCGGTAGCACAGGCATGGGATAAAAGACGGCCATACTCCGCAAACCATGCACGAGCACAGGCTCTGAATGCTGGCATTGCAAAACTCCTGTCCCTTGAAATGCTGTGATTCAGGCTGGTGGAGACAGACAGTTTCCGTAACTGAATAACATTGTCAATCCCACAATACAATGTGCCAAGCCGATTTCATTTCAGCAGGCAAGCCGTCCCTGGTCTGCAAAAGCATGTTGAGGGAAAAATTAAACATGCGCTACTAAAAGCCCTCAGTAGCAAGGTCCACCTGACCACCGATGCGTGGACCAGTACCCATTGTTATGATCTGCTACAACCAGTAAGGAAAGAAGGGAATTCTGTCCCTACAATACAACTAAGCTGAATCCCTACGATGTAACGGGGAACCTGATCCTGCGACCAGACCCGCTAAAGTCCTCATCTAGTGTGAACGAAGACCTATAGTTGCGAGGGAGTAATCCCTACAAGATCTAGGGACTGTGAGAAAAGGTGGACACCTCCTAACATAAATTGTAGCATGGATAATTAAACAGAAAAATAAATACTTTGTGATCCTAACATCAAGCAAAACTGACAGATTAAGGCACCTAAGCACCCGGCTAGCTTAACAGTAGATAATACAATGAAGTCAAGCAAAGCCAGAAGGGCGGAGCCAGACTAAATAGGGAAAAAAGGTCATGTGACCAGCAAACTGAAACAAAACCTAACAAGAGGGTTCTAACACCCATGGCCAGGGACAATACCTTTCCCTCACTGCCCATTGGGTCAATGTTGTGCAGCCGGGTACTGATCTTGCGAGTGGCGCTGTACGTGTTCTGCCAACTCCAAGGATTGCAGGAATCAAGTCTGTACACATTGATTCCTCCTCCTATTCCAGTTCCTCAGAATCATCGCTGCAGGAGCCGTCACGGTCTACCTCCACATGGACCCGTGAACGTTTACCTGTTGCGACCGATATGAGCACAGCCGTGTCCAAATGTCAACAGGCCATCCTGAAATTAATTTCCATGGGGAATCTTAGCCACACAGCGCAGGAGCTCTGTAATGCCATAAAGCAGGAGAGCGACGTGTGGTTTTTGGAAGAGAATCTACAGGCAGGCTTGGTAGTGTGTGACAATGGCCGAAATCTGGTGTCAGCTCTGGGCCTTGGCAACCTCACTCACATACCATGTCTGTCATATGTGCTCAACTTGGTCGTGCAGAGTTTTTTGAGGGACTATCCGGATCTTGATGCACTGCTGCACAAGGTCCGCCTAGAGTGCGCTCACTTGCGACGTTCCAGCATGGCCAGATCGCTGATTGCAGCTCTGCAACGCAGATTTCACCTTCATGAACATCGCATCATATGTGACGTACCCACCAGGTGGAATTCCTCGTTACATATGTTGGAGCGGTTGTGTGAGCAGCAGCCAACAGTAATGGAGTATCAGCTGCATCAGGCGCAGTCAACTCGCAATTTGCGCCGTTCACACTTCACCACTACTGAGTGGGCCTCTATAATAAGAATAATAATATTATTTATTTATATAGCGCCATAATATTCCGCAGTGCTTTACAGTTTAACAGTTTCAAAACACGAGTCATAAGTAACAACGTTAACAATACAATAATTAAAGCAAAATCAGCCGCCCCTGCTGGTGAAAGCTTACAATCTACAATGAGGTGTGGGAGATACAAAGTACAGGTGTTTATATACAATGGTGTTTTTACAATGATGGTCCAGCCATTTTAAGGAAGTGAGGGATGCATGGAGATAGTGAATGGGCTACACACACAGAATTACACATAGAATGACTTTGATTAGTGAATGTGATAGGCCACTGTGAACAAATGTGTTTTGAGGGAGCGCCTGAAACCATCCAAATTGCGGATAGTCCTAATTTCTTGGGGTAGAGCATTCCAGAGGATTGGCGCAGCGCGGGTGAAGTCTTGGAGTTGGGAGTGGGAGGTACGGATTAGTGCAGAGGTTAGTCGAAGGTCGTTTGCAGAGTGCAGCAGTCGGTTAGGCCGATAAATATAAATAAGGGAGGAGATGTAGGGGGGTGCTGCGCTGTGGAGAGCTTTGTTGGTGAGAACCAGTAATTAGAATTGGATCCTATAATGAATGGGCAGCCACTGCCAGTGTAATGAGTGGCGAATAACTCTATGAAGGATATCTGCCACGTTTTGCGTGCGTTTGATGAGTCAACGCGGATGGCGAGTGCAGATGATGCACTAGTCAGCCTGACTGTCCCCCTTATCTGCCTGCTTCAAAAAACACTGCAAGCACTAAGGCATGAGGTTTTGGAAGAGGTGGAGGATGAGGAGTCACAAATTCCATCACCTTCTGGACAGTCAGCGCAACGTGGTTCCTCACAAAGGGCTGGAGGACTTTCAAAGTACCATGCTGTATCAACAATTGAACCTCCAGAGTCGCTGTCTATATTTTCATAACCATTACAAACTTTTAATGTATTTACAAAGCACATAATGTACATTTTTTGTCTATCCTTTTGTAATGGTATTGTGTTTCCATAAACTGATGTTACAGAATTATGATACAAAGTTTTTAAATTTTGAGTTTTAAATTTTGTAAATTTATATGTATTTGAAGGACTTTGTGAGGAGGATGAGGAGGAGTCAATGGAGGAGGAAGACATCGCTCCAGAGGGAGGTAGACAATGCTCTAGTCAGTATGTAGACCAAGGGTGGGGTGATGCACAGCAGGCGGAGATGACGCCTCTTGCAGGGGACAACGTTTCTTGGCCAGTTGGGAGTCTGCAGCACATGGTTGATTTCATGCTGCAGTGGCTGAGAAACGACCGCCGCATCGAACACATTCACACCACGTCTGATTATTGGGTGTACACCCTCCTAGACCCTCGCTACCGGGACAACTTACAAAGCCTCATCACACCGTTGAACCGGGAGCGTAAAATGCGGAAGTACCAAGACACACTGGTGCAATCCATAATGTTCTCCATTCCAGCCGAGAGCACTGCTGCTGCTACTGATTTACAAAGCAGCTCTGTGCGTCGAGGCAGTGGAGACAGCTCTGCAACAAGAGGGAGCACAAGCAGCGCCTCTGCACAGGGCAAGAACAGTATGTTCCAAATGTGTCGAAGTTTTGGCAGCGCCACCAATGTCTACACCATCCGAGACGGCTCCAGTCAGCAGGAGGCAACATTTCCGTAAGATGGTTACAGACTACATGTCTTGCCCTCTCAGTGTACTCTCAGATGGCTCTTCCCCATTCAAGTTTTGTGTCTCTAAGCTGGATACATGGCCAGAGCTTAGCCAGTATGCATTGGAGGTGCTGGCTTGATCTGCTGCAGTGTATTATCGGAGCGCGTCTTTACTGCTGCAGGTGGTGTACTAACAGACCGTTGCATGCGACTATCCTACGATAATGTAGAACGGCTTACTTTTCTGAAAATGAACTAGGCATGGATCTCGCCTGAATTTGCCTGTCCGGTTTCAGATTAACTAACTGGTTGGCAACGTTTTCCATGTCTCCTGTTATGTTCATCTTTCTACCACCTGAGCTATACTCCCTGGGCTACAACACTGCCAGTTGCTGCTCAGAAGTGTCGTGTCCACAGACCAATACACAAGCTATAGTAATAGTGGGGTTCAGTAACGCCTGCTGTTCCCCTGCTGTGTGTCCGGCAAAAATTACTGCTACCTAGCTACACATGTTTAAAAAAACATGACATGTTAAAGTGGCTAGTGCTACACATAGATATCAGGCTACACCCTTATTTCTAAGCTGTAAACAAGTGAAACGTCAAATTTAAAACCATTCAATGATTAGTGTTGGTAACAAATCTGTAACTAAATAATTGTGACATATTATGGCAGATATCCACATGTCTAACACAAATGCTAACACAAAAGCATACTTATGCTATAGGGTACTGATGGTGAACCTTCTCACTCCATAACTTTGACCAATCCAACTCACATCATGCCTCAAATGCTGCAATGTTGGAAGTGCATAATGTGGGTTGAACTTTGACAACAGCTGCAGTGCGAAGGTTATCCTTCTGTGTTCTTGGCTTTTAAATAAAAGCATACAAGTAAATATAATAATACATTGTTGATTAAGGGACATGATGTACACCTGTAATATTGTGCAAACAATGGATGTAGGACTATTCCTCTTCAACATTACTTATATTTGTGTCATTTGAAAAAATACATATTTTAGTTAAAAATTAAAAACCCATGTTCAGTAGCTGTGAAAGGCCCGTTTGTGTACTTCTATATTGTTTGCAACCAATGTATTGTATACGGATGGAAGCGCGTCACACTAATAGATTAGATTTATTTTAAATGGAATGTAGCAGAACCAATTGGAGATAAATGAAAAGGATGAGCCACTGAGACACGCTCAGCAGAGTACAAGCAGCAGTGCTTGAACAAGTAACTGGAGCGTGATCTGCACTCAAAAAAGTAAAAAACACAGACTGAAGTGAACACTGAAACACAACTGTCCACAATCTGTGAAAAGCTCCTTTCTGTACTTCTATAGTGTTTGCAACCAATGTATTGTATACGGATGGAAGCGCGTCACACTAATAGATTAGATTTATTTTAAATGGAATGTAGCAGAACCAATTGGAGATAAATGAAAAGGATGAGCCACTGAGACACGCTCAGCAGAGTACAAGCAGCAGTGCTTGAACAAGTAACTGGAGCGTGATCTGCACTCAAAAAAGTAAAAAACACAGACTGAAGTGAACACTGAAACACAACTGTCCACAATCTGTGAAAAGCTCCTTTCTGTACTTCTATAGTGTTTGCAACCAATGTATTGTATACGGATGGAAGCGCGTCACACTAATAGATTAGATTTATTTTAAATGGAATGTAGCAGAACCAATTGGAGATAAATGAAAAGGATGAGCCACTGAGACACGCTCAGCAGAGTACAAGCAGCAGTGCTTGAACAAGTAACTGGAGCGTGATCTGCACTCAAAAAAGTAAAAAACACAGACTGAAGTGAACACTGAAACACAACTGTCCACAATCTGTGAAAAGCTCCTTTCTGTACTTCTATAGTGTTTGCAACCAATGTATTGTATACGGATGGAAGCGCGTCACACTAATAGATTAGATTTATTTTAAATGGAATGTAGCAGAACCAATTGGAGATAAATGAAAAGGATGAGCCACTGAGACACGCTCAGCAGAGTACAAGCAGCAGTGCTTGAACAAGTAACTGGAGCGTGATCTGCACTCAAAAAAGTAAAAAACACAGACTGAAGTGAACACTGAAACACAACTGTCCACAATCTGTGAAAAGCTCCTTTCTGTACTTCTATAGTGTTTGCAACCAATGTATTGTATACGGATGGAAGCACGTCACACTAATAGATTTGATTTTTTTCTAATATAATGGAGCTGCACCAATTCCACTAAATAAAATAAAAAAAAAAAAAAAAAAGTGACACGTGCAGATGCCTACAAACAGCGGTGGATGCAGAGCAAACTGCAGCGTCACCTGCACTGTCACACACACACCTTGCACAGAGCTGTTAAAACAACACTGGCAAAATGAAGCTTTACACAGCGGTTGGTAAACTAGCCTGCCTCAAGCACAGTAGTACACAAAATCGCAATATCTAACTGTCCCTCAGAGTCAGCACAGCAGCGTTCTGTCCCTAACTGAGTTCACAGCACAGTGACGCTAAAATGGCTGCGGCGCCTTTTATAGTGCATTCTGACATCATTTCAGCAGCCAATCACAGCCATGCCATTAGTTAAGATGACCGCATCATTACAGGATGTGCCCACACTTCGTAGGATTCCTCATTGGCTGACTAAAATCACATTGCCTCTCAAAGAATTATGGGAACTTCCGATTCCGGTATACGATATTGAAAAAGTATCGGAATTAAGTATCGGAATTCCGATAACGCGAATATCGGCCGATACCCGATACTTGCGGTATCGGAATGCTCAACACTACTCCTGATGTACTGGCCTGTCTCCTGGTAGCGCCTCCAGCCTCTGGACACTACGCTGACAGACACAGCAAACCTTCTTGCCACAGCTCGCATTGATGTGCCATCCTGGAATAACTGCAGTAACTGAGCCACTTGTGTGGGTTTTAGAGTCCGTCTCATGCTACCATGAGTGTGAAAGCACAACCAACATTCAAAAGTGACCAAAACATCGCCAGAAAGCATTGGTACTGAGATGTGGTCTGTGGTCCCCACCTGCAGAACCACTCCTTTATTGAGTGTGTCTTGATAATTGCCAATAATTTCCATCTGTTGTCGATTCCATTTGCACAACAGCATGTGAAATTGATTATCAATCAGTGTTGCTTCCTAAGTGGACAGTTTGGTTTCACAGAAGCTTGATTTACTTGGAGTTATATTCTGTTGTTTAAGTGTTTTCTTTATTTTTTTGAGCAGTGTATTATACCCTGATATTAGTGTAGTATTGTATTTATTTCTATGTAGCTACATAGTGGGCCCTAAGAATAATTTTCTCTGGTGGACCTGTAACAAGGTGGCACGGGTGGTAGTCATGGGCGAGTCCACTAGATCACAGTCAGTGAGCACCCGGCCCCTTGCACATGAAAAGACAGTTCAAGTCACAGCCCCATGGCACAGTTGGTTACCTCTGACACACGGTTGCTCTCCATACTGGAGCGGCATCCTCTGGATGCACCACACGTCACACTTCAGGTCCAACCATAGAAAAACTTGTTTAATAATGATGCAATAAACGGGATAACTTCCTACACTTTCCCTAGCAAAATTCACCGCAGCACCAGCGGCAGCAGCAGTAGTAGCAGTAGCAGCTCACATCCGGTTTCTGGACGCTCACAGTCCTTTGCAGGGCACTACTGCAGTCCTGGTGCCCGTTTCCACTGCCCGGGGGTCTGGGGCAGCACCCTCTCCCCTCCAGGGAAGATCATGCTCTCGACACTGCCGAGCCTCCTGCCCTGGGTAAGACTGCCCGCGCACTGAATGGGAGACAGAAACTTCCTGCTCCTTTGAGGCTGCTAACCCAGCCCACTTAATTAACCTCTTACCAGCCCTAGACTAACATATACATGTGGTATATTATAATGCACAATAGTAAAACAGTAAGACATTATCATACATAAAAACACAGCACATGAATAACAGTAATACACAGAGTAGTTTATAGCCAAACTGTCCAGGCACCGCATGGGAGACAAGTGCCTGACATAAAGGAGAGACGGCGCAGTTGAGGGTCTCTGCCACCTCCTTATACCCCTCCCTACTAAAAACACAGTCGTCCTCCACCGTAAGGGTTCTTGAAAAAGCAACGCAAAATAGTCCTTTAAAATGTACACAGTCTATGCCTGTTATCGCCGGCGGACCGAACGTGGTCTCAGCTAAACTAATACACTCCAGTTCAAACAGTCCATTATAACAAAAGAGTGTATCACAGTCCATTAAACGATCTTAGTCCCTTAAAGCGGCCCGATGGCCACTTAACACCAGTTCACTTGGTCCAGACCCGGCTCGCTCCTTGGGTCCTCCTGCACACATCTTTTCTCCTCTCTCCTTGTAGTGGATCACAGGCCTTTAGACAGTGGTGGGCTACATATAACAGGGGCCAGTCCAGGGTTAAAAATAGGGCAAAGTCCAGGGGGTAAAACAGTACAGTTCCTTAGGCAGCCACGCACATTGTCCACCGTAATCAACCCTCATAGGGTTACAGAGCTGTGATCAAGCAGGGGATGCGCAACGGGCGCAACTGAAAACTGGGAGCAACATTGGTCCATTGCGACAGTATCGGCCACCACTGACACCACCAATGACACCCAGTCCTGGGTGTCATGCAGGGCCCATTGCCCTGTCAGGTACACAGAACAGTCACCTTTCGTTCCTCCGGTGCAACTAGCACAACACACATTTTAAAGGGGCCACTTCAGTCAATGCACGGCCGCTGGTTATTATAATGGGCCGCATGCAGGTCCTGCACTATGATGTATGTGTGGGATGAAGACCCGCTAGAGGAGGAGTCCCCACTGTTCCTTCTGCTCCATATCCCCTCCAGTGGTGGCCCCACTGTGCCCAGAGCTGCTGGCTCCAGTGACTCACTTGTGGCTGCCACATTGTGTCCAGGCACCGCTTCCTCCTGCACAGCTGCAGGAACTGCGGCCACGGCAATCAGCCACTCATCATACTGAGCCTCCTGGGGTGGGCTTGTCTTCCGATCGGAAGCCTTCCTCATGGCTACCGCATATGGCCCTCAGGGCCCCTTTTCCTTAACAAAGGCGACACGGTTCTCCAACTGCAGAGCGCCGCTAAAAGTAAGGGACCCAGCATTCACGTATATGTTGGCTCCAGTATAGGCCTCCTGAATAAAGCTGTATCGCCTTGCTATATCCAGGTGTCGGATCACGCCACTGGTCATCCTTCCGGCCAAAGCTCCCCCTCCGGGGTGCCCTCCGGGGTGCTGCAGTTCTGATAAAGCGGCGCTCTCGCCACTTCTCTCGGATTTCCCCTCGAACCCACCGGCCTCCTCGGAAGAGCGCACCCTGGGTTCCTCCACGTACACACCGTTGGTACAAGACAGAACAGGGCAGACTGGAAGGATGCAGATGCCACCACCATCGGGGACGACGGTAGAGTCGGAAGCCGACATGCGACCTGAGAGGATGGTGGGGCCATAGGAGGTGAAGGAACAGAGGCCGAGGTGACAGGACGGCTGGTCGTGGACTCTCTACTCACCATCACTGCTCCCGATGAGTCCTCTGGCGCGGCCGCTGGCACCGGTGATCGCGGTTGCACTGATTCCCATCAAAACAGCCTCCATAGTCTTCCGGACTCTTTCCAGTTCCCATCGGGGCAAGGCCAATCCCTCAAACTCCTCATTTTCACCTAGCTGTTTGTCCGGTCGCTGGAATGGGTGCCATTCTTCCAGCTCCTCCGACCACCAGGCCTCGAAGTGCAGGCCCGTCTCCGCCCGGGCCATGGATCACCTCCAGTCCTGATGGCAGATGCCGCCGCGGAACCACATACTTCTTTCCATCACGGTGAGTAATGGTGTCTCCCTTCTGGACCCACTGACTTGCTCTGTTGGGTTCCACACATTCTTGGATGGGGTCACACTTGGCTGTTCCACCCATTTCTTTGAGTTCTGCTGCACGGGTGGGAGCTTATTTTTCACCTGCACCCATTTTTCACAGGGGGGTGCGGCTTCCTGCCTTTTGGCGCCAAGTCTTTTCCATGACGCCCATGAAAGGCGGCAATATCTCTCATTTTTGCGCCAACGGCCACCATCTTCTCGGCAGCGGTCGGCGCCATCTTTAAGTCACTGTCAGCCACCATTTTTAACTCTTTCATGGCGGTTAACAATTCACAAATCTTAGGAATCGTCTCTATCAGTCTTGGGGTTGTAGAGCTGCTGGGGTCAATCCTGCTGACTAAGCCAAATGTAACAAGGTGGTACAGGGTGGTAGTCATGGGCGAGTCCACTAGATCACAGTCAGTGAGCACCCCGGCCCCTTGCACATGAAAAGACAGTTCAAGTCACAGCCCCATGGCACAGTTGGTTGCCCCGACACACAGTTGCTCTCCATACTGGAACGGCGTCCTCTGGATGCACCACACGTCACACTTCGGGTCCAACAGTAGAAAAACTTGTTTAATAAAGATGCAATAAACAGGATATAACTTCCTGCACTTTCCCTAGCAAAATTCACCGCAGCACCAGCGGCGGCAGCAGTAGTAGCAGTAGCAGCTCACAGCTGGTTTCTGAACGCTCACAGTCCTTTGCTGGGCACTACAGCAGTCCCGGTGCCCGTTTCCACTGCCTGGGGGTCCGGGACAGCACTCTCTGACCTCCAGGGGAGTTTTAGGGTCCCGACGCTGTCGAGCCTCCTGCCCTGGGCAAGCCTACTGGGCACTGACTGGGAGACAGGAAGTTCCTGTCCCTTTGAGGCTGCTAACCCAGCCCCCTTAATTAACCTCTTACTAGCCCTACTCTAACATATACAGCTCTGGCAGACCACCACATCAAATCCATGTCATGGGCAGCACATTCTCCAGACCTGAACCCCATTGAAAACCTCTGGCATGTAATCAAGATGATGATGGATAGTCACAAGCCATCAAACAAAGAAGAATATATCGTGGCACAGCTGTGGATACCGCATTGCTAATTTGGACACACCGACCACTGAACTACCACTGGGCAGACTAAACGCCACTCTGGGGCTTCAGTGAACACTCTGTGTGCACACAAGTTGGATGTAATATCCTCATATAGATGTACAGAGGAACATTCTATAATCCCAGCAGTGAGATTCCATCTCCTGGACACATTGTGACATAATCAGTGTTATTACACAATTCAAATAATTTTTTCTACAGCAGATGTTCATCATTTCTGGTCTTATACTGGAGCATTCTGGGTCAACATACCCATCAATTACTCATTAGTACCTCCAGAGGGAGCTTCAATTATCTCCACGTACTTGATGAAGGTCCATTTGGGGACCGAAACGTTGTTATTATTTTCTGGACTGCATTAAAGAATTCTCATATTCATCAAAAGTTGAGTGCCAAGTTTATATTTATATCAAACAAAGAAGAACTGCTTAAAATTTGTGCCAGAAGCAGTGTGAAAGACTGGTGGAAAGCATGCCAAGACGCATGAAAGCTTTTTTTAAAAATCATGGTTATTCCACAAAATATTGATTTCTAAACTCTTCCTGAGTTAAAATATTAGTATTGTTGTTTCTAAATAATTATGAACTTGTTTTCTTTGCATTATTTGAGATCTGAAAGCACTGGGTTTTTTTAATTTTGGCCATTTTTCTTTTTCAGAGAAAAATATAAAAATGATTGCTTGGAAATTTCGAGACATGTTGTCAGAAGTTTATAGACTAAAAGAGCAATTTACATTTTACTCAAAAATATTCCTATAAAGAGAAAAATCAGACAAACTGAACATTTGAAAGTGGTCTCTTAATTTTTGCCAGAGCTGTACAGGTGTTATATTACAATGCACTATAGTAAAACAGTAAGACATAATCAGACATACAAACACAGCAAATGAATAACAGTAATACACAGAGTATTTTATAGCCAAACTGTCCGGGCGCCGCATGGGAGACACGTGCCCGATATAAAGGTGAGAGGGCGCAATTGAGGGTCTCCGCCACCTCCTTACAGGCCCAAGGTGCTCCAATCTGATGCTGGATCCTCTCATCTCTAACCCTGACCCCTGCCTCACTGCAGCACTGTTTACATCATCCCCACCCCTCAGAAATCCATCATGCCCAATCCTTCTTTTTCAACATCTTCTGCAGTGTTCTAAGGATATTTTAATCATAAGTTGTAAATCTTAGTAGATGTGAAGCACGGCATAACACTTGCATAACAATTCAATAAATTACCGTATGTGTTGAGAAATGAATTAGAAGATATTACTGGATGAGAAAGTTCAAATGCTTGAATTCTTACTCCAGCCGAAAAAGTAAATTGGAGAAATGATCAAAACTGGTGCAAAGAAAGGGTGGAGTAGGTGACCTTTGGAAACAATAAGGTTGCTTCATTGATTTTCCAAAAAGGCGAGGAAGAATCTGGGCAGTTGCAATAGGCAACAACTCCACTTTTCCATTGCACCAATTTAGACACATCTCCCCTTTTGTGTCCGATGTAATCTGCAGTACATGCATTTTACTGAAAACCGACTGACAGTCCATTTGCAAATGTATTGTCTATTTGAATGATATTTATAAGAGTTTCCTCCTACTCCACATATGCATTCATTGTCCATCTGTTGCTCTATTCCCAGCCAAAATGAGCAGTTTGATGATGTGGGCTCCGACTCTGTTTGTTATTGAGAAAATACATCATATTCTGCTCCGGTGACAGCATTTTATTTTAGAAAAAAAAAACATTGTAAAACCGCTTTTCCCAAACCTGCACATCAAATTTGAATCTTAAACTGGTTTCTGTGATTGTAAGAAAGTTGATTCCCTCAACCGCATGTTACTATGAACCACCAGAGTAGTGGCACTATACTACAACATTTCCTGCTGTTAGACAACTTTCCTAAAAATTCCGCATATCCCATTTAATTAGATGTTTATACTGTAGATTTTTAGCTTCTTAGTACATGCTGCATATGCAGTGGATATAAAAAGTATGCACCCCCTTGCTAAAATGCCTGTTTTTTGTCTTATGAAAAAATCGTATTAAGAAGAATCATTTCAGAACCTTTTCCAGCTATAATTTGCACAAGTCCATTAAAAAACAAACAGAAATAATTTTGAGGGGGGGAAATAAAAATAAAAAAAACAAACAAATCATGTGGTTGTCTATGTAGGAAAACCCTCATATAACTGGGGATGTGGTTGCGTTCAGAATTAGCCAGTCACATGTTAAGTCAGTACATATTTGCCATCATTTTACAGTGATTCTGGTTAACCCCATATAAAGTTTAGCTGTTCTAGTAGGATTTTCTTGACATTTTCTTAGTTGCATTTTACAGCACAAGCCATGGTCCATAAACAGCTTACAACACAGCAAAAGGATCTCATTGTTGAAAGTTATCAGTCAGGAGAAGTGTACAAAAACATTTCCAAGGCATTAGAAAAACAATGGAACATTGGTCAACAAGAATTGGCTTAAATTTGGCGCAACATTAACATTACCTAGAACTGGATGTACCTCAAAAATGAATGAAAAGATGTGAAGAAAATTGGTCCAAGAGGCCTACAGCAACTTTAAAGGAGCTGCAGGAATATTTCGCAAATACTGGTTGTGTACTGCATGTGACAATAATCTCCCATATTCTTTATATGTCTGGCCTGGCTGGTAAGGTGGCAAGACGGAAGCATTTTCTTGCAAAGAAAAACATCCACGTTCGGCTGTGTTTGTCAAATGTAAATTTGGAGAGCTACTGCAAGGAACAGTGGGAAAGGTTGGCAATTCTAGTACCATGCTGATAAACTCCTACTGAAAAAGACTAAACAATCAGTGTCCCAGTCTATATGTGTTGTGCTGTGAAGTTTCCTTTGCACTCACTTGTAGGCTGGAGGTCTCCGATGCATCCATGTCCTTGGTTCCAGGATCAGCCGCATACGCATCAGGGGATACCTGGTTCATTTCAACAAGATCAACTTTACTAAACAATTCAACTACATCAGTCTTCGGGCACAGCAACCTCCGGTTACAGGTCCATCAACAGTACACTTCAAGCCTCTGCAAACGTTCAACTCTGACTATCCCTATGGTTGATCCTATTGTCAGACCCAGGGATTCCCCATCCGGCCCCACAGCATTACCGAGATCAGGTACATCTCCCTATCGCAGTTCTCCATCCAGCTTCCTCTGTCTGGAAGGGATTAAGGAACACTCTTCAGTGCCTAGTTTGGGCCACATGCACCTAACATTACAGGAAGATCCACAGGAAACTTGGTACGACCTCATGCTGCCAGAACGATACAGTGGGGGCAATAAGTATTTGATCCCTTGGTGATTTTGTAAGTTTGCCCACTGACAAAGACATGAACAGTCTATAATTTTAAGGGTAGGTTAATTTTAACATTGAGAGATAGAATATCAAAAATAAAATCCTGAAAATCACATTGTATAAATTATAAAAGTTATTTGCATTTTGCAGTGGGAAATAAGTATTTGATCCCCTACCAACCATTAAGAGTTCTGGCTCCTACAAACCAGTTAGACGCTCCTAATCAACTTGTTACCTGCAGTAAAGACAGCTGTCTTACATAGTCAACTTTACAAAAGTCGCCTGTCTACAGACTCAATTAATCAGTCAGACTCTAACCTCTACCACATGGGTTAGACCAAAGAGCTTTCTAAGGATGTCAGGGACAAGATCATAGACCTGCACAAAGCTGGAATGGGCTACAAAACCATAAGTAAGATGCTGGGTGAGAAGGAGACAACTGTTGGTGCAATAGTAAGAAAATGGAAGAAATACAAAATGACTGTCAATCGACATCCATCTGGGGCACCATGCAAAATCTCACCACGTGGGTTATTCTTGATCATGAGGAAGGTGAGAGATCAGCCTAAAACTACACGGGGGGAACTTGTTAATGATCTTAAGGCAGCTGGGACCACAGTCACCAAGAAAACCATTGGTAACACATTATGCCGTAAATATAAGTAATACTCGGCACTCAATGGAGAACACAATAGAAAAAGATTGAATTGCTGTGGTTTTTATTGGCATCCAAACAAAATAGATGTGTTGTTAAACGTTTTCGGCCCCTCAACATGGGCCTTCATCAGAACAAATAGTATACAGAGCTGATCAAAGACTTGCTCAAAGCAAAAATATTGGCATCTATTTTATTAAGAACCACGCTGAGAGGAGAAGCTGGGTAATGCTGGGCACCGGTATACAGGTTAAGCGCCTATAGCTAAAACTAGCAGAGGAAGAGCGCTGGTGCCAGGAGCCACGGCGCATGGAACCGCCATCACTGATCAGCAATTCAATCTTTTTCTATTGTGTTCTCCATTGAGTGCCGAGTATTACTTAAATTGAGTTTTGGGGCTGGATACCCTACTTGTGCACCAAATATCGTTTTTTGTCTTGAGTGCCGTGTTACTTCTCAACATTATGCCGTAAAGGTTTAAAATCCTGCAGTGCCCGAAAGGTCCCCCTGCTCAAGTAGGCACATGTGCAGGCCCGTCTGAAGTTTGACAATGAACACCTGGATGATTCTGTGAGTGATTGGGAGAAGGTGCTGTGGTCAGATGAGACAAAAATTGAGCTCTTTGGCATTAACTCAACTCGCCGTGTTTGGAGGAAGAGAAATGTTGCCTATGACCAAACGAACACCATCCCTACTGTCAAGCATAGAGGTGGAAACGTTATGTTTTGGGGGTGTTTCTCTGCTAAGGGCACAGGAATACTTCACCGCATCAGTGGGAGAATGAATGGAGCCATGTACCGTAAAATCCTGAGTGACAACCTCCTTCCCTCCGCCAGGACATTAAAAATGGGTCGTAGCTGGGTCTTCCAGCAAGACAATAACCCAAAACATACAGCCAAGGCAACAAAGGAGTGGCTCAAAAAGAAGCACATTAAGGTCATGTGTTGTGAACACGCTGGATGCCACTTCGGAGCTGGGGCTCCCTCCGGTGGTTGCTGAGGGTAATGGACCAATTGCTGAATGGCTTTCAGCTGGGTCCGAATGGTCTGATATAAGTGATCTGAACTCCCATCAGCCTTGCCGGTAATCAATTGTTCTTCCAGGTCTTGGTTTGAACTCAGCTTGCATTCCTGCTATCATTCAGATAAGTGACTTGCTGTTTTTTTCCCTCTGGTTGGATTTTCCTTGCTTTGTTGCTGCCTTGCAGTGGACTTCAGCCTGGTCCCCTTTTGGGGCCTGGCGCTGCATTTGTGCTCATTTTGTGTTTGCACTTTTGCTCTCTTCCTGTCTCACTTTTTATTTACTGAATAGCTGTTTGTTACACCAGAGATCTGATTTAGGTGGTAGAGATCGTGTGGTCTCAGGTTTTTTGTTAATCAGAAGTGTTGGTATTTTCGTCGGTTTTTTTGGGTTGCAGTCAGAATCCTTTCCTATACTTTTCTATTTAGACAGATTGGGCCCCAGCGTTTGCTCATTCAATTTTCTGTCTGTGTTCGTATTTTCTTCTTGTCTAACCGCCATTACATGTTTGGGGGCTTCCTATTTCTTTGGGGGTTCTGCTACTGGGCAGTTAGCTTTCATCTTTCTGTCTTTAGGTGTAGCTACCGTATTTTTCGGACTATAAGACTCACCGGACTATAAGACACACCCAGGTTTTAGAGGTGGAAAATAGGGAAAAATATATTTGAAGCAAAAATGTGGTAAAATATTTAATAACATAAATAACATACTATTATATGTGGTACTATTATATATAATAGTATGTTATTATGTTGGAAGCTACGGGTAGGAGATGGTGCTGCGGGACCAGTGTGGTGTCTGTAAAGTACTATGTGAAGACGCTGGGGGTGAGTATAAGAATGGGGGCACGAGGCTTATATTTAAAGCACCTCTCCAGCACTGAAAAATAACACTGGAGTGCTGCTTTAAGATCCCATGGGAGAACTATAACTCTCAGCATGTCCTGCAGATCCTATGGCATGCTGGGAATTATAGTCCACCACAGGATGGCAGAGTGCTTTTTTATGTGCTGTCATTACTAACCTTTTAATTAATTCTTTCTTGTACAGTGTGTCTGCAGCACCTGTGATGACATCATGAAGAGGCAGGGCTTTGTGTGGTCATGTGATGCTTCAGCCCGCCCTCTTCATGACCTCATCACAGGTCCTACACAGGAGCATTCAGCATGGCATCAGCACAGCCCCCAGGCTGTCAGGTATGCGATGCCTCCTGCTGCACTCTGCTCCTGTCGACTCCTTCTCCTTCCAACACAGATCCCCAGCTGCTGCAGGAATCAGGCGCTGGGGAACCATGTGGCTCTGTCATTTGCTGCTCCCCGCTCACTGCTCAGCTGATAGGTGGGTGGGGAAGCGGCTAATGAATATTCACTGCACTTAAGTATCAGGACCAGTGGTTTCCCCAGGGCTGGATTCCTGCAGCGGAGGGGATATTTTCCTGCCTCCTGCGATCTCACTCCACCGTTGCCCCCTGCCCCCTTCCCCACGTTACATTCCGACCATAAGACGCACCCACACTTTCCTCCCAAATTTGGAGGAAAAAAAGTGCGTCTTATGGTCCGAAAAATACGGTATCTCTCCGGCTGTGACGAGGCGTCTAGGATCACCGTAGGTACGCTCCACGGCTACTTCTAGTGTTGCGGTTAGTTTAGGGACCTGCAACCCAATAGTTTCCAGCCTCTCTGGTGTATTGCTACTTTGGCTATAGTTTGCTATTTCTCCTCAGTTGCCGAAACATAACAGTATTATCTATGGTACTCAACAGAAGGGAAAAATAGTTAAAAGGAAAGAAAAAAGGGAGTTGTCAGAAATTTTTTTTTTTTTTTTTCTGTTTGTTGCATTTTTTTCCTCTTTCTCTCTGGGTGCTGTGGAGGAATTTTTCTTTTTCCTCAATGGAGTTTACACAGTTGTCTGGCCGTGTGGAGCGGCTTGCCGCTGAGGTTCAGAGTATTGCTACCTATCTTGCTAGGTTGCCGATTGTGGAACCTAGGATCCTCATACCAGATTTATTTTTGGGGATCGGTCTAAATTTCTGAATTTTAAAAATAACTGTAAGTTGTTTTTTGCCTTGAAGCCTAAGTCCTCAGGGAACGCAGCTGCGTGGCGACCCTCAGGATTGGGCTTTTTCCCTGACACCTGGGGATCCTATTTTGAATGATGTTGATGTATTTTTTCAGGCTCTGGGGTTATTGTACGATGAACCTAATTGTCACTGATCAAGCTGAAAAGACCATGTTGGCATTAAATCAGGGTTGTGAAGCCACTGAGCTGTACTGTCAGACATTCTGAAAGTGGGCAGTCCTGACCAAATGGAATGATGATGCTTTGGCAGCCCTTTTTCGGAAGGGTCTGTCAGAAAATGTAAAAGACGTTATGGTGGGATTCCCTGTTCCCTCTGATCTCAATGACTCTATGTCTTTGGCTATTCAAATTGACAGACGTTTGCGTGAGCGCAGAGATATGCGTGAGATAGTGTTGCCTTGTGAGCCAGTTCCTGAGCCCATACAGTGACTTCTGGGGCTCAGCGTCATGAGTTTCGAAAGCGCAATGGGTTATGTTTCTACTGTGGTGACGCTTCTCATGCTATTTCCGTCTGCCCTAAGCGGGAAAGACGTTTTGCACGCTCAGTTGTCTTGGGTAGTGTTCAGACTAAATTTCTGTTGACTGTTACCCTGATTTGCTCCCTGTCCACATTTTCAGCTCAGGCTTTTGTTGATTCAGGAGCAGCTATTAACCTGATGGATTTTGACTTTGCCAAACGTTGTGGGTTTCCCATGATACCCCTGCGGAAGTCTATTCCCCTACTGGGCATTGATTCCACCCCTTTGGCGGAGAATAAACCCCAGTTTTCTACTTAGGTGATAATGAGAGTTAAACCAGATCATCAGGAGAGTTGCAAATTTCTGGTGTTGCATAATCTGCATGACATTATTGTACTGGGTTTCCCTTGGTTACAGACTCATAATCATGTTTTGGATTGGAAATCTGTGTCTGTGACCAGTTGGGGTTGCCAATGTGTTTATACTGACACTCCTGTTTTTTCTGCCTCTCCCCAGTCTCAGGATGTCCCTGACTTTTTGACTGATTTTTCTGATGTGTTTAGTGAGAGTAAGTCTGCATCCTTACCTTCTCACAGGAGTTATGATTGCGCTATTGAGTTAGTGCCTGGTGGTAAATTTCCTAAAGGTCGCCTTTTTAATTTATCTGTACCTGAACATGATGCTATGCGATCTTATATCAAGGAGTCTTTGGAGAAGGGTCATATCAGACCATCCTCTTCACTCTTGGGTGCCGGTTTTTTCTTTGTGGCCAAAAAGGATGGTTCATTGAGGCCGTGTATTGACTATCGCCTCCTAAATAAAATCACTGTTAAATATCAATATCCGTTACCCTTGATTTCTGACCTATTTTCCAGAGTGAAAAGTGCTAGTTGGTTTACCAAGCTTGACCTCAGGGGGGCGTATAACCTTATTCGCATTAAGCACGGGGATGAATGGAAGACGGCGTTTAATACGCCAGAGGGGCATTTTGAATACCTAGTGATGCCTTTTGGGCTTACTAATGCCCCTTCCATCTTCCAGTCCTTTATGAATGACATTTTCAGGGATTTTGTGGATACATTTCTGATCGTTTATTTGGATAATATCTTGATTTTTTTCAACGACTGGGACTCTCATGTGAAACATGTTCGGACTGTGTTCCAGATTTTGAGAGAGAATGCACTGTATGTGAAGGGATCAAAGTGTCTTTTTGGCGTACAGAAGGTTTCATTTCTGGGATTCATTTTGTCTCCGTCTGTTATTGAAATGGACTCGGTCAAGTTTCAGGCCATCTGTGATTGGGTTCAACCAACTACATTGAAGGCTTTTCAGAGATTTTTGGGCTTTGCCAATTTTTATCGTAAATTTATTGGTAATTTCTCCGGTATTGTTAAACCATTGACTGATTTGACCAAAAAGGGTTCTGATGTGGTGAATTGGCCTCCTGAGGCAGTTTCTGCGTTTCAGGAACTTAAGCAGAGATTCATTTCTAGAACTACACCCTCTTTCAAAATAACAGCAGGATCAGATAACTCAGGAGAGTCCGCAAGGAAACTCCTCGAGAGGGCATCCGCCTTAACATTCTTAGTGCCAGGGAGAAAGGAAACCACAAAATTAAAACGTGTGAAAAACAAGGCCCACCTGGCCTGTCTAGGATTAAGTCATTTGGCTGATTCCAGATAAACCAGATTCTTATGGTTCGTGAGGACCACCACCTGATGTTTGGCTCCCTCCAGCCAATGTCTCCACTTTTCAAAAGCCCACTTCATGGCCAATAACTCCCGATTACCCACGTCATAATTACGTTCAGTTGGAGAAAATTTTCGAGAGAAAAAGGCACAAGGGTTACTTTTAGAGGTCTCAGGATCTCTTTGGGACAAAACGGCACCTGCCCCAATTTCAGAGGCATCAACCTCCACCTGAAATGACAGAGAAACATCAGGCTGCCGTAGAACAGGAGCAGAAGTGAATCTCTGCTTAAGTTCCTGAAACGCAGAGACTGCTTCAGGAGGCCAATTCACCATATCAGAACCCTTTTTGGTCAAATCAGTCAATGGTTTAACAATAACAGAGAAATTACCAATAAATTTACGATAAAAATTGGCAAAACCCAAGAATCTCTGAAGAGCCTTTAATGAAGAAGGTTGGACCCAATCACAGATGGCCTGAACCTTGACCGGGTCCATTTCGATAACAGATGGAGACAAAATGAATCCCAGAAATGAGATCCTCTGTACGCCAAAAAGACACTTTGATCCCTTCACATACAGAGCATTCTCTCTCAAAATCTGGAACACAGTCCAAACATGTTTCACATGAGAGTCCCAGTCATTGGAAAAAATCAAGATATCATCCAAATAAACAATCAGAAATTTATCCACAAAATCCCTGAAAATGTCATTCATGAAGGACTGAAAGACGGAAGGAGCATTAGTGAGCCCAAAGGGCATCACTAGGTACTCAAAATGCCCCTCTGGGGTATTAAACGCCGTCTTCCATTCATCCCCGTGCTTAATGCGAATAAGGTTATACGCCCCCCTGAGGTCAAGCTTGGTAAACCAAGTAGCACTTTTCACCCTGGAAAACAGGTCAGAAATCAAGGGTAACGGATATTGATATTTCACAGTGATTTTGTTCGAGACGATAATCAATACACGGCCTTAATGAACCATCCTTTTTGGCCACAAAGAAAATACAGGCACCCAAGGGTGAAGAGGATGGTCTGATATGACCCTTCTCCAATGACTCCTTGATATAAGACTGCATAGCGTCATGTTCAGGTACAGACAAGTTAAAAAGGCGACCTTTAGGGAATTTACTACCAGGCACTAATTCAATAGCGCAGTCATAGCTCCTATGGGGGGGCAAGGATGCAGATTTACTTTCACTAAACACATCAGAAAAATCAGTCAAAAAGTCAGGAACATCCTGAGCCTGGGGAGAGGCAGAAAAAACAGGAGTGTTGGCATTAACACATTGGCAGCCCCAACTGGTTACAGACACAGATTTCCAATCCAAAACAGGATTATGAGACTGTAACCAAGGGAAACCTAGTACAATAATGTCATGCAGATTATACAGCACCAAAAATTTGCAACTCTCCTGATGATCAGGTTCAACCCTCATTATCACCTGAGTAGAGAACTGGGGTTTATTCTCAGCCAAAGGGGTAGAATCAATCCCCAGTAGGGGAATAGACTTCCGTAGGGGTATCAAGGGAAACCCACAACGTTTAGCAAAATCAAAATCCATCAGGTTAATAGCTGCTCCCGAATGAACAAAAGCCTGAGCAGAAAATGTGGACAGGGAGCAAATCAGGGTAACAGTCAACAGAAATTTAGTCTGAACACCACCCAAGACAACTGAGCGTGCAAAACGTCTTCCCCGCCTAGGGCAGACTGAAATGGCATGAGAGGCATCACCACAGTAGAAACATAACCCATTGCGTTTTCGAAACTCATGACGCTGTGCCCCAGAAGCCACTCTATCACACTGCATGGGTTTAGAAGCTGGTTCACAAGGCAACATTATTCCACGCATACCTCTACGCTCACGCAAACGTCTGTCAATTTGAATCGCCAATGACATAGAATCATTGAGACCAGAGGGAGCAGGGAAACCCACCATAACATCTTTTACATTCTCTGACAGACCCTTCCGAAAAAGGGCTGCCAAAGCATCATCATTCCATTTGGTCAGAACTGCCCACTTTCGGAATTTCTGACAGTACAACTCAGCGTCCTCAAGCCCCTGATTTAATGCCAACAAGGTTTTTTCAGCTTGATCAGTGACATTAGGTTCAGCGTACAATAACCCCAGAGCCAGAAAAAAATGCATCAACATTACTCAAAACAGGGTCCCCAGGTGTCAGGGAAAAAGCCCAATCCTGAGGATCGCCGCGCAGGAGAGAGATGACAATTTGAACCTGTTGTGCTGCGTTCCCTGAGGACTTAGGTTTTAAGGCAAAAAACAACTTACAGTTATTTTTGAAATTCAGAAATTTAGCTCGATCCCCCAAAAACAAATCTGGCATGGGGATCCTAGGTTCCACAACCGGCAACCCTGCAAGATAGGTAGCAATACTCCGAACTTCAGTGGCAAGCTGATCCACATGGCCAGACAACTGTGCAAACTCCATTGAGAGAAAAAAAATCCTCCTCAGCACCCAGAGAAAAAGAGGGAAAAAATGCAACAAACAGAGAAAAAAAAATATTCTGACAACTCCCCTTTTTTTTTCCTTTTTACTATTTTTCCCATCTGTGAGTACCATATAATTTTCAGTTTGGCCGGTGATACTGTTATGATTTGGTAGCTGAGGAGAGCAGGCAAAAACTGCAATACACCAGAGAGGTTGGAATCTACTGGATTGCAGTACCCTGACTAACCACCACAACTAAAGGCAGCCGTGGAGCGTTCCTACGTTGGTCCTAGACGCCTCGTCACAGCCTGAGAGGTTAACTACACCTAAAGATAGAAAGAGGAAAGCTATCTGCCCCGGAGCAGATCCCCAAAGAACATAGGAAGCCCCCAAACATGTAATGGCGGTTAGACAAGAGGAAATACAGACACAGACAGAAAATAGTATGAGCAAACGTTGGGGCCCAATCTGCCTAGAAAGAAAAGGATAGGAAGGATACTCACTGCAATCCACAAAAACCCTAAAAAATGCCAACGCTACTAATTGCAAAATCACCTGAGATCACACGACCTCCACCACCTAAATTAGTTCTCTGGTGTAACAAAACTAAGCCGCAGCCACTGAAAAAACTGGAAAAGGCAAATGAACAAATAACAGTGGCTCCAGAGGAACTGAGAGGAGCCCAAGCCCCCCGGGGGGTAACCTGGCCAACCTCACAGAAATTCAGATAAATATGCAAATGGTAAGCACAAAAACAAAAAACAGAAAATAACTTATCTGAGAGCAGGAGAAGAGGCAAGACTCAGCAAGCTTCAAAGTGAACCAGGAAACAACGTTGAGACAAGAACAATTGATCACCGGCAACCATGATGGGAGGGAACCTCCCTTATATCCAGCCAGTCTGTAATTCCTGATTGCCAATCCTCATTGAATGGTTCAGTACTGTTTGTAACCACCAGAGGGAGCTTCTGCTCAGAATTCATTTCTAAAATACTCACAACACTAACCGCCATTACATGTTTGGGGGCTTCCTATTTCTTTGGGGGTTCTGCTACGTGGCAGTTAGCTTTCATCTTTCTGTCTTTAGGTGTAGCTATCTCTCCGTCTAGGATCACCGAAGGTACGCTCCACGGCTACTTCTAGTGTTGCGGTTAGTTTAGGGTTCTGCAACCCAGTAGTTTCCAGCCTCTCTGGTGTATTGCTACTTTGGCTATAGTTTGATATTTCTCCTCAGTTACCGAAACATAACAGTCATGGAGTTGCTTAGCCAGTCACCAGACCTTAATCCCATAGAAAACTTATGGAGTTGAAGCTCCGAGTTGCCAAGCAACAGCCTCAAAATCTTAATGATTTAGAGATGATCTGCAAAGAGGAGTGGACCAAAAGTCCTCCTGACATGTGCGCAAACCTCATCATCAACTACAAAAAACGTCTGACTGCTGTGCTTGCAAACAAGGGTTTTGCCACCAAGTATTAAGCCTGGTTTGCCAGAGGAATTAAATACTTGCAAAATGCAAATAAATGTATATAATTTATACAATGTGATTTTCTGAATTTTATTTTTGATATTCTATCTCTCAATGTTAAAATAAACCTACCCTTAAAATTATAGACTGTTCATGTTTTTGTCTGTGGGCAAACTTACAAAATCAGCAAGGGATCAAATACTTATTTCCCCCACTGTATGTAGTCCACGTGCCTCCACCGCGCTGCACCTTGAACTTCCACTTGTCACGAACCTAAGATTTTCTCTAACTTTCTCTAACTAAACCAGGAAGTGTTTCCCTTTTTACTTGACCTGTCACCCTCTCATGCTGTGCTGGTCCAAAACATTTAACTTTTTCCTATACTATACTTATTACTGAACACTAATAAGGCCCACCACCAGGGTCGGCGTCAGCACCTGGCGTACCTGGGCAAGTGCCGGGGCCCTGAGCAGGCGGGGGGGCCCACTCGCCGTCGGGCACCCCGGGGCCCGTCAGCTTGCTCAGGGCCCCGGCAGCCGGATCGGAACAATACTTACCTCTCCCCGTGCCTCCGCAGCTCCAGGCTCGCGCTTCCTCTCACAGCAGTGCCGCTGGAACAGGTGAGGTGAGGTGTGTGTGTGTGTGTGTGTGAGAATGTGCAGACAGGTGAATGTTGCTGTGTGTGTAGGTGTGGTGTGCTGTGCAGGGAGGAGGGGGATGAGGCTGCAGCTTCTCTGCTGTGCAGTGAGTATGTCAGGAGTCGAACCCAGTACCTTTTGTCCACTGGCCAGCAGCTCTACCATCTGAGCTATTCTGCTGGCTGCAAAGTTCCTTGCTGAACCCAGATACCATTGACTGTTCTTCCTGATTGGCTACACCTAGTGCTCTTTTGATTGGGCCTCTGATTGCCAATTACACACCCTATATAAACCTGGCCCTGTGGGTGTGTCATTGCGAGATTATTGAGCTCCAAGCCTTTAGTCAAGCGTTTCCTGCTGATCCATTGCTACAAACACTGCTTTCCTGTGAACCGACCTCGGCCTGCCTTCTGACTACGCTCTCCGCCTGATCCATTGCTACAAACACTGCTCTCCTGTGTACCGACCTCCGGCTGCCACCTGACTACGTTATCTGCCTGCTCCTCTGTTACCGAACTGCCTTTCCTGTGTACCGACCTCCGGCTGCCACCTGACTACGTTATCCGCCTGATCCATTGCTACAAACACTGCTCTCCTGTGTACCGACCTCCGGCTGCCATCTGACTACGCTACCTGCCTCTGCTTCCCCTAGTGTTTGCAGTAACATCGGCTCCAACCCAGACGGGATCTTGACAGAATAATCTTGCACCAAAATGGAGTCCGCTGTGAACACCCTGAGACGGCAAGTTACGGAGCTTCAAAGTTTTTGTACGGACTCTCAAGGAAAATATGCCAAGTTACAAACTGATTTCACGGCGATACAACAGGAAGTAATTGAGCTACAAAAACAACTTCTGGACGTGCGCAATTCAGGGTCCGAATCAAACGCGCGGCTGCCGCTGCCTGCAAAGTTCAGTGGGGATCGCAAGCAGTACCGAGGATTCCTCAATCAATGCCGCATATACTTCCAGATGCAACCTGCTCCCTTTACCAGTGAGAGGAAGAAAGTTTTTTTCATGATAAATCTCCTGACGGATGAAGCTCTTGCTTGGGCTTCACCTTATGTAGAAAAGGACTATGACCTCCTTAATGACCTGGAAGCCTTCACCGCAGCTATGAATCAAGTTTTTGATGACCCAAACCGCTGTGCCACAGCAGAAACCAAATTACATAATTTGCGCCAAGGACGTCGCTCTGTTGCGGAATACACATCGGAGTTCCGTCGCTGGGTGGCCGACACCACCTGGAATCCAGCGGCCCAGAGAAGTCAATTTCGACGAGGGTTATCAGAACCAGTGAAAGACGAGCTTGCCAGGGTTGAGACCCCTGACCAGTTGGAGGACTTTATTCAACTATGTATCCGGATTGACCAGAGACTTACTGAAAGGAGAAAGGAGAGACTGCGAGCACTTGGGAATAGCCCTGGCTTCTCATTTTCAGCATCGGACCACCAAGAAAAGACGCAAGGCGTGTCTGAACCGATGCAGATCGACGTCATCCGAAGACCACTCTCTGCACAGGAGAAGGAGAGGCGACGTGCAGAACATCTCTGCCTCTATTGTGGGGACCCTGGACACTATGCCATCAACTGTCCTAACAAAAGGACTATAGCCTTTACCAACAACAGGTCTACCAGCAATATGGACCTTTCTCAGCAGTCGGATTCCATCTTGCAGACTATCTCATCAGTAACGCCAGAAATAGACAAAATACATACTACATCATCTCATTTTGTAATCCCCATTCAGGTTGTAATGGGCACCCAAAAAATACAATGCTCTGCCCTGTTGGATTCGGGAGCAGGAGGGAATTTTATGGACTTAAAATTTACACGTGATAATATATTTCCAGTAGGACCAAATCCACACCAATTGAAATGGAAACTGTGGATGGATCACCCTTGTCTTCTGGACCTGTCACGCATGAGACAATCGAACTGGAGATTTGTATCGAACCGGATCATCATGAAGCTGTCAGTTTCCACCTTATCTCATCTCCGAAATTTCCGGTTATTCTAGGGATCCCCTGGTTTTCAGTCCATAACCCTTCTATCAACTGGGCATCAAGGACCATCACCTTTCCATCTGACTACTGTAAGAATAATTGTCATAAGGAACCCCCTGTTCTCCAACAAGTCCAAATCTCTGAGATTTCGCATGAGAAGGAAGAGAAACTACCACCTCAATATCAGCAGTTCTCTGATGTCTGCAGTAAGAAGAAAGCAGATCAATTACCTCCTCACCGTCCTTACGACTGTCCCATTGAATTGCTGCCAGGAGCAACCATTCCATTTGGACGGATTTACAATCTTTCCGAACCTGAATTGAAGGTATTAAGAAAGTTCCTGGATGAAAATTTAGAGAAAGGCTTTATTCGACCTTCCACATCTCCAGCTGGGGCACCCCTGTTCTTTGTTGAAAAGAAAGACTCCACTCTGCGGCCATGTATTGACTACAGAGAGATGAATAATATCACTGTCAAGAATCGCTACCCGCTACCCTTGATTCCTGAACTATTTGAGAGACTCCGTTCTGCGAAAATCTTTACGAAGCTGGATCTGAGAGGGGCTTACAACCTCATACGGATTCGCCCAGGAGATGAGTGGAAGACCGCCTTCAGAACGAGATATGGACATTTTGAATCTCTGGTTATGACCTTTGGTCTTAGCAATGCCCCAGCCACCTTTCAACATTTTATTAATGATGTATTTCGAGATTTCTTGGACCAATTCGTTGTGGCTTATCTCGATGACATTCTTATATTTTCAGACACCTTGGAAGAGCATCGCAGGCACGTCCAGTTAGTCTTGGAACGACTACAGGAGAACCATCTTTACATTAAACTTGAAAAATGTGAGTTTGAACAAACCAGTATCCAATTTCTGGGATATATCATCTCCCCAGAAGGTCTGAGCATGGATCCGGCAAAATCAATGCTGTAGTGGACTGGCCTGTTCCAAGAAATTTAAAAGACGTCCAGCGTTTCATAGGATTTGCAAATTTTTACCGAAAATTTATAAAGAACTTTTCACGGATCATACTACCAATTACTACACTAACAAAAAAGACCAAAGCATTTTTCTGGTCTCCGGAGGCACAGGAGGCTTTTGACAAATTGAAAACTCTTTTTACGTCTGCTCCATTGTTAGTACACCCAAATCCTGAATTGCCATTTACTGTCGAAGTGGACGCCTCGGACTCTGCAGTGGGAGCCATTCTGTCTCAGCGAGTTGGGGACAAAATGCAACTTCACCCATGTGCGTTTCTTTCCCACACCATGTCATCTGCAGAAAAGAACTACGACATCGGTAATAAAGAACTGTTAGCCATTAAAGTTGCCTTCTCCGAATGGAGACATCTTTTGGAAGGTGCCAATCACCCTGTGACTGTCCTCACGGACCACAAGAATCTTGAATTCCTCCGTACAGCAAAAAGATTGTCTGCAAGACAAGCACGATGGCCTTATTTTTCTCAAGATTCAATTTTATAATTTCTTACCGGCCTGGTTCAAGAAATGGCAAGGCTGACGCTCTGTCCAGGATGTGTTCGGAACCTCAGGAGAGGTCTAGTAATGACGATACAATTCTAGGCCCTAAAAATTTTTTGGGAATATTGCACTCTAGAGGACTATGTAATAGAATTAAAGATGGATATCAAGATGACTCTTTCCTTAACCATCCTTCGGAAGACGTCGATCTTTCATTCAAAGAGGGGTTTTGGATGCAGAAACACAAAATATATGTACCTGAATCTTCTCGCCTTGAAGTCCTCAAAAGTGTCCATGATTCTAAACTGGCAGGACATCCTGGAGTTGCAAAAACACAAGACTTACTACTTCGTTTCTTTTGGTGGCCTAATTGTAGGAAGGACGTGAGGAAATATGTTTCAACCTGTTTAACATGCGCACGAAACAAGACCCCACGATCGTCTCCTCTAGGACTCTTGCAACCACTTCCAGTTCCATCCAGGCCTTGGGGATCTATTTCCATGGATTTTATTGTGGAACTACCCCCTTCCAAACAGATGACCGTCATCCTTGTCATAGTGGACCGACTCACAAAAATGGCCCACTTTATTCCAACTGAAGGAATTCCTACTGCTGAAAAAACTGCAGAACTGATAATCAAAGAGGTATTCAGGTTACATGGAATTCCTGACAGCGTGGTGTCTGACAGAGGCGTTCAGTTTACGTCAAAATTTTGGAAGAGTTTCTGTACAGCCTTGGGAGTCACGGTGAATCTTTCTACCGCTTTCCATCCTCAGTCCAATGGCCAGACGGAGAGAACGAACCAGACTTTGGAGCAATACCTCCGTTGCTTCATTTCCTATCTTCAGGATGACTGGGTGGACTATTTACCAACAGCAGAGTTTTCCTACAACAACTCCATACATAGCGCTACATCTCAAACCCCATTTTTTGCTAATTATGGAGTACATCCAGTATTTATCCCTAATCTGCCAGTGAACACTCCCATTCCTGCTGTAAATGACAGGCTTGCAAAATTACAGGAATCCCAGAAGGAATTATCAGAGATATTACTCAAGACCCAGGAAGTATATAAGGAAGCAGCAGATAAACATCGGAGAGTGCCCCCTGCTCTTCAGGTTGGAGACAAAGTTTGGCTGTCCACTAAAAACCTTAAGACACATGTGCCATCCTCCAAATTGGGTCAGAAATTCATTGGACCTTTTCAAATTTCTGCAAAAATTAACCAGGTTGCTTTTCGTTTGGAACTTCCCAACAATCTAAAGATTCATCCAGTGTTTCACATATCCTTGCTCAAACCCTTCTGTGAAAACCCGTTTCCAGGAAGAATTCAGCCACCTCCTCCACCAGAAAGGATCCGTGGTGAAGAAGAATACATTGTGGATAAGATTCTGGACTCCCGAAAATTCAGAGGTAAACTGCAGTATCTGGTGCAGTGGAAGGGTTACGGACCAGAGGAAAATTCATGGGAACCAAGGGACAACGTCCATGCTCCTAGACTAACAAGAGCCTTTCATCAAGGTACCCGGATAAGCCAGCTCCTGAGATGTCCAGAGGCCATCCTGGAAGGAGGGGAGTACTGTCAGGAGTCGAACCCAGTACCTCTTGTCCACTGGCCAGCAGCTCTACCATCTGAGCTATTCTGCTGGCTGCAAAGTTCCTTGCTGAACCCAGATACCATTGACTGTTCTTCCTGATTGGCTACACCTAGTGCTCTTTTGATTGGGCCTCTGATTGCCAATTACACACCCTATATAAACCTGGCCCTGTGGGTGTGTCATTGCGAGATTATTGAGCTCCAAGCCTTTAGTCAAGCGTTTCCTGCTGATCCATTGCTACAAACACTGCTCTCCTGTGAACCGACCTCGGCCTGCCTTCTGACTACGCTCTCCGCCTGATCCATTGCTACAAACACTGCTCTCCTGTGTACCGACCTCCGGCTGCCACCTGACTACGTTATCTGCCTGCTCCTCTGTTACCGAACTGCCTTTCCTGTGTACCGACCTCCGGCTGCCACCTGACTACGTTATCCGCCTGATCCATTGCTACAAACACTGCTCTCCTGTGTACCGACCTCCGGCTGCCATCTGACTACGCTACCTGCCTCTGCCTAGTGTTTGCAGTAACATCGGCTCCAACCCAGACGGGATCTTGACAGAGTAGGGGGATGAGGCTGCAGCTTCTCTGCTGTGCAGGGAGGAGGGAGATAAGGCTGCAGCTTCTCTGACTGCTGTGCAGGGAGGAAGGGGATGAGGCTGCAGCTTCTCTGACTGCTGTGCAGGGATGAAGGGGATGAGGCTGAAGCTTCTCTGCTGTGCAGTGAGTAGGGGGATGAGGCTGCAGCTTCTCTGCTGTGCAGGGAGAAGGGAGATAAGGCTGCAGCTTCTCTGACTGCTGTGCAGGGAGGAAGGGGATGAGGCTTCAGCTTCTCTGCTGCGCAGTGAGTAGGGGGATGAGGCTGCAGCTTCTCTGCTGTGCAGTGAGGAGGGGGATGAGGCTACAGCTTCTCTGACTGCTATGCAGTGAGGAGGGGGATGTGGCTGCAGCTTCTCTGACTGCTATGCAGTGAGGAGGGGGATGAGGCTGCAGCTTCTCTGCTGTGAATGTTGCTGTGTGTGTGTGTAGGTGGAGGAGAGGGCAATGATGGGGAGAAGGCATTGATGGAGGTGATGGGGAGAAGGCATTGATGGAGGTGATGGGGAGAACTTGAAGGCAATGATGGGGGGTGATGGGGAGAAGGCATTGATGGAGATGATGGGGAGAAGGCCATGACGGAGGTGATGGGGAGGTGATACGGCCTCTCCTGAGCCGTAACAGTGCAGAGCGCAGCGCAGTGCAGAGGAGAGCTCCATATTTTGTATGGAGCATTATATGGGGACCAGTATCCTGTATGGAGCAATTTATGTGGTGCAGTATTCTGTATGGAGCATTATATTGTGTCCAGTATTCTGTATGGAGCATTATATGGGGGATGGGGGGTGACATCTTGCATGGGGTATTATATGGGTGATGAGGGGGAGACTATGTGGTGCCCATAATATTGTATAGAGGACTGTACTGTCCAGTCTGTACTGTGCGCTGTGAGGATTCGGCGGTTTTTGAGCTATTGTATAATTTAAAATAGATATCAGTCATGTAATGTAAGAAGTGAAGTATTTGTCATTGTACTATACCTATATTTCTCTGCAGTATCGGAGCATCATGAATCGTCTGTGTTAAAGGTGGCCCACTGAGACTCTTTCGCCCGGGGCCCATAAAAACCTGGAGCCGGCCCTGCCCACCGCTACCTATCTGCCCCAATGTTCTTATCTAGCACTAACTAAACACTAAACCATGTTCTATACTGTCCCTACCCCTGAGCTGAGAATACCATGTTACCTTAGGCATTACCAATACAGTACCCACACTGCAGCATCAGTAAATATAACACTCTATGCATTTTACATTTTACCATAAAAACACAATACAACTGCATATCAGTATTCACACTACAACTGTTGTCTCCAAAAACAATATGATGCCCCCACAGTCTCCACACACAGTATGAGGTCTTCACACAGCCCTTCAATCAGTATGAGGTCCCCTTAAAGAGTTAAGGTACTGTCACACTAAGCGAGATCGCTAACAAGATCGTTAAAGCGTCAGCGATTTTATGACGCAGTAGCGATCTCGTTAGCGACTTAGCTGTGTGTGACGTAGCGGCGATGTGGCCCCCGCTGCGATGTCGCTGATCGCTTATGAACGTTCTGAGCCGTTTTTTGGTCGTTGGTGTCCCGCTGGTGAGCCTGAATCGCTGAGTGTGACACCCTTTATGAACGACTTCACCAGCGTCGCAGGTGGGACTAGGTATTCCCAACGACCGCAGAGGTCGTTATACAGATCGCTGATCTCTGATGAGATCTTTGTGTTTGGAAGCTAACTAGCGACCACATAGCGATCGCACCAACGATCTCGCCAGGTCGTGTCATTGTCGTTATCGCTAGTGCGATCGTTAAGTGTGACAGTGCCTTAAGTTACCACAGAGCCCCCTATTTATTCAGATACTGGGATGCAGGTCCCAGTGAAAGTATTGGACCGAGCGGAGGTAAATTGCATGGTACGGGACATGACTGTATTCAGGCCTTTGGCTGTCCCAGACTACGGGCCACACTGTAACAGCTAAAGGGCCACTTGTGGCCCGTGGGCCGCACTTTGCCCAGGTCTGCATCAAAAGTAATCAAAGACAATCTTCTTAGGGTATGTTTCCAGTATCAGGAAACAGTCCGGATTAGCTGCGTGTTTGACGCTGTGCGTTGGCGCAGCATCAAACACGCAGCGTCCAGATGTTACAGCATAGTGGAGGGGATTTCAAGAAATCCTGTCTCCACTATGCTGTAAAACACGCAGGCGGAAGACCTGCGTTTCCGGACATGCGGCGCGTCTTTTCAGACCGCAGCATGTCCTAGTCCCTGCGATCATTCCGGATGTGTTCCGGAGGTGTCCTGAACACATCCGGAAAGAGCGCGCGTTCAAAAGGAATTTCCGCTCCGTCCAAAGCGCTGTGGTTCCGGACCGTGGAACCATAGCCTTACTCTTTTCTCAAAAGTAAGAACTCCTTCTTGCGTCCCTATTCTGAGCCAGTCCATACCACTGTTCACGCATACAGAAGAAAGTGCAGTTCAATAGGGAGAATGGCGGACAATCGTAAGCGACAAAAGTGGGTCATGTCTGGAGATGATGACCCCTTCCTACAGCATAAATACTAGTACCTGACAGGGTGGGTCACCGATGGATAGCCTAACTGGCAAACAGAGACACAAATGTTAGAAAAAGAAAGGCAACAACAGCATACATAAAGAGAAAGTCTCACTTTTACCTAGTGCGAATGGTGCTTTAAAAATAAAATCTACTTGTTTTGCATGTATTTCTGCCCTTCTCTGGTTCAATTGTCAATCAACGAACAAGGGGCAAAGATAGATGCAAAACGAGTGGGTGGGAAGGTCCTCTAACTTGCTTGGCTATGCCAAGAGTACACCGAGTGCCTGTGCTTGATTGGATTAGTTATTTTCTGCTGACAGACTCCCATTGACATACAGTATGTTAGCTATTCTATTATTCTCTCCGTTGTCACTATGGTTCAGAGAATACATTACTGATGTATAAATAGTCGGCATAGAAAGAGACAATTAATCTTAAGTGGCAATGATTTTAAAAAAAATTACATATATATATATATATATATATATATATATATATGTATATTGTGGTAGATCGGCTCACTCGGCTGGACACGGTGGTAGAAACGAAACACTGTCTCCTTAAGAACATCCTTGGTTTATTAACCCCTCAGTGACTGGGCCACATTTTTTAAATCTGACCAGTGTCACTTTATATATTAATAACTCTGGGATGATTTAACAAATCCCAGTGTTTTTGAGATAATTTTTTTGTTACACATTATATTTTATGATAATGGTAAATTTAGGTCAATATGTTTTGTGTTTATTTATAAAAAAAAATCAGAAATTTGACAGAAATGTTAAAAATTAGCAATTTTCAAACTTTAAATGATTATCCCTTTAAGGCCGGCGTCACACTGCCGAGTTTGATGCGAGTTAGTCGCACGACTTTCTCGCATCAACACCCGGCACGGCCGCCCGCTCTCGGACCCGAGTGTGCGGCTGCATGTATTTCTATGCCGCCGCACACTCGGGTCCGAGAGCGGGCGGCCGTGCCGGGTGTTGATGCGAGAAAGTCATGCGACTAAACTCGCATCAAACTCGGCAGTGTGACGCCGGCCTAATCCAGATAGTCATACCGCAGAAAAACATTAACCCATTACCGACATTGGGCGTAATAGTATGCCGATGTCGGTCTCCCTCCCTTTGATGTGGGCTCCAGCAGTGAGCCCACATCTTTCCCGGGACATGTCAGCTGTTTTGGACAGCTGACATGTGCCCGCAATAGCCGCAGGTGGAATCACGATCCACCCGCGGCTATTAACTAGTTAAATACTGCTGTCAAACGGTGATCGCGGGTCACCGGTGTGTCGGCATTACAACCCGAGGTCTCCGGGAGACCTCTAAAGTTGTCAGTGCCGGCTTGCTCTTAACAAGTCAGTAATTCAGCTACATAGAGGCGAACTGATCATCGCCTCTATGTAGCTGAGCCAATCGAGTAGTGGCAGCGTCTAGTCTCCCATGGAGACTATTGAAGCATGCCAAAAGTAAAAAGAGAATGTTTTTAAAAAAATAAAAAAAATAAAAAATATAAAAGTTCAAATCACTCCCCTTTTCGCCCCATTCAAAATTAAACAATAAAAAAAAATCAAACATGCACATATTTGGTATCGCCACGTTCCGAATCACCCTATCAATAAAAAAAAGGATTAACCTGATCGCTAAACGGCGTAGCGAGAAAAATAATCAAAACCCAGAATTACGTTTTTTTGGTTGCTGCGACATTGCATTAAAATGCAATAATGGGCGATCAAAAGATCGTATCTGCACCAAAATGGTATCACTAAAAAACTTAGCTCGGCACGCAAAAAATAAGCCCTCACCCAACCCGAGATCACGAAAAATGGCGACTCTACGGGTATCGGAAAATGGAGCAATTTTTTTTTTAACAAAGTTTGGAATTTTTTTTCCCCACTTTGAAAAGAACCTAAAGATGTTTGGTGTCTATGAACTCGTAATCACCTGGAGAATCATAATGACAGGTCAGTTTTAGCATTTAGTGAACCTATCAGAAAAGCCTAGCAAAAAAACAAGTGTGGGATTGCACTTTTTTGCAATTTCACCGCACTTGGAATTTTTTTTCCCGTTTTCTAGTACACGACATGGTAAAATCAATGGTGTTGTTCAAAATTACAACTCATCCCACAAAAAATAAGCCTTCACATGGCCATATTGATGGAAAAATTAAAAAGTTATGGCTCTGGGAAGAAGGGGAGCATAAAACGAAAACGCAAAACCGAAAAAAGCTCCTGGGGTTAAGGGGTTAAAAAATAACATTTCCCTCATGTCTGCTTTACATCAGCACCATTTGTAAAATATTGTTTTACTTTGTTAGCATTTTAGGAAGTTTCAAAATGTAGCAATCATGTTTCATTTTTTCAAGGAAATTTACAAAACATTTTAGGGACCTATCCAGGTTTGAAGTGACTTTGGGGGGTCCTACATATTGGAAAATCCCCAAAAGTGAGACCATTTGAAAACCAGCACTCCTCGATATATTGAAAACTGCTGTCAGGTAGTTTATTAGCCCTTCAGGTGCTTTTCAGGAATTAATGCAAAGTGATATGACAGGAATGAAAAGAGTGTATTTTTGCCACCTAAATGTCGCTAACTTCTGAACAGGCCACTATAGCTGGCAGACTCCAAGGTCATTATTTGGCTGTGAATTACCATGGCAAACATTAATACCTCTCAATCATGATCTCAGGGTGCCGATGAGGATAAATAGGAAGCCCCCACACTCTGTTAACCATTTATATGATGTAGTCACTATTGACAGTAGCATCTAAAGGGTTAAACAGATATATACGGTGCCAACACTGACCGTGGCTGATGCAGCAAATTGTCAGATATAGTGTACAGCCAACAGCTGTAACCTGTATGCGGATGCTATTCTCTATTATCTCAGGTCAGTAAAAAGACGTATTGGCAGTCATTAAGGATTAAGTGCAGCATAAACCAAGCTGAAAAAAGTAAACGCGGCCTTCTGGGCAAAACAGCAAAACAAAATACAGTCCTTCTCCTAGTAGGAATCAGCCCGCTCAGGGTTAGCAATGTCCACAGTTCAGGTCCTTTAACCCAGGCACAAACACTTCACTGGAGTGTTTCCAGATACTGACCCCTGCTGCCTTTGGTGCCAGCTGCTTAAGCCCCAGACCACACCATGGGGAAGAGATAACGTGGACATCCTCCCACCCGCTCTATGGATGTCCAGATAAAATCCAGCCCATTAGGCAAATTAGCTTAACCCCTCACCGCACTTAGTGTGCTGGAGGAAAAACTTTGGATTTTATATCACTGACGCCATTAGACGCAGCGAAACATATCTCCCTCCAGCATTTTACCAGTGACTTTGTCACAAAATATATATAAAGCACACTACCACAAAGCTGCTTACAGACATCACAAACAAATCCAAACATTTGCCTTGGGGACTTTCCAGCTTGCCGAACTGCTTGCACAGCCTATTTTAGACAAATTGGAGGATTGCACACTTCACTGCAGGTGAGTCACATATGCAAACCCATTTGTAAACATGCACTGCTTTTTCGCTGATTACTTCGCCCCACACACAAATGATACACCATTTGAAAGGTAAGCTTGCTCCCTTCAGCAAGAAAAGAGCCAAACAAACCACACATACACGATTTGATCACTAAATACAGTTTAAACATTCATTTTCATAAACCTACAGAAAGACACAATGACCTGCAGGTAGCACCTCAACCGGAAGACATTTTTTGGCCTCTACTTATCAAACCAATTTATTGTATTACCAATCTACATATATAAATACCTGTCTATGTTCATCATCTCATGAAATACATTTACATTTGACCAGCTTGCTTTTTCTGAAATTGCCTGCACCCCCGACGACCAATGTGAGAAAATTTTGCAATATATATATAGTACATTGATTACCAAAAACACTAAAGAATTGCTATTTTGTTCAAACTGGTAATGTAAACAATGATATGTATATTGAGCAGGCTAGCTGTTTCCTGGTCTTATGATTTGTTCCTACTGCAGACAAAAAAATATATAATGTATAGGCTGTGGTTCCACGGTCCGGAACCACAGCGCTTTGAACGGAGCGGAAATTCCGCTCCGTCTAAGCCCCGCCCCCTTTCTGACGCGCGCTCTTTCCGGAGGTGTTCAGGACACCTCCGGAACACCTCCGGAAAGAACGCAGGGCTACATAGCCCTGTGTTAAATTCTGTTGCGGCGACGCACCGTCGCCGCAACACGCGAGGACATGCTGCGGTCTGAAAAGACGCGCCGCATGTCCGTTTACGCAGGTCTGCCACCTGCGTGTTGTTACGCATAGTGGAGACGGGATTTCTTGAAATCCCCTCCACTATGCTGTAACATCTGGACGCTGCGTGTTTGGCGCTGTGCCAGCGCACAGCGCCAAACACGCAGCGTTTACTGATCGTGGAAACTCACCCATATACAGGTTTTGTCTACTCATAAGGGTACATGGCTTTACAGGGAATCTGCTGGGAGGCTTTTGCAACCTCATCTGAGAGTAGCATAATGTAGGTACAGAGACCCTGATTCCAGCGATGAATCAATTACTGGGTTGAGTGTTGTCACTTTAAAAAAATCACTGTTTTCTCTGCTGCAGATCTACCAGGTGTGTGAATGTTGAGCTCTGTATAACCTCGCCCACAGCACTGAATGTACACTGTGCATAGGCAGAAAGCTGCCAATCAGTGGTAGGAGCAGGGTTATACTGAGCTCATAAAAACGAAGACTACATAGCAGCAGGTTTACTAGTTCTCTAGTGATAAACTCCTGCTGATAAAAAAAAATTGATTTTATTAAATTTACAGTAGTCAGCCTAGTAAGTGATTTATTGCTGTAATCAGGATCTGTTTTTATATTATTCTCAGATCAGGGAAGCTGAAAAGACTGGATGTATCTTGGAGCTGAAGAGGGAGACAGGCCAGAATTCCCTCTCTGAGAAGAGTCTGCACAGGCTGTGTGCAGAGAACCTCATACAGTAGCCTGGCCTCTTACAGGAGAGTACTTGGCCAGTGACGCCATTGACACTGGTCCTGTCCAACAAGCAGCATTGCTCCACTACCCCCTACTAAGAGGCAGGATAGTGGTGGGCTCCTGCAAAAGTAGTTGAAAAAACCCCTTTAATTGTTTTTCTGAGAGTAATTCGAAGAAAAAGCAGACATCGCAAATTATAGGATTATCCACCAGTTTAGTGAATGATTTATAGCTCATGTCTCATAATGAAGATGGGATGATATTCATAGATCTATGTTACACGTATGATATATACTACATGAAGTAATAAATTAAAACCCCTTCTCGGAAAGGAATCCCCTCGATTGCGCTAGTCTCTGGTGTATTCAACGAAGGCTGTCAGTCAGAGAAACAATTTATGCCATAAACAGCTGTTAAGTCATTGTGTAACCAGAACTTAGCAATATTAAAATATCTATTTACTTGGAAGCAATTTGTATCTTCTAAAGCATCCGCACAAGGGGGTCATCTCATGCCAGCATAGAGAGCCATTGATGGGATGACCCAAATACAGAGAGCACTCTGTAAATTTGCATTACTCAGTCTTTACACACAGCTCCCTCCCGCCTTCCCTCTTCTCGCTCCTTCCCTCCCTCCCCAATGGCCAGCTGTGCCTAGTACACTTATTATCTCTGGCTGTGCCGATAACATAAGGGAAAGCTCGGGCAGGGAGAGAGTAGGAAACGCACTACAGCACCATTCATCTTCGAACAACCATGAAATCCAGGAGAGACAAACTGAAAATCCCATCATTGACATTAGAGTGAGTATCTGCCTATGTCTGCCATTTCCAGGGGGTTGGGAGCGCTGAATTAATGGACTGATTCGGTGAGGTTCATGGTATTGAAGGACGGCTTTCGGGAAATGCCTGAAACAGCTGTTGAAGCGACAAATGCGTTCTTCCCACCTGTAGTATAAGTGGATAGATGATTAGATCTATTCGACATGTAGGGATAACGTAGACGTAATAAGGACCTGTTGGGGAAAAGCATGTTTCCTTGTGAATGGGAGAGACTGCATGTAAACAACAATATAATGAATGACGGTACGATCGATCAGTAGGGTGCAATGATATGGTCGCATTTACGTTGGGCATCCATGAAGTAAGGTTGTATTTCCATATCCTAGTGTTTTTCCTAGAGTACGTAGATGAGCGGGAAACACTTGGGGCAAAGATAAGGTGATCAAAAATACTAATGCATAGAAAGGACCACTGATGAATAAAGCGGGGCTTCCATAGGGTCCTACTATGTACATGAATCATATTTCAATGCTGTGGGTTTCACAAAAATAACTGTTGACTTCTGTAGGGGAATTGTAGCCCAACTCCATTGTGTACCTAAAAATGTAGGGTGAAGATAAAATGGCTCTAGTGGATGTATAGAATGGTGAAAGTTGGGAATTTGGAAATTCTAGAGTTTTTCATGCAACACTACATGGCATTGGATGTGGAACACAACCCTGCATTCAGTCGGAAAAGAGAAAGGGTCAATTCAGCTCAGCACCTATGTGCTAGAGATAAGTAGCCCAGGAGACTTCCAGGATAGCTCGTCGGTGGTCTGGTGTGGTGCACGGGGTATGCACTGGTCTAGCTTCCAGGTCATATACCTCTCAATGGTCCAAAAGTGGATGATCTACAGCACCAATGGAAAGTAGTTAAAACTTAGCCTAAAAAAATGGGACAATGTACATATATTAAAAAAGAATCCCCGTAACGCTTACGCGTTTCGGATAGAAAAACCCTCAATCATAGCTCATAGATTAAAGGCTGAATTTTAACTATTTTCTGTTGGTGCTGGAGAATATCCCTTTTGGACGATTGTGATTCGCTTAGAATGCTTTGGGTTGCATATTGTATCCTCACACGGCTGTTGAAGCCAGTCAGCCGTGCTACATCAGCTATGATAGTTAGTTATTAACAATAAAAGTTTATTGATACAAAGGTTCCCGGCCCGAGTCCAGTTTTTTTCCATAAACTGTCAAATTCTCCTTAGATTCAGCATAAATGTTAAAATTAGATCAGTTTTCAACTTCGTAGATTTGCAACTGTTAGAACATTTCTAAATTCTACCTGGCACCAAACTCATGTGAGCAGGTTAGTAGACTATTCTCAACAACCAAACAGAAAACAGAGGTGAATATTGCCATCTAGACAGCCATGCTGAACCGTCTCCAAACTCACAACCCTAACCCCAGATAGCTTTCGAAAAAAGTCCGCTCTTAACTTCAGAGGATAGACATTTTTCCAGTATTATCATACTCTATTGCTTATTGGTTCCCATATAATGTGCAGTAAAAAGACAGTTGAATGGCATATTGGATAAGGAGCATTAGAAATTATGGACGATTGGGTCTCTTTTGTACATCAGGAGGAGTGGAATGTGTATATTATATAGTAAAATGGTTAAAGGGGACTGTCACCAGGTCAAGAGTGGCCAGTTTTTGCCCTTATTTTATTCCTACTGCTCCCTTGTATTTTTGTATCTATGTGGTTCCATAGATATGAGTCTTTCTATTTACTGCTGATCTTTGTGGTCTTGACAAGGGGGTGTGGCTCACACAACTCTGCGGGGGCATGTGTTTAGGCTACTCTGCAGTAATATTACCCTATAAAACCAATATTCAGAGGAGCACCAGGAATAAAATAAGAGCAAACACTGCCCACTTATAACCTGGTGTCAGGTCTTCTTTAGAGGAAAAATGTTCAGGACGCCAAAGGGAAAATTCAGAACAGAAACCTATTTACCTCTTGATAAGATGTGGAGATCCCAACTTATTTGAAGCAATTCCACCCAGGTTTTCGGCCGTTTTTGGAGATGTATGTATGGGAAGCACATATGACAACCATAAATTTGTTTTGCCACAGATACCTGTGTCCAGCATCATTGCATGCTCATTTCATTGTCTATAGACATGTTTGTTGTTTGTCAAGTTATGAGTGTAATATTGTGTATAGTATATTTACTAAGGAAGGGTGAACTTTCAGTGCCGAAATTTCAGACCCATTCCCTGTGGGCATAAAATCTCCTGTAAGTGTAAGCTCTTGTGTATGTTTTTAATCACAAAATAAGAGATTCCATCACAATTTTTATTTTAGTGGATTAGGGTAATGCCATCGTTCTGTTATTGAAGTGGTATCCTTGTCTAACTCCCTTTAGAAACCTCACGGTGAAAGGGGATCTTACTGCAGTGGTACTGATGGGGTTACCATGGAGACAGAATCTTCCAGCTGGAAAACACCCATCCATTTATAACCCAGCCGAATAGCAAACACCACCTTTACAAATCTCACCCCGTGTCTCTCCAGAAAGCCTGGAGTTCCACTGCTTGTCACTTGCAATCACGGGTTATTTAAGGGGTTATCCGGATAAACGTATCACTGTTGCTATGACACATGATCTTATAGTTTAGTAATTGAGTCACCTCCATGGGTGGGATAGTTTGTCAATTTGTCACAATGGTATGATAAAGCACCCTTTCCTACAGAAATGATAGAATCATAGAATGGTAGAGTTGGAAGGGACCTCTTGAGTCATCGTGTCCAACCCCTGCTCAATACAGGATTCACTAAATTATCTCAGACATATGTCTGTCCTGCCTCTGTTTGAACACTTCCATTGAAGGAGAACTCACCACCTCTTATGGCACTCTATTGCTTATTAGTCCCTATATACTGTGCACAGGTGCCCAGGCCCTAGTACTTAAAGGGGTTCTCCACTACTCAAACACACTCTTTCAATCATCATGTTTGCCCACAGTAAAATAAGACTTATACTCCCCTCTGGTGCCGGCGCCGTTTGAAGCTTGCTCTACCAGGGCTAGCCTCACATTATGTCACACGATCCGCGCAGCTTTCACTCTAATCAAACATCAAGAGGAAGTCAGAGCTGCGGCTGCCCACTCACTTCCTTTTGATGTCTGATTTGTCCGAATGTCACGCAATCCCCGGGAGAGAGAGTGTCGACTCTGGTGATGCATATAAATGTTATTTTGCTGGGGGAAACGATGCCGAATAAGACATGGTTGTCCGAGTAGTGGACAATCCCTTTAAAGAGCAACTCTAGCGAGAAAATGAAGTGCAGTCACCGCTCACTATATTGTGAGCTGCAGTGAGCGCTGACTGAAAGCATGCCGGGAACTTTGAGTTACATCTGGCTCTGCACTAATGCACTGCACCGCGAGTCAATCCAAATGCCGGGGTGTGCTTACAGTGCTGTGAGAGGGGACTGTAATTGTGCTGGCTACCCGGAGGAATAAAGTTAATTTTCTCCCAGGAGCAATGCTTTCAGCATGACAGCTGGGCACCTTTCTAACGATACTAACCTACAGATTAAGCCAATAGCTGCAGATTAATAGTGTTATGTGCAGTGACCGGTTCCCTTCAATAATGGCAATGTAACCATAAAAATCTGATGCAAGCATATGTTCCATACTGGATCTGATTTTTTTTTCATGCACCAATAGACTTGAATGGTTGAGTCCGATTTTTACTAGGACAGCACACATCTTTATTTTTCGCTTGTCTGAACAAGCCCTAAGGTTGAATCTACACGGCAACACAAGTCATGTGGACAAAGTTCGCTAGGTGCTACCTCGCCTTACAACACAAGTGAATGGGGTCACATTGTGACAGATAAGTCGCAAAAAATCAAACATGGCGGGACTTTTCACGACTTGCTCGTCAGTCGTAGCACCCTTGGTATTGTATTGCGCTGCAATGTAGCAGGAGTATTGTACAGCCATGTAGCAGCAACACCTAGCAAACTTTGGCCACGTGATTTGTGTCGTGGCCAAAGTCGTCACGTAGCCCCAGTATTATATGTATCATTCTCAAATGAGATTCTCAATATTTATCAGACTCAAAAAAGGGGCCCCAGCAATAAGCCGATCACATCATTTACAGAATAAGCTCCATAAACTTTAGCAGGAAATCAATTGAATGTGTTTTATAACCTTGCACAAGAGGTGTTTGGGCAGCAGGTAGAAAAGCAGCTAATTACAGGCCGCATGTAAGTAATAATTAACATGACAAGAACTGCAGAAGTACATTTCTACGGAAGAGTGCTTTTAACCATTTAACTGGACTTAAAGGGAACCAGTCAATAGATTTTAATGGACTAGACCACCAGCAAGCTGTTAAACTGCTTGGGTTTAGCGTTATAAACATGCCTCTCTCACAACAGTGTATTTCAGCATTTTGTGTAAAACATCGGCAATATGCAAATTACCAGAGAAAAATCCTGAGATAAGGCTCAACCAATCAAATTTTCTTCCAGTGAAGCTCACAATGTACAGAGGGTTCGGAAAGTATTCAGACCCCTTTAAATTTTTCATTTTTTGTTTCATTGCAGCCATTTGGTAAATGCAAAAAAGTTCATTTTTTTCTCATTAATGTACACTCTGCACCCCTTGTGTGCGCCTTGTTTGGCTCATGTTTATTGTACTTGTCTATATTTGCCCCTTTCACATGTAAAGCACCATGGAATAAATGGCGCTATAAAAATGTATAATAATAATAAAAAATTATATAGAGTCATTACAGAGTGATCTATTTCAAGTGTTGATGATTTTGGCTTCCAGCCAATGAAAACCCAAAAGTCATTATCTCAGAAAATTAAAATAATTAACAAAAACACCTGCAAAGGCTTTTAAGCATTTAAAAGGTCCCTTAGTCTGTTTCAGTGGGGCTCCACAATCTTTGGGGAAGACTGTTGACTTGACAGATGTCCAAAAGGCAGTCATTGACACATCCAAAAAGGAGGGTAAAGCCACAAAAGGTCATTGCTAAAGAAGCTGGCTGTTCACAGGGGTGCTGTATCCAAGCAATTAATGGAAAGTTGAGTGGAAGGAAAAAGTGTGGTAGAAAAGGTGCACAAGCAACCGGGATAATCGCTGCCCTTGGGAAAAGGATTGTTAAGAAAGGCCATTCAAAATTTGGGGGGATATTCACAAGGAGGGGACTGCTGCTGGAGTCATTGCTTCAAAAGCCAGGACATGGGCTACAAGTGTCGCATTTCTTGTGTCAAGCCACTCGTGAACCCAAAAGACAACGCCGAGCGTCTTACCTGAGCCAAGGAGAAAAGAAATGGACTGTTACTCCAGTTGTTCAAGGTGTTGTTTTCAGATTAAAGTAAATTTTGCATTTCATTTGGAAATCAAGGTCCCAGAGTCTGGGGGAAGAGTGGAGGGCCACCAATCCAAGCTGATTTAGGTCTAGTGTGAAGTTTCCACAATCAGTGATGGGTTTGCAGAGCCATGACATCTGCTGGTGTAGGTCCCCTGTGTTTTATCAAGACCAAAGTCAGTGCACAGTCTACCAGGAATTTTTGAGCACTTCATGTTCCCTCTGCCAAAAAGCTTTTTGGAGATGGAAATTTCATTCTCCAGCAGGACTTGGCACCTGTCCCCACTGCTAAAAGTACCATACCTGGTTTACAAAAAAACAGTATCACTGTGCTTGATTGGCCAGCCCAAAATTTGCCTGACCTTAACCCAAAAGAGAATCTTGGGCTATTATCAAGAGGAAGATGAGAGGGCACCAGACCCCAAAAATGCAGAGAGTTGAAAGCTGCTATCAAAGCAACCTGGGTTTCCATAAAACCTCAGCAGGTGATCACCTCCATGCCCTGCCACATTGATGCAGTAATTGATGCAAAGGAGCCCAGACCAAGTATTTAAATGTATTTACTGGAAAATATATTTCGTAGGCCCCAACATTTTGGATTTTAAAAACTGTTTTAAGCTGGTGAATTAAGTATTCTAAATTTTTTGAGATAAT
>JARQOD010000001.1:337895506-337924373 GCA_033576555.1 Oophaga sylvatica | reverse complement strand
GTTGATACCTTTTAAGGCTAACTGAAAAGATTGTAAAAAATTTGCAAGCTTTCGAGACTACTCAGGTCTCTTCATCAGGCTAAAAATACAAAATCTGAAGAATCACATATTTATACACAACAGGACACAGGAATATGCAATAGATAAGACAAGTGACGTAAAGCCGAACTATCAATATGGAGAGGGATAAACAGTTGTGGCCATAAATTTTGGGGACCAGTTCATAGAAAAGGAGTTAAAGTTTTATTGTCCTCTTTTTGGGGGTCTGGTAATGTTTTTTTAATGCCCCCCACAAGGTCTTAGAAGAAATTTCCCTTAATTGATGTAAAAAGACATAAATCCATGCGACACATTCATTCCTGCACTGAGAGTGTCAAAGGTCGGATGAGTTTATTTTCCCCAAAACCCTTTCTGTCTCTCTGAGATGTGAAGTTACCTTTCAATAGAAGAAATTTCATGTCCATTGTGCTGTGACAGGCATACAAAAAATGTTTTGCCACAGGTAGATCCATTCTTTTTTTCTCTTATTGTGTGGCGATGAGAATTCATCCTTGTTCTCAGTTTTTGCTCGGTCTCCCCTCAGAGACAAGCATCCAACATCAGTGCCCAGGAGAGAAAGGCCATACAGTCTCTGAAAACCAACAAAGAAATCATCATTAAACCTGCTGACAAGGGTGGTGCAATAGTCATGATGAACACATCAGACTATATGAAGGAAGCAAACAGACAACTTACGGACACACGCTACTACAGAAAATTGAAGTCGGATCCTACACAGGACGATTACAAGGAACTAAACAAGTTAGTATCTTGTCTGCCTGACAAATCCATAAGAGCCGATGACCTGATACCAGAGAGACCAAAATAGGGACATTCTACATGCTTCCCAAAATCCACAAATCTGGAAATGCAGGGAGGCCGATTATTTAATGTGTGGGCACCCTTACTGAGCAGGTATCTGAATGGTTATTCTTAAACTCATGGTAAAGGATACACCCAGCTACATTCAGGACACAACTGACCTATTGAATAAACTAGCAGCAATAGGTCCTCTACCAGAAGGAACCATCCTGGCCACCATGGATGTGGAATCTTTGTACTCTAATATGCCACACCAGGATGGATTAAATGCCTGCAAAGTCTTCATGGAAAACACTGGGAATGATGCTGATTCTGTGGTGAAACACACAAAATTCATCCTCACCCACAATTACTTTGAATTTGACAACAAGATCTATCTGTAGATTGTGAGCCCTCACGGCAGGGTCCTCTCTCCTTCTGTACTTGTGTGTGCCTTGTATTGCTCATGTTTACTGTACTTGTCTATATTTGCCCCTCTTCACATGTAAAGCGCCATGGAATAAATGGCGCTATAAAAATCTATAATAATAATAATAATAATAATAATCTACAGGAGACTGGCACAGCTATGGGAAATAAAATGGCTCCACAGTATGCAAATCTTTTCATGGCCAAGCTTGAAAGTGACTTTTTGTCCTCATTTCCCATCAGGCCTCGGGCCTACTACCGCTACATTGATGATATTTTAATCATCTGGACGGAGTCTGAGCAACAGCTAAAGACGTTCCATGAACAGTTCAATCAATTTCATCCCACCATCAATTTAACACTCAACTACTCCAGCACTGAAATTAACTTTTTGGACACCATCATTAAGCTAAAGGACAATGAAATAGAGACATCCCTGTATCAGAAGCCAATCGACCGTCCAACATACCTTAAATGGGATAGTTTCCATCCAAAACACATAAAAAACTCTATTATCTACAGCCAAGCCATCAGACACAACCGTATATGTTCCAACCTCATGGATAGAGATGAACACCATGGTCGCCTCAGAAAGACCTTTTTAAAACATGACTACCATCCAAGAACAATTGAAAACCAAATTACAAGAGCCACCAGAATATCAAGGAATCACCTGCTACATTACAAAGCTAAAGATGAAAATAACCGGGTGCCTCTAGTAGTCACCTACAATCCAAATCTGGAGGTGCTAAGGGGAGCTGCACGGAAACTACAACCTTTACTACAAAAAGATGCCAGATTACAATCCATATTTCCAGACCCCCCACTACTGTGTTTTAGGCAGCCCCCTAATCTAAGAAGCATCATTGTCAGAAGCTCCCTGTCCTCTCCAACAGCTGCAGGAACCTTTCCTTGCAACCAGAAAAAATGTAAAACCTGTCCATTTATAATGACCACGGACAAGATGAAGATCCCCAACTCACATCAGGACTACAAGATCCCAGGTACTTTCAGCTGCATCACATCTAATGTGGTGTACTTAATTATTTGCACTAAATGTCCAACTGGGGGTCTGTATGTGGGGGAGACCAGGCAAAAACTGAGAACAAGGATGAATTCTCATCGCCACACAATAAGAGAAAAAAGAATGGATCTACTTGTGGCAAAACATTTTTGTATGCCTGATCACAGCACCATGGACATGACATTACTTCTATTGAAAGGTAACTTCACATCTCAGAGAGACAGAAAAGTTTGGGAATATAAACTCATGACGATCTTTGACACTCTCAGTGCAGGAATGAATGTGTCTCATGGATTTATGTCTTTTTACATTAAGGAATTTGCTCATAAGACCTTGTGGGGGCATCACAAAACATTACCAGACCCCAATCAGAGGACAATAAAACTTTAACTTCTTATCTATGAACTGGTCCAATATTTATGGCCACAACTGTTTATCCCTCTCCCATATTGATATTTCTGCTTTACGTCACTTGTCTTATCTATTGCACTATTCCTGTGTCTTGTTGTGTATAAATATGTGATTCTTCAGATTTTGTATTAGTTTAGCCTTATGAAGAGAACTGAGTAGTCTCGAAAGCTTGCAATTTGTTACCATCTTTTCAGTTAGCCATTTAGAGGTATCAACCACTGAGGACTCTCAATTCTAAAAAATTTTCTATCTACTGGCTAACACGGTACAAAGATTTACATCTTTCCTGTATCTTAATTTAGTGAGAAGCACTTATATATATACAAAGCCATGTCCGAAAGTTCAGGCACCCTTGAAATCGCCCTTTTCTGGGCAGTTTCAACAACTTGAAAAACAGAGAAAAAAAGGCAAATTGGACAGCATTTCACACAAAACCCCAAAAATAAGTCGGACAAAATTGTTGGGACCTCTTTGTGTGTAATTATGTCCAATGTGCCTTTTTTTCTCTGTTTTGGTTTATGTTGTTCCAATACACAGAGAGGATATACACATGTGAATAACAAAACATTGTGTAATTGCAATAATTTTCTGGGAGAAATACTTCATTTTCTGAAAAAAATTCAAGGGTGCCAAAACGTTTCCACATTTAGTGTCACCAATAATCTGTACAATGAATTTAAGAAACATTGAGAAACAAACTGTAATAATTTTGATTAAGAACTCATGTTAAACACTAGTTATTATTATTATTTATTATTATAGCGCCATTTATTCCATGGCGCTTTACATGTAAGGTGAGGTATACATAATAAATACAAGTACAGTAATCTTAGACAATACAAGTTACGACTGGTACAGGAGGAGAGAGGACACAGGTGCCATCATTTAAAGTGATTCTGCTTAATCCCATATAAAGTTTTGCTTTATTAGTATGATTTTCTTTATATATTTTGAGTTGCATTTGCATTTAACAGCAAAAGCAATGGTTTGTGAACAGCTTACAACACAGCAAAGGAATCTCATTGTTGAAAGGTATTAATCAGATAAAGGCTACAAAATAAATTCCTAGCCATTAAATATACCTATAATCACAGTGAAGATGGTCATCAACAACTAGCATAAATTTGGCATAACAATGATATTACCTAGGACTGGATGTCCCTCAAAAATTGTTGAAAAGACTAGAGGAAAATTGGTCCACATGGCTACCAAGAGTCTGCAGCAGCATTAAAGGAGCTATATGACTTTCTGGAAAGCACTGGTTTGTACTGCATGTGATAACAATCTCTTGTATTCTTAATATGTCTGACATGTTAGGTAGGGTGGCAAGACGGAAGCCTTTTTTTACAAAGAAAAACATTTACGCCTAGCTATGTTTTGCCAAAACCTACATCAAATTTGCTAAAAGCTTATGGTCTGATGAGACCAAGGCTGAACTTTTTTGACATAATTCCAAAAGGTATGTTTGTCGCAAAGCTAACATTCCCAAAAAAATACCATACTCACAGTGAAGCGTGGTAGAGGCAGCATTATGCTTTTGGGTTTTTTTGGTAGCTAGAACTGGGGATTTAGTCAATGTGGAGGGAATTATGAACAGTTCCAATTATCGGTAAATTTTGCATCGTTTATTTGACGATGGCTGTACACAGGAATACCCTCACAATCTGACAGATTTGGAGAGCTTCTGCAAGGAACAGTGGGCAAGAATTGCCAATTCTAGATGTGCCATGCTGAAAGATTTGTACCCAAAAAGACTGTGTGCAGTTAAAAATTCAAAGGTTACTTCAATAAAGTGTCAGTTAAAGGATGTAAGGTCAAAGGGTATTTTTCAAAGGATTTATACTGATTATGGATGACACTAAAGGTGGAAAAAGTTCTGAAATGATTCTTATTGGTATGATTAATTTTTACGTGACAAAAACCTGGCATTTTAATAGGGTCGGTGAATGCTTCTTAATGAATTTGGTGTATCTTATTCCAGTGCATGGTTCATCAAGATTTGAGTGGAAAACGCCTATCTTGACAAATCAGTAACATAGGATATATTTAAAACACTAGGTTAAATATTACCCTAACAACTAATATGAAAACTCCCACTAACACATACTACGTTTGTGGAAAATGTCAGTCGCATTCGCCTAGGAGGGACGCACTCAACAGTGACCACAGTTAGGATGGATGCAGAGGCATCTGTCCACCATAAGGAGTCGGGACCCATTGTAAGGAGACGTATATGTTTCTTTTCAGTAGCCGACTGTATAGGAAATAAGTCTTCTGTGCTTTTACAAACGGTATTCACGCACATATCTGCCAGATGGATGCTAAAAGAATACACTTTTGGCTGTCATCTGGTGACTAGAGACCTACAGCGATGTTACAGAATACTTAGGGAAAAGGTTTTATATGCTGTAAGCTAAGGCCTTGATTCATTGTTTCTCCAGTTTTCTGGAATAACTTGGCCTCTTTTAGTGACTTTAGCATATATACATACAGTATATATTATACATTTTGCGCCACTTTTTAATTCGTCTTTCTTTAAGTCTTTTTTGATCTGTCCTCAGCAACTTTGCTTATCTGTTTTGGACAGGTTCCCGAAATGCGACTTTCACCAAATGTTGCATTCATCAGGTGCATCTCACTCCAGTCAATTCTTGCAGTAAGGTTTCTGGCAGCCTTTTGAATTTGGCGCATTTTTAGACAAACAACTTTTTAAAGGACTTTGGACTAACAAGTTACAAAAATGGTTAAAGACGATCTAAAAAAGCATTTTTTTAAATTGTGCACCAAATTCATAACCAGCTTACAACATTTTGATGAATTTGGCTGAAAAAACAACAGGGAATAAACTAAAAAAGAAAAGTGGCCCCCAATAAACTGAAAGTGATGAATTGGGGCCTGAGTGCACAAACATAGTGTGTACTGTATCTAGCCAAACTAAATAAGTAACCCTTCCCATCCTTAGACTGGCCATATACACTAGATGGCAGTCGGCTGAATGATGCTTCGCCTGACAGTCATCTCAGCCGACACTCCCATAAACCAGAGCGCCAAGCTCCCCTGTGTTCTCCATGAGAAACATGTTGGCTGACATCTTATCTTCAGGAGAACATTGCAATCAGCAGTCTGAAATCGAGCATGCGCGATCGACATCTACTCCCAACTAACTGTAAGGTTCTTTGTCTCTGTTGACATGTTCCTTGAAACTCAGTTTTCCGTCGGCCATTTTGCTTTCTGTCTTTCTGCAGCTCTTGCCCTCAGTTAATATGGAGTTTCCAGTTTTCATGTTCCCGCCCTGATTCTTCCCTCTTGCTTCTTAAGCAGCCTCAGCTGAACAATCAGTGCTCCTGAATCAAGCCTCAGTCAGTCTGTGACCTGACTCCTGCTAACCTTGGACTTGTACTCCAGCTATTCCCTACTGAGGAACCTTGGAACACTTTTGGACTCTGGAAACCTGCTGTTTGGTGAATCCATGTTTGCAGAGGAATTACGGTACAGAGAAGAGATCCTGAACCTGCTTTGGAGATTTATTGTAGTGCTTGAAGTTACTCTGGCCTGCTGTGTCTCCTGTGGCTGTTCCTGCAAACTGTGTGAACTTTTCAGCATGCTTGTATGAAGTAATACAAGTCATTTCATTTCAACCTATGTCTCCTGTGTTTTCCTCGCACCCAAGCACAAGACGCTATAGGAACTGTACACTATACATGACAAGATTCAGGAGCCAATGTTTAGTGTCTGCTGGGTCTGGGAAAGCCGTGTCTGCTGTGACTGTGGATATCAGATGTCCGTTTAATACCTTTTGTGATGACAGTGGTTGTGACTTCTCACAACCATTCCAGGTGAGCGCATTCCCTTAAAATTTTACTCTGGAGTGTTACCACAGGTAAACACTATTGTTTTTTTTTTTTCCTTTCCTCTTCTCCTTCCAGCACTTCTGCCTTAAAAGATCTGGAAGATGGAGGCCCGCATAAAGGAACTTTGCGGAGTGACTGATACAATCCTTTCAGATGTACAGACTTTAAAAACCCGTTTTGCAAGCCTACAGGACCTCACTAATCATAATTTGCAAGTGTTTGGACAGACTACCCAGGAATTGCGAGCCAGGATTGAGGCTCTAGAGGAACGAGCCCAGGCTCCTGCCATAACCCCGAGTTCTGGGATCCCCAAATTACCCCCTTTTCGTTTTGGCGGTGAACGTGAGAAATTCAGGGGATTTATTAATCAATGCAATTTATTTTTCTCTGCACATGCTTCACAATTTCCCACTGAACGATCCAAAGTGCTTACTATAATCATGTTGCTTACCAATAAGGCTTTGATGTGGGCAAACCCTCTGATTGAGACTGAGGATGATTGTTTGAATCACCTTGATGCTTTTATTTCAGCCATGGGGCAGGTGTTTGATGACCCCAATCGAGGTGCAACAGCTGAAGCAGCCATGTTAACTTTGCGCCAAGGTAAGCGTTCAGTAGCCGAATATGCCCTGGATTTCAGGAGATGGGCTCTTGATACCACTTGGGACACTTCCGCTAAAAAATCTATTTTTCGGAAAGGGTTGTCTCCACTGATTAAGGATGAACTTGCTCGTGCCGACCCTCCCACTGCGTTAGGTGACTTTATTAACTATTGTATCCGTATTGATGCTCGTCTGACTGAACGCAGACAAGAGAGATGGTTCGAAAATAATCGCACTAACCTTTTACTACCTCCCTCCTCAGCTAAGGAACCTTTGAGTAGGATCACAAGGGAACCAGAACCTGAACCCATGCAGGTGGACTCTTTACAAAGACGGTTTTGTGATGCACGCAAAGAACATCGTATAAAGGAAAATCTATGTTTCTACTGTGGTAAGTCAGGGCACTTCATTATAAACTGCCCCAGCCGTTCTCGTAAGACTACTGCAGCAGTCATTCACTGTGAGTGTTGCGAGAGGAGCTCTGTCATGTCCGAGCCTCAGGCTCCAGAGAGATCTGCTGCAAGAGATCTTGATTTCTCGGACTTAAACTCTGTTAGTTCTGGGGACGATGACGGTATAAACGCTGCAATTTTTCAAGTTTCCTCAGCGGTGTCCCAGCTGAGTTGTAAAAGAAACAATTCTCATTGCTTCCTTTCCATCAAACTCTGGGTTGACTCAGTCTGGGTGTCTAGCTCTGCTATGATCGACTCAGGAGCAAGTGGAAATTTTATGGATATCTCCTTTGCTCTGAAACAGGGGATACGTTCAGTGAAGAAGGCTACTCCAGTACAGATGGAGACTGTGGATGGCTCTCTACTGACTTCTGGACCAGTGGATCAAGAAACAGAGCCTTTGAGGGTCCTTATGGGTGAAGATCATCAGGAGAAAATGTCTTTTATGCTTATCTCTTCTCCCCACTTTCCCATTATTCTAGGGCTACCATGGCTGCAGGCGCAGAATCCTACGATTAACTGGGAGACCAAGGAATTACACTTTCCGGAGAAACAGATGAGTCAAGGAGTTTCAGCTTGCTCTGTTCCTAAAGGAACCATGTCAGTCCCTGAACTACCAGCTGTATACCAGGACTATGTGGATTTATGTGACAAGAAGAACGCTGATCAGCTTCCTCCTCACCGTCCATATGATTGTCCAATTGAATTATTGCCTGGAGCCCAGATACCTTTTGGTAAGATCTACCCCCTAGCGGGACCCGAGCTAAAAGCTTTGAAGGATTATATAGACGAAAATTTAGCCAAGGGCTTCATACGCCCCTCTTCATCTCCCGCAGGTGCACCCATCTTCTTTGTGAAGAAGAAAGATGGATCTCTGAGACCCTGCATAGACTATAGGGAACTCAATAAGGTTACTATTAGAAACCGTTATCCATTGCCTTTAATCCCTGAGTTGTTGGAGAGAGTGCGGCATGCCAAAATTTTCTCTAAACTGGATCTCCGTGTGGCCTATAACTTGGTCCGTATTAGACCTGGGGATGAATGGAAGACTGCTTTCAGGTCACGCTATGGACACTTTGAATATCTAGTTATGCCTTTTGGTCTGAGTACCGCCCCAGCCACTTTCCAACACTTCGTGAATGATATCTTCAGGGATCTCCTAGATACATTTGTGGTGATTTATCTGGATGATATTCTAATTTTTTTTAACTCCACAGAGGAACATCATGGACATGTGAGAATGGTCTTAGAACGCCTAAGACAAAACCATCTCTACATCAAACTTGAAAAATGTGAATTCCATAGGACCGAAAATCAATTTCTGGGGTATGTACTATCTACGCAAGGGATTAGTATGGATGGAAGCAAGACTCAAGCCATCAAGGATTGGCTAATTCCTAGAAATGTGAAGGAGGTGCAGCGTTTCATCGGGTTTGCCAACTTCTATAGACGTTTCATTAAGAATTTTTCTGAGGTAGTGTCACCTATCACCCAACTTACCCGGAAACAGTCTAGGTTCTCCTGGACCCCGCAAGCTCAGGAAGCATTTTCCTGTTTAAAGGATAAATTTACCACCGCACCTATCTTAGTACATCCCAACCCCGAGCTTGCCTTCATAATAGAGGTGGATGCTTCAGACGGTGCCGTTGGAGCTATACTCTCTCAGAGAACAGGTGAGAAGAATGTCTTGCATCCCTGTGCCTTCTTTTCCCAGCAGTTGTCTTCGGCTGAGAGGAACTACGATGTGGGCAATAGAGAATTGTTGGCCATTATTGCCGCCTTCAAGGAATGGAGACACCTTCTTCAGGGAGCTGCACAGCAAATAGTCGTCCTGACAGACCATCGTAACCTTGAATTTATCAGGTCGGCTAAGTGCCTGACTCCTCGCCAGGCTCGCTGGAATCTTTTCCTAAACCAATTTAATTTTGTCATTTCTTATAGACCAGGATCGCGCAATGGAAAGGCTGATGCACTCTCTAGGATTCATTCAGCAGAGACACGTCCACTTACTCCTCCTAAGACTATTCTTCCTGACTCTAGATTCCTGGGAGTGATTCATAATCAAGGCCTACTTAAGGACATCAAGGAAGCATACCATGCGGATTCTTTGTTGGCTCAACCCCCAAGGGACGTAAGTCTTGTCTTTAAGAATGGTGTGTGGATTCAGGGACAACGTCTGTATATACCTGAAACAGTCAGATTGAGAGTATTGCAACTCATCCACGATTCCAAGATAGCCGGGCATAGGGGAATTCTAAAGACACAAGAATTTCTTTCTCGTTTCTTTTGGTGGCCCACTTACAGGAAAGATGTCTTAAACTATGTCACTTCATGTGAAGTCTGTGCAAGATGCAAAACACCTCGCTCCTCACCAACTGGTCTGTTGCAACCTCTTCCCACCCCGTCCCGCCCGTGGGGATCCATTTCTATGGACTTCATTGTGGAGTTACCAACCTCTCAAGGGAAGAACACCATTCTAGTGGTGGTTGACCGTCTAACAAAGGCAGCTCATTTTATCCCTTGTGTCGGCTTACCCACTGCAAAACAGACATCAGACTTGATGATTAAGAATGTGTTTCGCTTACATGGAGTACCGGATGAGGTCATTTCGGATCGAGGGGTGCAATTCACTTCAAGGTTTTGGCAAAATTTCTGTACAGCATTGGACATTAAAGTAAACCTTTCTTCTGCTTTTCATCCCCAGACTAATGGACAGACAGAACGAACTAATCAGACCCTGGAGCAGTATCTCCGCTGTTTTACCTGCCACCTACAGGATGATTGGGTGGATCTACTTCCACTGGCTGAGTTCTCTTATAACAACTCTCAGAGCGCCTCCACTAAGCAGTCTCCTTTTTACTCCAATCTAGGTTATCATCCTAACATTCTTCCTCGATTTCCCATAGATACGCCCTTGCCGGCAGTGGCTGAAAGAATCACTTCTTTACAAAAGAATATGGATCTTCTAAAGGAAAATCTAGAATTGGCTCAGGAAAGGTACAAGAAAGCAGCAGATAAATTTCGTAAACCTGCACCAGCTTTCAAGGTAGGAGATTTGGTCTGGCTGTCAACCAGAAATCTTAAATTAAAGATTCCATCGTCTAAATTGGGACATAAGTACATTGGACCTTATAAGATCAATAAGATTATAAGTGCTGTTGCTTGTCGTCTTCAACTGCCCAGAACTATGAGAATCCACCCTGTCTTTCATGTATCCCTACTAAAGGCTGCAACACCCAATACGTTTCCTGGACGTTCTTCTCCTTGCCCTGACCCAGTGCTGGTCGATGGTCAGGAAGAATTTATGGTGGAAAGGATTCTAGATTCCAGGTTGTACAGAAATCAGTTGCAATATTTGATTAAATGGCAGGGCTACCCAGTGGAGGACAACTCATGGGAACCAGTCAATAATGTAAATGCTCCTCGCCTGCTCCGCCAGTTTCATCAGAGGTACCCTGACAAGCCTGGTCTGAGGTCATCCGGAGGTTGTCCCTAAGGGGGGAGTAATGTAAGATTCTTTGTCTCTGTTGACATGTTCCTTGAAACTCAGTTTTCCGTCGGCCATTTTGCTTTCTGTCTTTCTGCAGCTCTTGCCCTCAGTTAATATGGAGTTTCCAGTTTTCATGTTCCCGCCCTGATTCTTCCCTTTTGCTTCTTAAGCAGCCTCAGCTGAACAATCAGTGCTCCTGAATCAAGCCTCAGTCAGTCTGTGACCTGACTCCTGCTAACCTTGGACTTGTACTCCAGCTATTCCCTACTGAGGAACCTTGGAACACTTTTGGACTCTGGAAACCTGCTGTTTGGTGAATCCATGTTTGCAGAGGAATTACGGTACAGAGAAGAGATCCTGAACCTGCTTTGGAGATTTATTGTAGTGCTTGAAGTTTCTCTGGCCTGCTGTGTCTCCTGTCGCTGTTCCTGCAAACTGTGTGAACTTTTCAGCATGCTTGTATGAAGTAATACAAGTCATTTCATTTCAACCTATGTCTCCTGTGTTTTCCTCGCACCCAAGCACAAGACGCTATAGGAACTGTACACTATACATGACACTAACAGTTGGCTAGCGCCCTCCTACTGATTAAACTGACAGCCAGCCTGTCGATATCGGTGGGATCAGGCGACATTAGTCAAATGGGGGCCTTACAACCTTAGTACTGTGAACACCATTCTTCCATTACCTTTTTCCTGCCACACAACATAACTCACTGTCTGACTGTTGGGCTAGTAGATCAGGCCATATGTGGCCTCCTGATGTTCGAACCAAACACCAACATTTATGTAAGTATTCATGTGAGACTTCCCATAAGGATATAGCAACCAACAGTTTTGCTATGTATTGTCCGTCAGCATGTTTGTCCAGTATCGGGGTTTTTGTGAGTCTTTTTTAGTTTTCTATTATTATTTCCAAGACTGTTCTAAGGCAACTGTATTTCTCAGCTTTCATCATGGCATGGTTGTCAGTACAAGTGTTGGGGAGTGAGTCAATCTGCTCTTTTTGTCTACAAGCATATGTGTTCGTATGTGAGTCATAGATTACAATCACTCAGTGAGTAGTACAGTATTTAGGGCTCAGGATATGTGTTAGCACTTGGCGTCTTTTGGAGGTTGCTATAAATGCCACCTAAAATCAAGAAAATCTCAACAATGAGTTGTGTACTAAGAACATGGAAGTCTCCGCTTTAGTACTTAGCATGTGACTGCACATTTTAACTATTTAGTCCAACTTCCATTGACACTGCATATGTGTTGGGGTATCATTTTTTCATTAGTGGTTGCCACCTAAAAGGTAAGTGAGGTTTGAAACATTACCGTTCCTAAAGGTTACAATACAGTTGCAGACGGGCCCCCGATTCTGAACTTGCTCTTCCTTTACAGTCTGTCTCCAAACAACCAAAGTCCAACCCTACTCAGTCCTTGTAGTCCCTGCAGCCCAAACAGTCCCCTGCAAACCCTACACCCATGGAGGTAAGAAGCTCAATGCTGTACCTCAGTTTCTGATTTGTATCATTTAATCTGTTTTCCATTCTCAAATCTTTTAATATGGGGATTAAATAATCAATCTCACTTTTCTTTTAGAAAGCGTGATCTTTTGTATTGTGGAATGGTATAATCTAAATATATTTGAACAGATGTATAGTGGTAATTACTTTAAATGGGCTAACCTGGTAGTTAAAGAGATTTCCACTACTTTTAAATTGATGGACTATCGGTCATCAAGGTCTGATCGGCCAGAGTCCGACACCTGGCATCCCCCGCCAATCAGCTGATATCAGTGATGGCAGAAGCAGCCGCCGGCAGAAAATACTCACTTGCCGATCTGCTCCATCTACTTTTAGTTGCCGGGGCTTAGTACTGCACATCCGCCTCCTATTCAAATCAATAGGAGTCGCATGTGCAGTACCCTGTGGCAGCCACTACAAGTAGACGGAGCAGCTCGACAAGTGAGTACTTTCAGCCAACGGACGCTGACACCGATAGCAGCTGATCGGCGGTAGTGCTCGGTATTGGACCCCAGCCGATCAGACATTGATGACCTATCCCAAGGATTGGCAATCAATGTAAAAGTAGTGGACAAGGTGGATTTTCATGAGCTTAAAGGGAATCTGTCATCAGGTTTTTGCCACTTAATCTGAGAGCAGCATACTAGAGAGACGTAGACCCCGATTCCAACAATGTATCACTTACTGGGCTGCTTGCTTTAGTTTTGATAAAATGAGTGTTTTACCAGCAAGAAATTATCACTAAAGGACTAGTAAACCTGCTGCCATGTAGTCCTCCATATTCAAGAGCAATGTATAACCACACCCCCACCACTGATTGGCAGCTTTTAGCCTATGCACAGTGTACACAAAAAACTGCCAATCAGCGATGTGGGCGGGGTTATAGTGAGCTCAGCATTCAGAGAACTGGTAGATCTGCAGCAGATAAAACATTGTTTTTATAAAAAATGCAACATACAGCAAAGTAAGTGATAATCCATTGGAATCAGGGTCTTTACCCGTACATCATGCAGCTCTCAAATGGGGTAGCAAAAACCTAGTGACAGACTTCCTTTATAGGATACGGACACCTTCAGGGGCATTTTTGTTTCACTTAATTGCATGTATTTTGGGATAAAAATTGGTTTTGCTACTGGGCTTCAATACCAGGTTTGCACCATTTTTCTTTTGTAGGTTCTTAGTTTCCTGTACATTGCTGGTAGCAGAGTAAGTTCACTGATAACAGTGAGCTGCTCTGACGGAGTTTAGAACTTTATTTTCTGAGCTCCTCTCAGCTGATTGAGTTTTGACCACAAACCACATGAAAGCTGAGCTGAACCTTGATGTGGTCACAAATCAGCTGAGTGGAGCTCAGGAAAAGGCATATAAGATTAAGAAACTTCTGTCAGATCCATCTGACTGACAGATTCTCAGTTGATTCATTCTGCAACCCGTGATGTGCAGAGAAACAAAAAGCCTAAAAAAGCCAAAAAGTGACAAATATTTAATAAAACCAAATGGTAACAATTATTTATAGTGTAAAATACCTGCATTTAAGGAAAAAAAGTCCCCCAAAATGTCCACATATTGATATTTGACAAAAATGATGATATAATAGTTATCAATGTTAAAGGCTAAAACCTAAAGTGTGAAGAGCATGCTTACTCATTTTGCGACATGCCAATGTTTTTCTGGCCCATTGTTTACACTGTTATGAAATTCCCTGTTGGCTTAATTGGAGCTTAAGGCAGTGTGAAACACATAGCTGTATGGAGCTCAAGATGAATTAATCTTTCAGTATTGTACTAAATGCACAAGGACCGTCACAAACTTTATAATCGGGGTGCATTTACACTGGCCGATTCGCTGTTTACCAATTGGCCTGTTTAAATAGGACAGCAATCCCCGCTGATGTGAAACGCTCATTAGTTGGGTGAAATGATTTTTAAGCTTGCTTGTGTAAACAGGACATAAGCTGCCAAGAACAATGAATTTGCATACACACAGAACAATTGTTTTAAAGAACGTTCTTTTCGCATAGAAGTGCAGTCGACCTGTCTAAATAGGCTATCAAATGAATGGCTTGCCAACGTAAATGCACTTTTAGGCTTCATTTACATATCTGTTTGTCCATGTTCTGTACATTTTTAAAGCCGAAACTAAACATTATTGTCTATGGGTCTTTTCAAATGTCCTTACATGTACTTAATTTATCAAGAATGGGTTCACGAAAAATATGGGCAGCCATTCGTATTCCATTCATGGGCAGTCCAATTACACCATGGCTGTATGAATAAGGCCCAACGCCAAGATAATTCTGTCAATGATTAATTTTCAAAACTATATATTTCAAAGTAGAAGTGATGCGAAAACAGAAGGCAAAGTGCTACCTAAAAAAAGAATCAAAATTTTATTTGATCAGCTTGATATCTGGGTTGCAGTTTTTCGTTACAAGAAAAGAGATGGTCATGTGATGTGGGGTACAGAGGGAGATGGATTCCACGACAAGATGGCACCAAAAAATGTAGGTATGATTCTTTAGGATAGCTTCCAGGCATCTGAGACAAGACATGATCTACATCACAAGTCTGTCTAGAAATGCTACTTTTCTCTCTCTGCATTTTCCTACTACAGGTCATGATAGTAAAAGTGTAATTTCAGCTCACCCTTCTATGGCAGCATAATCCAAAGTCTTGTGGTGCATGGAATGGAGCAGTGTATGCGACACTCATCGCAAGATTCAATTTATTAGATATATTTCAAATTTAAGGGTACTAAAATATCTAAAAATTACACTAATATATACTATTACACATTTCAAACCCAAGATGAGAACCTAGCCTCACTCTTCCCACTTGCCCTGTAGCAATGGCATGTGAGGTAATAGGGTTGGGGTTGATGTCAGCCTTGCATTGGCAGCTGACATCAAGCACAGGGATTAGTAAAGGAGAGGCATTTATAAGACAGCCCCATTACTAACTCTATAGTCTTATTGGAAATTAAAAAAAACACTCAGAATAAAGTCCTTCATTTGAAATAAAAATCCACACCATGTTTGTTTTTTATTTTTAAATAAATTTGTTAAAGTAATACTCATCTTACGCCCATTCTATTGAAGACCTGGTCCCATGTAAAATACAGAAAATTATAAACAACAATAATACTCACCTTATGCCCATTCCATTGAAGCCTTTGTCGTCTGTAAAAAAAGCAAAATAAAAACAACAATATCCCTCATCTGTTCGAAGTGATGATTAGCCATACTGTCCCACGCTGTAATCCATGTCTGCGATATGTGGTTTACAACCTGAATGGTGGCATGATGCGACCGCCCAGGCCGTAAACTATAGGAGAATGAGATGCTGTGGCGTCATTGAGGTTAAGGAAAATCACTGAGGCTGCGGTACCTCCGGCACTTCACTATGAGCTGGGTCAATGAACTGCGATGATCGTCGCGGTGAACTCATTGAAGTGAGTGTGAGAACGCAGCCTCAGTAACCTGCGCTAACCTCGATGATGTCACCACTAGTCACTGATGCTGCGCTCGCAGCATCTCATTCTCCCATGGTTTACAGCCATGGGCAGTCGCATCATGCCACCGTTCAGGTTGAAACCAAAATATCGCAGACATGGATTACGGTGTGGGACAGTATTGCTAATCATCACTTCAGACAGGTGAGGGATATGGTTGTTTTTTATTTTTGTTTTTTTTTACAGGAGGCAAAGGCTTCAATGGAATGGGTGTAAGGTGAGTATAACTTTGTTTTTTATTTTTTAATACATTAGTAAAACAGGGTGTGGATTTTTATTTCAAATAAAGGACTTTATTCTGGGTGTTAATTTACAACAGGACTATGAGGTGAGTAATGCGGGTGCCTTATAGAAGCCTCTCTGTTACTAACCCCTGAGCTTGATGTCAGCTGCCAATTCAAAGCTGTCATCAACCCCAACCCTATTACCTTATTTGCTACCACCACAGAGCAAGTGTGAAGTGCAAAGCTAGGTGCCAGATCTGGTGCAGCTTATGGATGTGCAATTTTTGGGGAGGTTGTGGGCTGATGTTATTAGCCAGGGAGGGGGCAATATCTCTGACCCTTTCCCAGGCTATTAATATCAACCCACAGCTGTCTCTTGAGCCTTTACTTGTTTGAATTTATAGGGGGACCCCATGTCATTTTTTTTCTGGGGTTCCCCTTAAATTCACCAGTAAAGGCTAAACAAACAGCTGTAAGCTGTTATTAATAGCCTTGGAACTTTATGGGGTATTGTTCCTTGTCCTAGGTTATTAAAATCAGCTCCCAGCCGTGGGCTTTCCCTCTGGTAGTTATGAAAATGACATCGGAGCCCACGCCATTTTTTTTTAATTTAATTCTTTATTTTACCCAGGAGTTACCTAGCTCTTGCCTAAAAGTAACTCCTATTATTATTTTCTCCAGGTCGCACTGAGGTAAGTGTTGATATCAGTGTTGTAGGTTCTGTCACAGATTCTATCACATTTAGCACTGCATGTAGGGCTATTTTTCCGGTCAAAGCAATAGGCACTTCATTAGAACCTATTAGATCTCATTAAATGTCAGAGGGGTAGTTACTGTACGTGCTGTTGGTATCCATTAAATGAGATCTGGCAATGCATCATGGTGCCCTTTATAAACAGACACCACTACCCAGGTGTGAAAAGACCCTTAGGGTTGGTGTCTTGAAATAACTGGTCCTTGTATTTATACTGTAGCAATGTACAACAAGGTATACTTGTACATGAAAATCTCTACTTATGTATATGATTATATTATGGAAAATGAATACTGTCCATTTGTTACTCCTTCTGAAGCATTAATGTGCAGTCTGCCTTCCTGTGTATTTCCCAATGACCTCTAGGCCACATGGATGTACATTAATTCTATGACAGTGGCAGATTGCCAGCAGAGCAAATCCTACTGAAGGAAATGTCACATACAAGGGGAGGGATGTCCCTCTCTCCCACAGCGCAGGGACTGCAGATGTAACGAGGATGGGAACAAATCCATTGCGTTTCCAGGGAAACACCATCCAGCTCCCGGCTAACAGGAAAATAAGGGGTATAGTCATTCTTGAGTGATCACAGCCTTAGCAGAGGTAGGAAAGGGGAAACTCCATGCAGACAAGAGATTAACTCCTTCACAACCAAGGCAGGCAGAAAGTACTTATGTATGGTTAAATGGAAGCAGTGTTGGACTGGGGTACCAGGGCCCATCAGTAACATTAACTCCAGGGCCCCACTGTTCAGCAACATGCCGATATGACTTTATCCTCATTCACAAATTTCTACAGCAATAAAATGGGTTGATTGTTGAATAAAAATGATGCTGCCTATGTCTATACATAGTGAATCAAGTATATTGTGCCAAGTTCTGCTCTTATAAGAGGGTGGTGGCCCACTCTTGCACAGGAGCCTAATGGAGGATTCTCCTGTTCTCCTGTGGCACAGTTCAAGTGAGTCGCCCGCCAGGGCCTGTAGGGTACTCGGCACCGAGCCCGTTCACTTCAATGGGGGATGTCACGGGTAGCACAGCTCGGTCCGTGGCCCTGGACGCTCACTAAAAAGGGGGATATTTACAGGGGATTAAAGTGTTTGTAGAATATGTTTGTGACGCCACCTGTGGTACCTGGTCAGTGTGACCAGCGCTGCTGTGTAGATCCGCTGAGGGGTTGTTACTGGGCAGCAAGGTGTTAAGTCTTCCACAGGCAAGACTGGGTCCCTCAGGGTACATGGCGGTGTTGGGGTGCAAGACGGAGAAGGGGCTTTCAGCTGCAGGAGCAATAAGGCAGACACACACACGAAAGTCTCTTTCTGTACCTTTACTGGTGTAGTTGCAGGCACGTCCCGGGATGCTGGCAGGGTGAAGGATGCACGTCCAGTATTCCCACTGAGTAGGTGTAGGGCCTCCTTACTCCTGTAGTGTGAGTTTCTGACCTGTATGAAACGAAGTCTAACTCTGTCTTCACTTATACGCCCGGCTGACTTTGTGGTAGGGCCTTCTCTTGGATAGAACAGTGTCTCTGTATGCAGCGTCCTGCTAGACCCCCGTCTTCCTGACCCCGGTTACGTATCAGCACTCCTGGGCCCCTGCGACCTGTAGTCCAGCAGGGTCTCCGGTATCTCTCACTAGTCGTGTAGACTTTAGCAAGCTCGGACCCAGTGTCCGGTTATTCAGAGTAGAGGTAAGCTATCAATGCTGTTTCAACCTCTGTTACTCTCTTCTTCTCTTCCACTCGCCTTTCGTCCGACCCTTAACATAAGCACACTAGCAGTAGATAGCTGATTCTTCTCTCTCTTCACAGTTCTCAAAGCGTCGGCATGCTTGCTCACTGAAACTACACTCAGTTGACTCAGTTCTGACCAGGCTGGAGTGGCTATCTTTCTCCACTTGTACTAGCCTCCACACATTGAACTAAGCTCAAAGTTGCAGTCTTCAGGTTCTTTCAATAACTGCTGTTCTCTTTCCTTCTTTCTTTCTAATGCTCTTTCTGAAGCAGCTATCAGGACCTTCCGTCTACTGATCTGTGCACACTTCTAGGAGCTGACTCTCCACACTCCAAGAGGACTAACAGCTTCTACGCTCTCTCAGCTAATCTGATCTTACATCTGAACTGTCTAGGCGTAGACTGAACTAACTGCTGTGGCTTCACCATCCTTATATACTCTATGTAGGGCTCCCTCTAGTGGCTCTAGGGATTGGTGAAGCTGTGAATGAATATCAGGTCACCTGTGGGTGTTACCTTTGGTGCATCCTCCTGGGAAATGTGACTCCAAGCGCAGCTGGGCTACACACAAGCTTGAATAGAAATGACAGAAAGCAAGAACTTGTACTGCTGCAAATGCACCGTTTCTGGGGACATGAGACTTGGATATGGCCTGCCAAGAGACCAAAGATCACTTGTTGGACCCAGACTCTGACACTATTTTGGAATGATAATAATGTTGTTACTAAGCTGTACGTTTTAATTCTGAAACAAAAATGTGATCACTTGTGTGAAAAAGTAAGCTACGTTCCCACGATGAGCTTTTGGTGCGTTTTTTACGCTGCATGTTTTTGCTGGGTCAAAAACACAGCGTCTTACAGTTCTAGCATCGCGGATGGGATTTATAGAAATCTCCTGCCACTGTGCTTCTTCTTAATGCTGCGTAATCTCACCTGCGCTGCGTTTTTCAAATCCGCAGCATGTCAATTTCTCTTGCTGATACGCTGAATTTTCTGTGTGAAATTTCCTATAGACTTACACTGAGAAAATCCACATAAAAAACCCACATGCGTCTTTAGTTCATTTCCGTGGTGGAAACGCATCAAAAACTCATGTAATCCACAACTAAGTCTGTCAATAAAGTTTTGTCAAAGCAAAGAAACAGAAAGTGTCAAAAACAAAACTGCTTTATTTAACCCCTTCACGACATCTGCCATGCATGTACGGTGCTGGTCAGAAGTGGGTGTATGGAGCGGGCTCATGCTGTGAACCCGCCCCATACCCAGCAGGTAATGGCTGTGTATTACAGCCAGGATCTGCCGCTATCAATTGCGGGTGGAGCGACGGTATCTGACAGCAGCATTTAACAAGTGCCAGCCTGAAAGCCCATCCTCTCCACCAATCGGCGCACCTAACGTGACATGATCGGCGGTCACCTATAGGTTGTCATGACAGCTGGGGATCAGCTGATGACCCCTGTGCCTGTCATTATTGAGCCCCTTTAAAACCCTGCCTGTGGCTGGAATTCAAAGGAGAGTGTGATTTCTGCTCTATACATTGCTGCATGTAGAAGAAGCAATTGGACGATCTCATCTTCAAGTCCCCAAAGGGGGCTAACAATAACAGTTTAAAATAAAAAAAAGTTTTAAAAAATATGAAAAAAAACTAAAAGTTCAAATCACCCCCCTTTTCCCCATTAAAAATAAGAATATTAAAAAAATACACATATGTGATATTGTCCATTTCAGTAAAGTCAGATCTATCAAAATATAAAAACAATTAACCTGTTCGGTAAACTCCGTAAACTGAAAAATCTGTGGAACACCAGAATTAAGTTTTTTGGTCTCCGCAATTCCACAAAAAAAGGCTGTAACTAGTGATCAAAAAGTCACATCTATCCCAAAATGGTATTAACAAAAATATTGTCTTGCCCCGCAAAAAATAAGCCATCACACATCTCTATCGGCCTAAAAGTAAAAATGTTACAGGTGTCAGAAAATAGTGACACAACTCCAAAAAAAATTTAAGCAAACTTCATATTTGTTTTCACTTCTAAAATAATAAAAACCTGGACATGTTGGGTATCGCGGTAATCATATTGATGAAAAGAATTATATTGCACGGTCATTTTTACCATAAAATGTACACCGTAAAAACAATTCACAAAAAACAATGTCAGAATTGCAGGGGTTTTGTTCACATTTTCACTGCACTTGGAATTTTTTCCAGTTTTCCAGTACATTACGTGGTAAAATGAATGGTGTCATTCAAAAGTACAACTCATCCCACTGAAAACAAGGTCTCAAACATTGATGTCTACTGAGAAATAAAAATGTTATAGCTCTGAGTAGAAGGGGACAAAAAATGAAAATGTAAAAATGGAAATTGGCCGTGTTGGGAAGGGGTTAATGGGGTAAAAGCAGTGTGATTTGAACTTTTATATATTTTAATATTTTTAAAAATATTTAGTTTTCTACTTTTCAATTAATCTGTTAGCCCCCTCAAGGGGTCTGAAACTGCGATTGTCTGATCGCTTTAGTTATGTGCAACAATACCACAGTACTGCTGTATATGGCAAAAATCATGGTCTTTTATGAACACCAGCCAGATCTGACATTAATAAAAATACCGTCATGACAGACATGGAGGTCTTCAGCAGATTCATCCTGTCATGGCAACTCGCTGGAATGACGTACCCCTGCCAGCTCATTGCAAATGCTACTATCTAAGATTGACAGCCACATTTAACAGTTTAGCATCCGTGGTGGAGGCAGATGATGGCTGAATATCATAGCCATCATCTGCTGAGAAAGATGAAGACTCAGTTCCTGAGTCCAGATCAAATTTAGGGAGCCAGCATATGATGTAACTGTACAAAATGTCGGTAACAGGTTAAACTGATCCACACTACCCTACGTGTATATTAATAAGATATTTGGGAATAAAATCTAAGCTTCCATTACTTTTTTTCCTTATTTATATTTAAATAGCAATGAGTCTTTATTTAAAAGCTGTAATAAAATAATGAATGCAAGAATGAAAATTATAATCACCTACATGTAGCAGCTAGCCTGAAAACAATGCTTTGACTGACGTCCATCAACACTTTGCCAGCTCTCAATGAGCCTTAATTGCTATCTTGGATCACAGCTATTCAGGAAAAGACTGCTTGCTGTTTCCAGACCCTCAGGCTATGGTTCCACGGTCCGGAACCATAGCGCTTTGGACGGAGCGGAAATTCCGCTCTGTCTAAGCCCCGCCCCCTTTATGACGCGCGATCTTTCCGGAGGTGTTCAGGACACCTCCGGAACACCTCCGGAAAGAGTGCAGGGCTACATAGCCCTGTGTTAATTATGTTGCGGCGACGCACCGTCGCCGCAATACGCGAGGACATGCTGCGGTCTAAAAAGACGCGCCGCATGTCCGTTTACGCAGGTTTGCCACCTGCGTATTGTTACGCATAGTGGAGACGGGATTTCTTGAAATCCCCTCCACTATGCTGTAACATCTGGACGCTGCGTGTTTGGCGCTGCGCCAGCGCACAGCGCCAAACACGCAGCGTTTCCTGACCGTGGAAACTCACCCTCACAGTTATTGTCTCAAACTTCTCTGGACTCAGTCCTGTTCTCTGAAGAATGAGTCCCTCCTCTGACCTCTCTGAGTGCCAATTGTGGACCAATAAGCCACCAAACACACTCTTGGATAGAACTACAAACCTAGTCATGGACCATGTATATGCTTGTTATAGCACTGCTTTAGAAAATTTAGGAATTTATTATACCACTTTACCAATATGATTGCATTGAAAGAAAATTACAGTAGATATAAAATATATTTAGGAGTAATTCCAATTTTAAGGATAAAACTCAGAATGGCATTCCCACTGCAGCCTGTAAACAAAGACCAAGGCCATGTGAGAGCGGCATTGCTAGATATCAGGATTTGTTATTTTAGACTTTGTCAATTCTATATTTAAAAAAATACCTGGTCAATTGCTTGTTAATCATATCCGAAAATAATCAGCTTTGGTGCCAAAGGTATTTTGAGACTTTTACTAATTTCTTCTGTGACATATTTCCAGTGGTTAGTGCCGTAACTAGAGTCTGATGGGCCCCGGTGCTAGATTTTGACCAGACCTTCCATCCTGGTGTGTGTATACAGTATATATAAAAAAAACTTCCTTCTCAACCCCCAATGGGGGTGTTTTTTTAAAATTTTTGTCCTTCCTCATTCTCATCATCTTTACCTAGCCCTGCGGGATGCAGAGGTACTTGTAGCATGTCTGGACATCTGCTATATGCCCTGCTGGTAATTCCACTCCATCGTTCTTGACTACCTTGCCTCTCTTTATTACCAATCGGCCGCACTTCTCCAGTCTGAAGGACATACCAATGTCTTCGCTGTAGATCCTGATCAGTGAATGGATGTCTTGTTCGTTTTTCACATACAACTTGATGTCATCCATGTACAGGAGGTGGCTGATGGTGATTCACTCTTGAACTTGTATCCATAGCCAGACTCTGTAATTATCTGACTGAGGGGGTTCAAGCCTATGCGGAACAGCAATGGGGACAGTGAATCACCTTGGTATATGCCGCATTTGATGGTCACTTGTGCTGGTTGTCTTGAGTTAACTTCCAATGTTGTTCTTCATAGCCCCATTCAGTTTCTGAGGATGGTTCTTAATCTCCTGTTGTCATTGTAGAGAACCAAGCATTCACAGATCCATGTGTGTGGCATTGAGTCATAGACTTTCCTGTAGTCAATCCAGGCTGTGTGGAGATTGGTCTGTCTGGATCTTGAGTCTTGAGCGACTGCTCTATCTACTAGGAGCTGGTGCTTAGAGCCTCTGGTGTTGGTCCCAATGCCTACATTTCATCAGATCCAGGTTTTCTTGCCTTGTTCCTGAATGGTTTGTTCCAGTAGCCCACTTATCATCAGATTGTCCTGGTTGGTTCCTCAACATCTGATGCGGACTTTATTAATCCGGGCGACGTCCGAGCCGGCATGACTCTCTTTGTTTGTGACACTCTCATGTTTATTGAGGTAGGCACTATAGTGTTAGTAGTCTTGCCAAGGACCACTACTGGTATATTATGTCCAACAGGGCAGAGTCGGGATTTGAACCCCAAGTCTCCTATGTCGGTGGTTGTGCACTTTTAACAGCTACCTAAAGTAGTATTATAGTGTTAGGAGCCTTGGTATATACCGTAATGTACTTTAAAAATAATAATAATAAAATGTGAAAAACACAAGCAAAATATTATACAGATAAAAGGCATCAGAAAACGACGTGACCAGAATCTTCAAAGAAAAAAAATGTTCTGCTTTCAGTCTTTAGGACAGCTTGAAAAAGGTCCACATCTTGAACCAAAACGTCGCACATGGGCCATTAAACTGCACGTGAACCTTTACCTACTGGTGTACTGCCTTCAATTTTTGGGATATATATGTATATATATATATATCCCTCATCCTGGTATATACAGTGGGTACGGAAAGTATTCAGACCCCAGTAAATTTTTCACTCTTTGTTTCATTGCAGCCATTTGGTAAATTTAAAAAAGTTCATTTTTTTCTCATTAATGTACACTCTGCACCACATCTTGACTGAAAAAAAACAGAAATGTAGAAATTTTTGCAAATTTATTAAAAAAGAAAAACTGAAATATCACATGGTCAAAAAGATTCAGACCCTTTGCTCAGTATTGAGTAGAGAAGCTCCCTTTTGAGCTAGTACAGCCACGAGTCTTCTTCTCTAGGAACGTTTTTTGTATGCGGCAAAAAAACGGACAGTGCCTGAAGCGGCGCATCAGGCTTTTTGCTACAATTGAAGTCTATGGGTGCCGGATCAGGCAAAAGACTGATCCGGCCACCGGACTCCGCTTTCCCCCTCTGAGCATGCCTGGACTCAATCTCTCTTTCTCTCTCTCTCGCATCAGTTTTTCACAATCTGCACTGGATCCGTCTTTTTTAAACTTGGACGGATTGTGCCTGATTGTAAAAAACGGATGTGTGAAAGTAGCCTAAGACATTTAGTAGTGTAATTATCCTTTTGTAATTTTTGGTCTAACCTAGCTCTGAAATTGATGTAGTGTTTGTTTTCAACTCTATTTGCAATAATAAGTACAATTCAGTCCTTCAAATTGCCTGAAATCTTTACCCAAAAATGTTTACATTTGTCATCCTTTCTGAGTTATCATGACTAAAGGCTCGGTCCCGATTCATTAAAGCTTTTAGAAAACATAGTAAAAAGCTTTTAAAAGTCACAACATTTTGCAACTTTTGACATTTTCACGTCCAGTTTTTACTAGCTCCGCAAAAAAATGATTCACGGCATTTACTGGAATAAGACTAGTGGCGAGGCGCACATTACTTGTCAGATGCGCCGGATTCATTAGGAAGTTTGCATGCGCATGTGAGTTTTTTGCGATAGGCCATATGGGGCCTATAATATATGATTAATTTACCAGACTATAACCTCTCAAGATATATGGTTCACATGCGCATGTAAATTCCTTTTGCCTCTGAATGAACTTATCCACCTTGGGTAATTAGGAGGAGTAATCTAATCAAGTATAGCATTGATGATAGAAGCTGACTGTTAGGGCTGGCGGAACGCACCAAATAAATATAAATAATAGGTGCGTTCGCAGCCCTTGGTCCACCGTGCAGGCAGAGCCTGCTGCTAGTAAGATGGCGGTATAAGCGAACTCTGTTACTTCACAGAGTCGCAAACATAGATGCTGTGGCACTATATGGCGGTATAAGCGAACTCTGTTACACCACAGAGTCGCTGAGGTAGTGACGCAGAGATAGAGACTGTGTTCTGTTAACTCCACAGGGGTACACAGATAACTGCTGTGCAGATAGCAGTCCGTGGTCATGCAGTCAGCAGCGCAAACACGCAACTCCTCACCAGAGTAGCTGGTATTCTAGAGGCTATTTCAGCCAAGCCCTGAACACGTGCATACAAATCTCCTCACCGGAGGTGCCGGTATTCTAGGGGCTTATTTCAGCCGAGCCCTAACCACATGCATGCATGATCACACTGGCGCAAAGCACATAACACAATTGATACTAGCGCACGGCAGAGCGGTCATGCGCACCTTTTATAGTAGCAGCTACAGGACCTTCCAGAAAAGGACCAATGGGAGTCGCTGCTGTAACCGAGCATGTGACCCCTGATCTCCAATGGGAGATCTTGCCCTGGGCATGCTCAGATGGAGAAGCGCAGGACTTATTCCCAAAGACGTCTGCTCGCCGCTGACCAGTACTGGCTACAATAGCAGAGCCTGGAGAGGCAGCAGTAATCCTCTGCACAGTGTTAGACTGGGCGAGACGCTGGGACCGATGTCTCTGCTGAGCAGAGTCCACTGCGGCCGGAGACGGATGGGAGACCGCAGCAGGGATGGTTCGAGAGTCCCCTTGTGCAGAAGCGGGAACTCGACCACTAACACCCCTCCCTCTCCTTTTTTTATCCCTTTCTTGAGGGAAAAAGGGTTTAAAAAGACATGGCTATTGTCCCAACATGGATGTATAATTAACCTGATGAAGGCTTTTTCTCTCTCCAAGCCGAAATGTGTTGTTTTATTTTGTTTTTACTTTGTATCTTTTAAATAAACAACTTTCTTCAATAAGTTTTTTTTAAAAAAAAAAACAAAAAAACTCTTTTATAAGCTACCGTAATATAGCACACTATACAATTCTCGGGAACGCCGGCATTATACTGTTTTTTTGTATCCTTTCACGCTCTGAGTAATTGTAATGTTACTCATTATTATATTCGTTTTACCTGCTTTACAAAATCTTTTTAGTCTTAGTAAGAGAAGATTATGTTGGGCTTTTTCTAACAGGAAGGCTTTGTTTTCATCTTGTGCCATAAGCCAGTTTGCATGATTTTTCTAAATGGGACTGTTTGTGCAAACATATTACAATTTGGCTCCTTTTTCATTTCCAATTCTTTAGAGGGGTGGTCTGATACTTATAATGCACTTTATAAATATCTATCTTAAGTTTAACCCCTAAACACTTTTCTTTTGCTTAATTATAAAATTAGCTTCTTTTTTCTCTACACAGCTAATCCCTATGCCTGCTTTTTAACATTACTTCCTTTGACATTTTACTTAAGGGCAGTCTCAAACAGAACTTCACAGGACTCACCTCTTCATATCTTTTATGGGGAAACTCCCCTCCTGAAACAGAACGTCATCAGGGGATGATGTTCTGATTCGGGGGGTGATGGATAAGTGACTGCAACTTCAGTGGGTATTGCCACATTTCAACTGTGCCTGCTGCCCATATCTTCAATGGCTGCCGCCACAGTCTATACTTCTATTACAAACGTCTTTCCCTGAAATGAGGGGGAGATAACAATAGCAGGATGTGTGATAGCAGTGCTGCCCCACAGCTTCTATCACTACCCTCAAATAGATCATCATCAGGAGGTGGCATTGGTTTCACTCACCCTGCTTCTATCACCGACCCCTGATGGCATCTAATTTCAAGGGAAGAGACTGTGGTGTCAGAAGTAACGTGAGTGACAGCAGCACCAGACAGCTACCAATGAATTTAGCTCAATTAATATTAGAACATACTCATTTGTAGAATTGATGGTGGCAGTGAAAGGGCCAGCACCTGTCTCTTCCTATGAATGTTTTGCTTATCAGAATAATGTAGTGTAGCAATTTATCCCTAGAGTTAGACACAGATGCTGAGCTAACACTTTCACTGCAATCATATATGCTCTAAATGAGTCAGTTATTATATCAATGTAACCAAAGGCAGGCAAATAAATTGGGGAAAAGCAGGGGGAAGCCACTTACATGCAATTTTTAAGACATCAATTAACTCATTCACATCATATCACACACATGTATGTCATATGTCGTGCTGCTGCTTTTGATGCTGAGCTTGCATCTTTCCCAGCAGATGATGGCTCATTTTATTCAGCCATCAAGTGTTTTAACAGCAGCAGGTGGTGCAGAGCTCCGCTTGCATCTGCTAACCTGATAAATGCCACTGTTAATCTCTGCCAGCAACATTTAACACATGCCGCCAGGGGAGGAATCATTCCACTCTCCCATCGGCATGTCCTTGACAACATCTTGGGATGCAAATGAGTTGCCAGGACAGCTAGCGTTCTGTTGAAGACCTCCGTGCTTATCGTTATGATCCTACTGTGAAAGCCAGCCTGTAGCTGGTGTTCATAGGAGATTGTGATGTTAGCTATACATAGCAGTGCTAATCCACTGCTATGTACAGGGCGGGCCATGTATTATGGATACATCTAAATAAAATGGGAATGGTTGGTGATATCAACTTCCTGTTTGTGGCACATTAGTATATGGGAGGGGAAAAACTTTTCAAGATGGGTGGTGACCATGGCGGCCATTTTGAAGTCGGCCATTTTGGATCCAACTTTATTTTTTCCAATGGGAAGAGGGTCATTTTTTCTTGGATTAACCACATAAGGACCTTGCCACATCTGACCATTGTCACTTTATGAGGTTATAACTCTGGAACGCTTCAACGGATCCCGGTAGTTCTGAGATTTTTTTCTGTGACATATTGTGCTTCAGGATAGTGGTAAAATTTATTTGATATGACTTGCGTTTATTTGCGAAAAAATCATAAAAATGTAAAAGTTTGAAAATTTTGAAATTTTCTATATTTTTGCCAAATTTATGCTCTTAAGTTATGTCACACAAAATAGTTAATAAATAACATTTCTCACATGTCTACTTTACATCAGCACAATTTTTGAATCATAATTTTTTTATGTTAGGAAGTTATAAAGATTAAAAGTTGACCAGCTATTTCTCATTTTTACATCAAAATTTACAAAACCATTTTTTTAGGGACCACATCACATTTGAAGTGATTTTGGGGGCCTATATGAAAGAAAATACCCAAAAAGTGACACCATTTTAAAAACTGCAGCCATCAAGCTGTTCAACACCACATTCAAGAAGTTTATTAACTATTAATGTCTCCACGTGGCATATTGGCGCTTTGGACGCAGCGGATACTCACTCCACCCAAAGCGCTGCCGGCTTTT
>JARQOD010000001.1:337843023-337895406 GCA_033576555.1 Oophaga sylvatica | reverse complement strand
AAGTCCATAAAAAACGGGGGTCTTTAAAAGAGCAGGTTCAACCCAAAATTTCTTCAGAGTTCCTCAGTGGGAAAAACTCGAGTAAAAGGGCCAAAGGGGCTACAGAGTCAAGTCAAAAGGTTCACTGCACAAATTTCGAAGCACTGATTCTCATTTTGGCTGTTTTAAGAAAAAAGGGAAAAATCGGGGCGGAACATGCAAGCTGGAAACTCCATTTTACGGGGGAAAAAATACTAAACAAGACAAAAAAAAAGGCTGACAACAAACGATTTCAGGAAATATACAAAACCCTTTAATTACTCCCCCCAAAAGGAAAACCCCCCCCGGGATGACCTAAAGGGGGCTTTGTGGAAACCTTTAAAAAAACCCTACGGAGCCGAGGAGCTTTTAACGTTATTGCCCCGTTCCCATGATTTCCCCCGGGGGGTCCCCTTTCCATTTAACAATATTGTAATTTTTTCCCAAAACCAAAATCTAAAACCCTTTTCCACCACAAATTCTTTCCCTACCACGACTACACGGGTTTGGGCAAGGAGAAACCCCAAAAAAACAAAGGGGTCGCACCTTTGGGGGGGTCCCTAAAGACGGGGGGTTTCCCTCTTTTTCCCGGGCCCCTTTTTAAAGACACAACAACCATTTAAAAATTTTTACTGATTTTGGGGGGTCCAATGTCTTATGCCCCAACTTAACAGGCCCCCTTTTAAATTTAAAGTTTTGGGGGTTTTACACCAACCAAGTCTCCTACCTTAAACGGTGGGGGGTTCCCAAATTTTTCTCTTTTTCTTTACCTTTCTTGACCGATTCCAATTTTCCTTTAGGGAAAATCCATATTCTTCTTTTAAAAAAAATTTATTCTTTCCCCCACTGCTTAAAGGGGGTTTTAGGGAAATGTGGGGGGGAAAGGGTTGGATGATAACCTGATTTTAAGAAAAAGGGGGCGTTTTTGGGGGACCTGAAGTTTTTTTACTAACTCACTAATGGAAGAAAAAACCCAATCATCCTTAGGGGGCAATAAAACAGCCGGGGGAAAGCTCCGGATTAAATTTGGTTTTGTTCGGGGGTTCCCCCTTATTGGGGGGAAAAAAAAAAAGAAAGTTTTTCTTTAATGTCCAATGCTGCACAGAAAAATTTTGCCAAAAAAAAAAAGGGGGAAATTTAAACCCCCCGACCGAAATAACCCTCCGTACCCAGTAACGAAACACTCTTTCATCAAAATCGATTTTTTTTCGTGGGGGCCCACACAAGGGATAAAAAGACTGCCTTTGTTAGACGTCCCCAAACCCCCCCTAAAAAGGTTTTTTTCCCCCCCCGAGGGTTTTTAAAAACCACAATGAAAAATCCATAAAAGGGGGTCCCCACGGGGGGACGGGTAAGAGCTGAAAAGACCAGTTGGGGAGGCCCAGTTTTTGCATCTTGCACAGAATCCCAAAATAAGAACATAATTCAAAAAACCCTTTTCCGGCCCAAATGGGGGCCCCCCCAAAAAAAGAAAAGAAATTCCTTTTGGGCTTTGAATTCCCTATGCCCACTATCTTGGAATCGGAAGTTTTTTTACCCCTTTAAAAAACTTTTCAGGAATATACAGCGTTGTCCCTGAATCCACACACCATTCTTAAAGACAAGACTTACGTCCCTTGGGGGGTTGTGCCAAAAAGGAATCCGCATGGTATGCTTCCTTGATGTCCTTAAGTAGGTCTTGATTATGAATTACTCCTAGGAATCTAGAGTCAGGAAGAATAGTCTTAGGAGGAGTAATTGGACGTGTCTCTGCTGAGTAAATCCTAGAGAGTGCATCAGCCTTTCCATTGCGCGATCCTGATCTATAAGAGATGATAAAATTAAATTGGTTTAAGAAAAGATTCCAGCGAGCCTGGCGAGGAGTCAGGCACTTAGCCGACCTGATAAACTCAAGGTTACGATGGTCTGTCAGGACGACTATTTGCTGTGCAGCTCCCTGAAGAAGGTGTCTCCATTCTTTGAAGGCGGCAATAATGGCCAACAACTCTCTATTGCCCACATCGTAGTTCCTCTCAGCCGAAGACAACTGCTGGGAAAAGAAGGCACAGGGATGCAAGACATTCTTCTCACCTGTTCTCTGAGAGAGTATAGCTCCAACGGCACAGTCTGAAGCATCCACCTCTATTATGAAGGCAAGCTCGGGGTTGGGATGTACTAGGATAGGTGCAGTGGTAAATTTATCTTTTAGACGGGAAAATGCTTCCTGGGCTTGGGGAGTCCAGGAAAACCTAGACTCTTTCCGGGTAAGTTGAGTGATAGGTGACACTACCTCAGAGAAATTTCTAATGAAACGTCTATAGAAGTTGGCAAACCCGATGAAGCGCTGTACCTCCTTCACATTTCTAGGACTTGGCCAATCCTTGATGGCTTGGGTTTTGCTTCCATCCATACTAATTCCTTGTGTAGACAGTACATACCCCAGAAATTGAATTTCGGTCCTATGGAATTCACACTTTTCAAGTTTGATGTAAAGATGATTTTGTCTTAGACGTTCCAAGACCATTCTCACATGTCCATGATGTTCCTCTGTGGAGTTAGAAAAAATTAGAATATCATCCAAATAAATTACCACGAATGTATCTAGGAGATCCCTGAAGATGTCATTCACCAAGTGTTGGAAAGTGGCTGGGGCGGTACTCAGACCAAAAGGCATAACTAGATATTCAAAGTGTCCATAGCGTGACCTGAATGCAGTCTTCCATTCATCCCCAGGTCTAATACGGACTAAGTTATAGGCCCCACGAAGATCTAGTTTAGAAAAAATTTTGGCATGTCGCACTCTCTCCAATAACTCAGGGATTAAAGGCAATGGATAACGGTTTCTAATAGTAACCTTATTGAGTTCCCTATAGTCTACGCATGGTCTCAGAGATCCATCTTTCTTCTTTACAAAGAAGATGGGTGCACCTGCAGAGATGAGAGAGGGCGTATGAAGCCCTTGGCTAGATTTTCATCTATGTAATCCTTTAAAGCCTTTAGCTCGGGCCCCGCCAGGGGGTAGATCTTACCAAAAGGTATCTCTGCTCCAGGCAATAATTCAATTGGACAATCATATGGACGGTGAGGAGGAAGCTGGTCAGCGTTCTTCTTGTCACATAAATCCACATAGTCCTGGTATACAGCTGGTAGTTCAGGGACTGACATGATTCCTTTAGGAACAGAGCAAGCTGAAACTTTTGGACTCATCTGTTTCTCTGGAAAGTGTAATTCCTTGGTCTCCCAGTTAATGGTAGGATTCTGAGCCTGCAGCCATGGTAGCCCTAGAATAATGGGAAAGTGGGGAGAAGAGATAAGCATAAAGGACAGTTTCTCTTGATGATCTTTACCCATAAGAACCCTCAAAGGCTCTGTTTCCTGATCCACTGGTCCAGAGGTCAGCAGGGAGCCATCCACAGTTTCCATCTGTACTGGAGTAGCCTTCTTCACTGAACGTATTCCCTGTTTCAGAGCAAAGGAGACATCCATAAAATTTCCACTTGCCCCTGAGTCGATCATAGCAGAGCTAGACACCCAAGCTGAGTCAACCCAGAGTTTGATGGAAAGAAAGCAATGAGAATTGTTTTTCTTACAACTCAGCTGGGACACCGCTGAGGAAACTTGAAAAATGGCAGCGTTTACACAGTCAACGTCCTCAGAGGTAACGGAGTTTAAGTCCGAGAAATCAAGATCTGTTGCTGCAGATCTCTCTGGAGCCTGAGGCTCGGACCTGACAGATCCCCTCTCGCAACACTCACAATGAATGAGTGCTGCAGTAGTCTTACGAGAACGGCTGGGGCAGTTTATAATGAAGTGCCCTGACTTACCACAATAGAAACATAGATTCTCCTTAAAACGATGTTCCTTGCGTGCATCACTAACCCGTCGTTGTAAAGAGTCTACCTGCATGGGTTCAGGTTCAGGTTCCCGTGTAATCCTACTCAAAGGTTCCTTAGCTGGAGAGGAAGGTAGGAAAAGGTTAGTACGATTGCTTTCGAACCATCTCTCTTGCCTGCGTTCAGTCAGACGAGTATCAATACGGATGCAGTAGTTAATAAAGTCACCTAACGCAGTGGGAGGGTCGGCACAAGCAAGTTCATCCTTAATCAGTGGAGATAACCCCTTTTCGAAAAATAGATTTTTTGGCGGAACTGTCCCAGGTGGTATCAAGGGCCCATCTCCTGAAATCCAAGGCTTATTCAGCTACCGAGTGCTTACCTTGGCGCAAAGCTAACATGGCTGCTTCAGCTGTTGCACCTCGATTGGGGTCATCAAACACCTGCCCCATGGCTGAAATAAAATCATCAAGGTGATTCAAACAATCATCCTCAGTCTCAATCAGAGGGTTTGCCCACATTAAAGCCTTGTTGGTAAGCAACATAATTATAGTAAGCACCTTAGATTGTTCAGTGGGAAATTGTGAAGCATGTGCAGAAAAAAAAAGATTGCATTGATTAATAAATCCCCTGAATTTCTCACGTTCACCGCCAAAACGAAAAGGGGGCAACTTGGGAATCCCAGCACTCGGGTCTACGGCAGGAGCCTGAACTCGCCCCTCTAGAACCTCAATCCTGGCTCGCAAATCCTGGGTAGTCTGTCCAACCACTTGCAAATTGTGATTATTGAGGTCCTGTAGATTTGTAAAACGGGTCTTTATATTCTGCAAATCTGCAAGGATATTATCAGTCACTCCGCAAAGTTCCTTTATGCGGGCCTCCATTTTCCAGATCTTTTAAGACAGGATTACTGGAAGAAGAGGAGAGAAAAAAAAAAAACAATAGTGTTCACCTGTGGCAACACTGCAGAGAGAAAAAAAAATTAAGGGAACTGCTCACCTGGAATGGTTGTGAGAAGTCACAACCACTATCATCACAGAAAGTTTCAACCAGACATCTGATATCCAGAGTTACAGCAGACAAAAAAGAGAAAAGAAAGGAAAAAAAAAAAAAAACAATAGTGTTTACCTGTGGTAACACTGCAAAAAGAAAAAACTTAAGGGAATTGCTCACCTGGAATGGTTGTGAGAAGTCACAACCACTGTCATCACAGAAAGTACAACCGGACGTCTGATATCCACAGTACAGCAGACACAGCCTTCCAGACCCAGCAGACACTAACGTTTTGGCTTCAGAATCTTGTAATGTATGTAGTACAGTTCATATAGCGTCTTGTGCTTGGGTGCGATGAAAACACAGGAGTCACAGGTTTGATATAGAAAAGTCCTGTATTACTTCATACAAGTTGGCAGAAATAGTCACACAGTTTGCAGACACAGAAACAGGAGACACAGCAGGCCAGAGTAATCCAAGCTCAGCAATCACTCTCCAATTCAGATTCAGGATCTTCTTCTCTGTTACCGTAAGTCCATGCAAACGTGGGTCTTTCAAAGAGCAGGGTTCAGAGTCCACAAGTGCTTCAGAGTTCCTCAGTAGGAATAACTGGAGTACAAGGTCCAAGGCTTACAGGAGTCAAGTCACAGGTTCACTGCAGGCTAGATTCTGAAGCACTGATTGCTCAGCTGTGGCTGCTTAAGAAGCAAGAGAGAGAATCAGGGCGGGAACATGCAAGCTGGAAACTCCATTTTGACTGAGGGCAAGATAGCTGCAGCAAGACAGAAAGTAAAATGGCTGACGAACAAACTGAGTTTCAGGAATATATACATAGAACCTTACAGGCTCACTCATCACTAGATAACACCTTATCCGAGTGCGCTCACTCATCACTAGTGATAACACGTTCTCCGAGCACACTCGCTCATTACTAGAGCTAACACCTTATCCGAGCACGCTGGCTCACTCATTACTAGATAACACCTTATCCAAGCGCGCTCACTCATCACTAGTGATAACACCTTCTCCGAGCACACTCGCTTATCACTAGAACTAACACCTTATCCGAGCACGCTGGCTCACTCATCACTAGATAACATCTAGTGATAGCGCATTATCCCAGCACGCTCGCATCACGATACATCCCACCTCGTATAGTCTCATTATCCCAGCACGCTCGCTCATCGCTAGTGTTAGCGCATTATCCCAGCACGCTCGCTCATCACTAGTGTTAGCGCATTATCCCAGCACGCTCGCTTATCACTATTGTTAGCGTATTATCCCAGCACGCTCGCTCATCATATGATAGGCATTATCCTAGCCGCTCGCTCACTAGCTCATTATCCCAGCACGCTCGCTCATCGCTAGTGTTAGCGCATTATCCCAGCACGCTCGCTCATCACTAGTGTTAGCGCATTATCCCAGCACGCTCGCTCATCACTATTGTTAGCGTATTATCCCAGCACGCTCGCTCATCACTAGTGATAACACCTTATCCGAGCGCGCTCGCTCATCACTAGTGATAGCACCTTATCTGAGCACGCTCGCTCATCACTAGGGATAGCACGTTGCTCGCTCATCACTAGTGATAGCACCTTATCCGAGCATGCTCGATCATCACTAGTGATAGCACCTTATCTGAGCACACTCGCTCATCACTAGTGATAACACCTTATCCAACCACGCTCGCTCATCGCTAGAGATAACGCGTTATCTGAGCACGCTCGCTCATCGCTAGAGATAACGCGTTATCCGAGCACATCTCGCTCATCACTAGTGATAGCACCTTATCCGAGCACACTCGCTCATCACTAGTGATAACACCTTATCCGACAACACTCGCTCATCGCTAGAGATAACGCGTTGTCCGAGCACACTCGCTCATCGCTATAGATAACACCATAATAGCCTGTTTACGCTGGCACACTGCGTGGTAATATGCATGCGAAACGGTCAGGAATACATCGTTCAGTGCCGATAGCTTGCCATTGTTCTCGTCAGCTCAAGTCTTGTTTTCATAGGAAAATGTGTTGCTGAGAACGGTAATCTTTTGAGCAAAGCAAAGGATCATTTCACCCAATGATCGAGCGTTTTGATTGTTCAGCCTCATAATCGTACAGTGTAATTGCACCATAAGGCAGGTCTGATAAATATTCCCCATTGTAGTTAACAGTAAAGGAGGCTATTGTAATAGTTGCAACTTTTTTTTGTTTGCACCTAATTCATTTTTCTGTTTGTGCCTTTTCAGTCTATTTTATATGTGCATGCTGGTTTATTTTTGTATATTACGCTTTGTAGACAGTCTCTCAATTCCAGATGTTTTCGCAATTTTGTAATTCATCAATTGCGACGTTTTAAAAAATTGCACATTTCACTCCAGTTTGCTGTATTTTTTAGTATACCAGTTCTTTGGCACAAATTTTGTGACTTTTGTCCGTCACAAAAATTTTGGCTCTTCGGCGTGCTTGAACATATTTTTTACAGTCCCTGCGCCTCTATGTCTCGCGGCTGTTCAACAGCCACAATACATGTAGGGATTCCTGTTTGTTAGGCGATCCCTGCATGTGTTACAGCTGTCGAACAGCCGCGAGACATAGAGGCTCGGGGACTGTAAAAAATATTGTTAGAGCACGCCAAAGTCACTCAGTTAGCACACGAGCATTCTCCGATAACACCTTATCCGAGCACGTTCGCACATCATTAATCTTTAACCGTTTTTGTGACTTTTTATCTCCAAAAGTCACATCTTCTACTAAAACGTTGCAAAATTTGAACAAAAATATTTAGCGTACATATAGCAGTCCATTGGGGGATTTGCGCAAAAATATTGTGACTTTCTAATAAGTTGCAGTTAATCTGTTGAAACTTCAACCCTTCCAATGAAATGTAAAAATAAAAAAGGAAATGAATGTCTATAAAACAGACTTTAAAAAAGGTGCAAGTTAAAAAGTAGAATTAGGGGCAAATGAAAAACGCCAAAAAAAAAGGGTGTGATTGCAGTAATGAATGATGCCCTTAGTATCATCATACATATGATGAGCAGGTTTAGATGATGTACCCTTGCTCTTCAGTCATTGCTGGGTATGAAATTGGATCCGATTTTATGCATTAAGGAAATGTACCGTAATTTGTCTGCGTACGCACTAAATAGCCTGATTCAGAAAATGGAGTCTAAGTGCTAACTGCTCTATCGTGTGTGTTAAATAAGAAGTGAACAGACAGCGTTGAATTAAAAATGAATCAGACTTCATATCTACATAAAACTGATATTGAATTATCGACTGGGTCTCTGATTTCTGGGTCTTGTGCGCCAATAACTGGCGCGTCTCTCAACCTCTTGACCTTTTCCTCCGTTGCTCATCTCCCTAAAGATTTCACTTGACTACACTGATTTAATGAACATGATGAATTTTTCCAACATACCGTCCTATAAAGTGACTCATGGTAAGCGTGACCAGACGCCAATGACCCTTGAAGAAGATGGGAGTTGTGGCTCCCTGTGCGTGTCGGACCCTTTTCTGGAAGGTTCTCTCTTACCCAGCATTTTCTTTTCACGTAACATTGCAATTGTGGATTGTGTAAGTAGAATATTCCTCATTGATTCTTTCCTACGTATTTTGTTTTTGGTAATATAAATGCTCATTGTGTGTATGTACAGTATGTATGTGTGTGTATATATTGTAACATTTCCAGGGGTATTTAGCTCTAGGATCGCTGTCTGGGTAGACAGAATGGCACGGAAACAGTTCATTCAGACAGCAGTTTGGTGAAAACTGGCCGCAACCAGTTTTATTAAAGTCCACAGCACACAGATAAAAACAAAGCATAAACAGAAAACCTGGGCTTGTCTAGCCTCTAATTACACTTAGATAGATGGCCCTCTCTATACGGGACCCAGACTCTACCAGTCTGTGCCCAAAACAACACATATGATCTCTGTTACCAGTATGGAGTTTCACAGACACTCCTCTTTATGTCTGAAGGCAACTCCAACATCCAGACTTGAGAGAGGTCACCTCCTATTCAGTAGTCACCAGCATGGAGTGTCGCAGAGTCTCCTCTTTGTGTCCGGGGTACCTCGAGCACCCAGACAGAGAGAGCCCACCTCCCGGAGTCTCCTTCCGTGCCTGGACTCCTGTCCAGACTGAATGAGCTCTTTGACTGTGCTCCCAAGCACCTACTTCTGGCTTCCTAATCAACACCTGAGTGGATTCAGGTCTGAGCTGCAAGCGTGTACTGAATGGCAGGTGTAGTGACCTTTCTTTACCACCAGGTTTACAAACCCACACATTTCGCTCATACCAGTCAGCAAGGTACTTAGGTGAAATATACACCTCATTCACCACATATTCCTTCACTGTCTCACATATCCCCTTCCTCTTCTCCAGACCGGAGGGCTGGTCATCCAGACCGGAGGGCTGGTCAACAATCCAACAGAGACAGTGAACTCTGGACCAGTCATGGCCCTCATCAGCTTCATCCTCACCACTGTCATAGCCAACATCAGTTTTCTCTTCATCTGAAGCACCCGCACTACCCTGTACCCTCCCAGGCCTATACTCTCTGCGGGCCTCGGGTATCCTGCACGGTTTCATCTTGACTTTAGTGCCAGCCTCAGTCTCGGTATAGTGGCTCACCAGATAAGTACGACCAGGCACGTCAGAACAGCTCTGCTGATTCTTCCTCAGAAACTTTCGTACCTCCTGTTTTTGGGGCACTGACCCTGTGTCCCCAACTGTCACAGGAGGTATAGGGGTTTTCTCTAATTCCCCTGAACTTTCTTTAGCACATCTACTTTCTTAAATATCAGCTGATTCATAAATTCTATCTCACAGAACCCAAGCGCCTCTGTTATGGTCTCTGACCATTCCGAGCCACACTGTTCAAACGATTGGCACTGTAGAGGGAGCTGATCGTTTTTCTTGGTCGGTACACCTAATTTATCCCCTTCTGGTACAGGCTCACTTTGCATAAGACTCAGAGCTCTTACTTCTTTCTCCAGGAGATCCTCATGGCTACGCATCTTCTCCTGTAGTTGTTGGACGTCCTTTACGTCTTCGGCCCCTTTTTCAGGCTCTTCTGGTAGGACATGCTCAGAAGCCCTACCATCAGTCTTCTTTTCCACCACGTTCTGCATCCCATCTGAGCTCCCGTGTATCGGCAGCGGCAACGGAGCGACACATCGCCCCTCCCACTCACTGGGACGTGGTTCAAGTGTAGACTCCATGAAAATGCGCCTGAGCTCACCAAGGCCAACCCGAGGTCTCAAAATCTCATCTTGGGATTTATCCAGATCCTTTGGGTCGCTCGGGAACTCCGATGGCGCACCGGGCGCCAAACTTCCGGCCCGAGCTTCGCGAGTCGCAGCCACGGATCCGGACAGTACACCGTCCACGCCGCTGTCTCCGGCAGAAACATATTCCGGGGCAGAGTCATTCCCCACATCTTCAGTCTTGTTCCTCACAGCTTCACTTGAGACATCAGCCTCTGTTGAGGCACCTGGCCTGGTGTCCACCACTTCCATGGCTTTCTCCACCTCTGCAGCATCACCTTCCGAGTCCTTGGCCTGATGCAGATCCACACCATACATTGATAACTTCTCATTTTCAACAGCATCCACTTGTGCTGTGTTCAGTTTCAGAGTCCTGTCTTTCACCTTAGTCTTCGCCAGGGAACCGGCCAACGGTACAACATCTTCAGATGCCATCCTCCGTCCGACTGCAAGGTCAGCCTCAGCCTTCCTCTCAGGACTCTCAATCTCCTCTGCTACCATGCCTTCCTCACTTGCACTGGTTGCTTTATTGTCATCAGATGACTCACTATCACCACCACTATCCCTGTCTGACCCCCTTTTCTCAGCCACATCTGGCTCACTTCCAGGGTTAGACACTTCATTTTCATTCACATCCGGCTCACTGTCAGGGTTATACAATTCATTCTCATTCACATCTTGATCTGGAACCTTAGTTAACATGTCATCCACAACATTAACTTCACCATCTGGTCCCTGGTTTCCCTCAGGTGGTCCCTCAAGTATGTGACTATGTGATAACCCCAGCACTATACTTCCATATAGCTCAGATACCAGGAGCTGACTTACGACCTCTCCCTGGACTTCAGTGTCCCTATACAATAGGTTATTGTTCATGGCAGCATGAGGAAACCTCTCCTCAGAGCCAGGCTCTTGGGGAACCTCATTCAGAACAATTACATTTTCCTGTGCCGTTTTAAGAGTGGGGTCTCGCACCGGCTCACTCCCAAAATTGTCACAGGAGCCAGGCAGGTCAGGGACACTCGGTTCCCGAGAACCACCATCCTCGTCTCCCAACATCACCTGCAAAGAAATGTCATCTTTATCACGGTCATCATCATGATCATCATTATCATTATCAATATTATCATGGTCATCATCATTATCACATAAGTTTAACGGCCCACTAGCATTGTGTTCCGCCCCTCGGGACTGCGCACCCTCAGTAGGAGCTTCATCACACTGTCCATCAGAAACATTTTTCCCCCAGAGATCCTTAGACCGGGGAAAGTCATTACCCAATATAACGGGGTGCACCAGGGTCTTCACTACCCCCACTTCATATGAAACCTCCCCGAGTTTGGGGACCAAGTCCACGGCAGTCTCTGGGTAGACTTTGGTGTCTTCATGGATGTACACCACACTCAGGTGCTTATCAGGGATGAAGTCCCTATCACTCAGGCTGTCACATACGGAAGTCACTGGACTCTCTGAGTCCAAGAGGGCCTGTGCTGGGCAGTCACTTACAACCACCGGGGACCCCTGTGGTCCAGTCTCTTCGGCTGAGGTGGACACACACACAGGCTCTGCGCAGGGAGAGAGGGATCTGCCAACATCACAACACATAGGCTCCCCCTCTATTGGACAGTTGGCTGCAATTTCACACCAGCTCCAACACTGTCCATCACACTCTCCCACCCACATGTCCCCTCGGGCCTGAACCCGCTTATCAGCATACCCCATGTCCCCAACAGCTGGAACGCTCTTACCGGGAGAGTTCAGCGTCCGGGAACTCTGAAGTGACGTCCGCTCAGACGGCTGGTCACGGAGGCAGTCTTTGGGGCCAAAGTACCTTTCTCTCTGTACCTCAGGAGGAAGTGCTCGGGTGTAGCGGTCCACTGTCACCTTTTCGACCCTTTGGGCAGTGTTGCTGACGGCAGACTCCCAACTGTATCTCCAGTCATGGACTCTCCTGGCACGGGCTGCAACCGTAACACCCAGCCGGGTAAGAATCGCCGCTTTCAACTTGGCATAGTCTTCGCTGTCCTGCTTGCTCAGGTCAGCCCAGACTTTTTGGGGTTCCTCAATCAGATAGGGTACGACCGCCATGGCCCATTCAGATAGTGGCAGATTCTCCTTCTCTGCCAGTCTCTCAAACCTAGTAAGATATACCTCCACATCATCACGAGGTGTCATTTTTCTCAAGGACCGTCTTACCGCCTTCTTTATAGCGGACAACGCAGGTGCCTTCACAACATTACTCTGGGACGAGGTGCTGAGAGCTGCAATCTGCTCCAACAACCGGTTATTCTCCTGCTGCTGCTGCAGGCGCTGCTGCTCCATGCTTCGCTGGGCCTGCACCAGGTACTCAATGAGCTCCTTCATACTGCCGGACTCATCTGTCTCAATCACAGCAGTCTTATGTTGCACATTAACTTGCGCCATTTGTTCAAACAGCGCCTCCATGCTGTCATCCATGCTGTCAGACTTCTCTGTCTTCACAACTGTAGTCTTCACTCAAGACATACACACTACACAGCTTTTTTTTTTTTTTTCCTTTGCAAAGTCTATTAGGGCTACTGTCTCTTTAAGACTGCTCCACAAACTTTTCTTTTGCTGCTGCACATTCCACAGTCATTTTCACAACAAGTTCAGCTTTGCTGTGCATACTTTTTCTTTCTGCAGACCCTATCAGGGCCACTGTCTCTCCAAGACTGCTCCAAACAGACGTTTCTGCTGACACACTTTTTTTTTTTTTTTCTGCTGCTATTTCAATAGACTTCACCTTTAATGCTGTCTCTCGCCACTGTGCTGCATACACACTCCAGCACTAACTGTATCAGGCACTGCGCTGCCCCAGCATTCTCCGCCAATTGTAACATTTCCAGGGGTTATAGCTCTAGGATCGCTGTCTGGGTAGACAGAATGGCACGGAAACAGTTCATTCAGACAGCAGTTTGGTGAAAACTGGCCGCAACCAGTTTTATTAAAGTCCACAGCACACAGATAAAAACAAAGCATAAACAGAAAACCTGGGCTTGTCTAGCCTCTAATTACACTTAGATAGATGGCCCTCTCTATACGGGACCCAGACTCTACCAGTCTGTGCCCAAAACAACACATATGATCTCTGTTACCAGTATGGAGTTTCACAGACACTCCTCTTTATGTCTGAAGGCAACTCCAACATCCAGACTTGAGAGAGGTCACCTCCTATTCAGTAGTCACCAGCATGGAGTGTCGCAGAGTCTCCTCTTTGTGTCCGGGGTACCTCGAGCACCCAGACAGAGAGAGCCCACCTCCCGGAGTCTCCTTCCGTGCCTGGACTCCTGTCCAGACTGAATGAGCTCTTTGACTGTGCTCCCAAGCACCTACTTCTGGCTTCCTAATCAACACCTGAGTGGATTCAGGTCTGAGCTGCAAGCGTGTACTGAATGGCAGGTGTAGTGACCTTTCTTTACCACCAGGTTTACAAAGCCACACATTTCGCTCATACCAGTCAGCAAGGTACTTAGGTGAAATATACACCTCATTCACCACATATTCCTTCACTGTCTCACAATATATATATATGTGTGTAAGTATGTGTGTTGTGTGTATATATATATATATATATATATATATATATATATATATATATATATAGTGCCTACAAGTAGTATTCAACCCCCTGCAGATTTAGCTGGTTGACACATGCGGAAATAACTTGGCATTGTGACATTTGTACTGTAGATCAGCCTGGAAGTGGGAAATGCACTGCTGCAAAAATTTTTGTTTTAATTTTTTTTTTTTTTTTTTTAAAAACGTTAAAAGTTAATTCAGAGTGTCATTTATTATTCAACCCCTCAAACCACAAGAATTCTTTTTGGTCCCCCTAAAGTATTAAGAAGTAGTTCAGGCACCAAGAATAATGAGCTTCACATGTGTGGATTAATGATCTCTTTTGCCAGCCTTTTCTGACTATTTAAGACCCTCCCCAAACTTGTGAACAGCACTCATACATGGTCAACATGGGAAAGACAAAGGAGCATTCCAAGGCCCTCAGAGACAAGATCGTGGAGGGTCACAAGGTTGGCAAGGGGTACAAAACCCTTTCCAAGGAGTTGGCCCTACCTGTCTCCACTGTTGGGAGCATCATCCGTAAGTGGAAGGCTTATGGAACTACTGTTAGCCTTCCACGGCCTGGACAGCCTTTGAAAGTTTCCTCCCGTGCCGAGGCCAGGCTTGTCCGAAGAGTCAAGGCTAACCCAAGGACAACAAGGAAGGAGCTCCGGGAAGATCTCATGGCAGTGGGGACATTGGTTTCAGTCAATACCATAAGTAACGTACTCCACCGCAATGGTCTCCGTTCCAGATGAGCCCGTAAGGTACCTTTACTTTCAAAGCGTCATGTCAAGGCTCGTCTACAGTTTGCTCATGATCACTTGGAGGACTCTGAGATAGACTGGTTCAAGGTTCTATGGTCTGATGAGACCAAGATCGAGATCTTTGGTGCCAACCACACACGTAACGTTTGGAGACTGGATGGCACTGCATACGACCCCAAGAATACCATCCCTACAGTCAAGCATGGTGGTGGCAGCATCATGCTGTGGGGCTGTTTCTCAGCCAAGGGGCCTGGCCATCTGGTCCGCATCCATGGGAGGATGGATAGCACGGCCTACCTGGAGATTTTGGCCAAGAACCTCCGCTCCTCCATCAAGGATCTTAAGATGGGTCGTAATTTCATCTTCCAACAAGACAACGACCCAAAGCACACAGCCAAGAAAACCAAGGCCTGGTTCAAGAGGGAAAAAGTCAAGGTGTTGGAGTGGCCTAGTCAGTCTCCTGACCTTAACCCAATTAAAAACTTGTGGAAGGAGCTCAAGATTAAAGTCCACATGAGACACCCAAAGAACCTAGATAACTTGGAGAAGATCTGCATGGAGGAGTGGGCCAAGATAACTCCACAGACCTGTGCCGGCCTGTTCAGGTCTTATAAAAGACGATTATTAGCTGTAATTGCAAACAAGGGTTATTCCACGAAATATTAAACATAGGGGTTGTATAATAATTGACCCACACTTTTATGTTTAAAATTTATTAAAATTCAACTGAGCAACATAACTTTTTGTTTTGTAAGATTTATGCTTCTGTTAATAAATCCTACTCTCGTTTGCAGTTTGAAGGCTCTAACTCATTTGCATCTTATCAAACCAGCTAAATCTGCAGGGGGTTGAATACTACTTGTAGGCACTGTATGTATATATGTATATATATATATATATATATATATATATATATATATATATTTGATTTCGTTCTGTATTTTAGCACTCACATCCTAGAACACTGGACCCATTTATTAATCATAATTGATGCCTATATTCATGCATCAAACCGCACAAGTAGCACTGTATACTAACATCCTATCCGCAGCTAGCTGCCCATTTATTGTGTATATTTATTACTTATTCCATAAGTCGCACATTACATCATATAGCACTGTATGGTTTGTGTATAAAACAGAATTCCCCAAAAAGTTGTAACGCTGTGTGAAATGTAATGAAAACAAGAATCCAATGATTTGGAAATCTCCTAACCGTATTTTTTTTCACAACAGACCATATAGAAAGTTGTAAGTTTTTTGTATTTTTTATTTGAAAATAAAAACTAATTGAAAAAATTGATGGCAGCAACACGTGGCAAAAAAAAAAATTAAGACCGAGTTAACAAAAGGCTGGAAACCTTAGAAAAACAACTGGAGGGTCAGTTTTCAACTAAATCACATGACTGTACAAAAAGAGCATGATAGAAAGGCAGAGTCTCTTAAGAAGTAAAGCTAGTCGGAGGTTCATCAATCTGTGAACAACTGCGTCTAACGATTGTGGAAGAAATTCAGAAAATGTTCTTCAATTTAAAATTGCAAAGACTTTGAATTTCCCCACCATCTATGGTACCTTATATCCTCAAAAGATTCAGAGATTCTGGAGAAATTCATGTGGACAAGGCTGACGGTCAATTATGGATGCTCACGATCTGCGAGCCCTCAGGCGGCTCAGGCGTGATTAAGTTGCTTCACTGCAGAGGCTCATGAATATGTAGAGAAATCATTGTCTTTGAGCACAGTTCGCCATGCAATCCACAAACGCAAGTTAAAGTTGTATCGTGAAAAGAAGCTGCCATATATCAAGACATTCCAGAAATGCTGCCATCTTCTCTAGGCCAAAGCTCGTTTGAAATGGACTGCCGCAAAATGGGAAAACTGTTCTGTAGTCAGATGAAGCAAAATGAGAAATTCTTTCTGGAAAGCATGGATGCTGTGTCCTGTGTACTCAAGAGAAGGACCATGCAGCTTGTTATCAGTGCACAGTACAAGCGCCTGCATCTCTGATAATATGGGGGTACATTAGTGCTTATGGCATGGGTAGAATACACTACAAAAAAGGCGCTGTCAGTGCTGAGCGTTATATAGTGGTTTTAGAATAACATATGTTCCCATCCTGGTAATATCTATTTCAGGGAAGGCCTTGCATATTTCAGCAGGATAATACTAAACCACATACTGTATCCATCACAGCAACATGGCTTCTCAGAAGAACAGTTCTGCTGATGAACTGGCCACCTGCAGTCCAGACCTTTCACCAATATAAAACATTTGGCATGTGATGAAACCAACAATCCGCAAACAAGATCCAGGACTGTTGAGCAGCTAGAATCCTGCATCAAACAAGAATGGGACAACGTTCCCCAAAATAGAGAGTGATCTCCACCCTTCCAAGACATTTACAGACTGTGGTAAAGAGAGAGGGGATGCTACCCGATAGTAGACATGGTCCTGTCCCGACTTTTTTGAGATGTGTTCCTGCCATCAATTTTGAAATTACCATATATACTTGAGTATAAGCCTACCCGAGTATAAGCCGACCCCCCTAATTTTGCCACAAAAAACTGGGAAAACTTATCGACTCGAGTATAAGCTTACGGTGGAAAATGAGATTATGCCCCGTATGCTGCCCCATGTGTTATGCCCCATATGCTGCCCCATGTGTTATGCCCCACAAGATGCTCCATGTATTGTGCCCCCATAGATGCTCCATAGATTGTGCACCCATAGATGCCCCCATAGATGCTCCATAGATTGTTCCCCCATAGATTGTGCCCCCATAGATGCTCCATAGATTATGCCCCCATAGATGCTCCACAGATTATGCCCCATAGATGCTCCTTAGATTATGCCCCCATAGATGCTCCATGTATTATGCCCCCATAGATGGCCTATGTATTATGCCCCATAGATGCTCCATAGATTATGCCCCCATAGATGCTCCATAGATTATGCCCCCATAGATGCTCCACAGATTATGCCCCCATAGATGCTCCATGTATTATGCCCCCATAGATGCTCCATGTATTATGCCCCCATAGATGCCCCATGTATTATGCCCCATAGATGTTCCATAGATTATGCCCCCATAGATGCTCCATAGATTGTGCCCCCATAGATGGTCCTTAGATTATGCCCCATAGATGCTCCATGTATTATGCCCCAATAGATGCCCCATGTATTATGCCCATGATGCTCCATATTATCCTAGATGCTCCATAGATTATGCCCCATAGATGCTCCATAGATTATGCCCCCATAGATGCTCCATAGATTGTGCCCCCATAGATGCTCCTTAGATTATGCCCCCATAGATGCTCCTTAGATTATGCCCCCATAGATGCTCCATGTATTATGCCCAATAGATGCCCCATGTATTATGCCCCCATAGATGCTCCATGTATTATGCCCCATGTATTATGCCCCCATAGATGCTGCATTGAATAGGCCCCTTATGCTGCCGCGCTGCTGCAAAAAAAGACATACTCACCTCTCGTCGCTGGGGGCCAGGTGCCGGTGTCCTGAGCAGGCGGGTACACCGGCGCGCTATGGGGGACAGGTGCTGGTGTCACCGCTCGCTCAGGGCCCCGGCACCTGTGATATTTACCTGTCACCCAGTCCACCGCTGAGCACCGCTGTCTTCCGGGTTCTCCAGCAGTGAATGATCAGGCAGAGGGCGCGGCGCGCAGTAACCACGTCATCACGCCCTCTGCCTGAACATCGCAGCAAGAGGACCCGAGGACACAGCGGCGAGCAGCGGTGGAACGGGACGGGTAAATATCGCTTATACTCACCCTTCCGCCGGCGTGTCTCTGCCCTGCTCTTCTTCCCGCAGTCTCCGGCTCCAGAGTTCAGCGGTCACGTGGTACCGCTCATTAAAGTCATGAATATGTGCATATTCATGACTTTAATGAGCGGTACCACCTGACCGCTGAACACTGGCGCCGGAGACCGTGGGAGAAGAGCAGGTGCTGCAGAGACCGCGCCGGCAGAGGGGTGAGTATATAGAACAGCTGCGCTCGGCCTCCCCCCTGTATATGACTCGAGTATAAGCCGAGAGGGGGACTTTCAGCCCTAAAAAATGGGCTGAAAATCTCGGCTTACACTCGAGTATATACGGTAGTTAATTTATTCAAATGAAATGGAAACATGTCCAATGTTCTCCTAATATGTGTTCTTTGTTCTGCTGTGAATAAAATATGGCTATAACAGATTTCCAAATCATTGCATTCTTGTTTTCTTTTACATTTTACACAACGTCTGCGCTTTTTTTTGTTATTGGGGTTGTATGTTCTTATTTATTTGTCATTCTATAGTCGCACCTTACATCACATAGTGCTGCAGTAAATCTGCTTCTATCTATCTATCTCATGGCACCTAAGGATTTCTTCCCTGGCACAATACCTCTTACTATTGGCCACCCTGATGCATCTATCCCATTGGTTCCCGCCTTCACCGCATGTGATTTCAAACGTTACCGGCCTCTGCATCTCCGCAACTGAAATACTGATCGTTCATTGGCGCTCCTCGCTGATGTACTACACCGAAACAGACACCTTTGAAATGTCCATCGCCTCCAGGAGTATGCACCGAATACGGACTTTCATTACTAATATGCGCCTCCGGTTTGTGGTGAGCCTAACCTTCTATTGACTAATCCAGGGAGGGCAAATTAATTTTCCCAAGGGGCCACATGAGAGACCGTGACTGTTGTGGAGGGAAGTACCAATAGGCCAGAATTAATTCTGCTCAATATTAATATCGATATATAATTATTATATTATTGATAATTTTATTAATATTGTATCACTTAATATTGAGCAGAATTAAGTATGCTGACACCCCCTATATATCGTTGGAATCCAAGCACAGCCACTTCTGTATATCGTATGCGCCCCCCAACTGCCCCTTATATGCAGCGTGAGCCCCACAAAACCTCCCTATATACAGTGCATGAGCCCCACACAGCCTCCCCATATACAGCATGAGCCCCACACAGCCTCCCTATATATACTGAATGAGCCCAGCACAGCCTCCCCATATACTGCATGAGACCCACATAGTCTCCCTATATATACTACATGAGCCCCACACAGCCTCCCATATACACTGCATGAGCCCCACACAGCCTCCCTATATACACTGCATGATCCCCACACAGCCTCCTTATATACACTGCATGAGCCCCACACAGCCTCCCCATATACTGCATGGTCCCCACACAGCCTCCCTATATACACTGCATGAGCACCACACAGCCTCCCCATATACTGCATGAGCCCCACGCAGCCTCCCCATATACTGCATGAGCCCCACACAGCCTCCCTATATACACTGCATGTGCCCCACACAGTCTCCCTATATACTGCATGAGCCCCACACAGCCTCCCTATATAATGCATGAGCCCCACACAGCCTCCCTATATATACACTGCATGAGCCCCACACAGCCTCCCTATATACACTGCATGAGCCCCACACAGCCTTCCTATATACAGTCATGGACAAAAGTTTTGAGATTGACACAAATATTAATTTTTACAAAGTCTACTGCTTCACTTTTTCTAATGGCAATTTGCATATACTCCAGAATGTTATAAAGAGTGATCAGCTTAACAGCAATTACTTGCAAAGTCAATATTTGGCTATAAAATGAACTTTATCCCCCAAAACACATTTCAACATCATTGCAGCCCTGTCTTAAAAGGACCAGCTAACCTCTTTTCAGTGATTGCTCCATTGACACAGGTGTGGGTGTTGATGAGGACATGGCTGGAGATCAATCTGTCATGATTAAGTAAGAATGACACCACTGGACACTTTAAAAGGAGGCTGGTGCTGGACATCATTGTTTCTCTTCTGTTAACCATGGTTATCTCTACAGAAACACGTGCAGTCATCATTGCAATGCACAAAAATGGCCTAACAGGGAAGAGTATCGCAGCTAGAAAGATTGCACCTCAGTCAACAATCTATCGCATCATCAAGAACTTCAAGGAGAGAGGTTCCATTGTTGCCAAAAAGGCTCCAGGGCGCCCAAGAAAGACCAGCAAGCGCCAGGACCGTCTCTTAAAAGTGTTTCAGCTGCGGGATCGGGCTACCAGCAGTGCAGAGCTTGCTCAGGAATGGCAGCAGGCAGGTGTGAGTGCATCTGCACGCACTATGAGGCGGAGACTCTTGGAGCAAGGCCTGGTCTCAAGGAGGGCAGCAAAGAAGCCACTTCTCTCCAGAAAAAACATCATGGACAGACTGATATTCTGCAAAAGGTACAGGCAGTGGACTGCTGAGGACTGGGGTAAAGTTATTTTCTCTGATGAACCCCCTTTTGTTTGGGACATCAGGAAAACGCCTCATTCGGAGAAGACAAGGTGAGCGCTACCACCAGTCTTGTCTCATGCCAACGGTTAAGCATCCTGAAACCATTCATGTGTGGGGTTTCTTCTCAGCCAAGGGAATCGGCTCTCACAGTCTTGCCTAAAAACACAGCCATGAATAAAGAATGTACCAGAATGTCCTCCAAGAGCAACTTCTCCCAACCCTCCAAGAGCAGTTTGGCGATCAACAATGCCTTTTCCAGCATGATGGAGCATCTTGCCATAAAGCAAAGGTGATAACTAAATGGCTCAGGGAACAAAACATAGAGATTTTGGGTCCATGGCCTGGAAACTCCCCAGATCTTAATCCCATTGAGAACTTGTGGTCAATCATCAAGAGACGGGTGGACAAACAAAAACCTAAAAATTCTGACAAAATGAAAGCATTGATTGTGCAAGAATGGACTGCTATCAGTCAGGATTTGGTCCAGAAGTTGATTGAGAGCATGCCAGGGAGAATTGCAAAGGTCCTGAAGAAGAAGGGTCAACACTGCAAATATTGACTTGCTGCATTAACTCATTCTAACTGTCAATATAAGCTTTTGTTACTCATATGTTTGCAATTATTATATTTCTGTCTGTGATAGAAACATCTGTCAAACACATAAAAACCAGAGGGCAGCAGATCATGTGAAAATATAATATTTGTGTCATTCTCAAAACTTTTGGCCATGACTGTACACTGCATGACCCTCACACAGCCTCCCTATATACACTGCATAAGCCCCACACAGCCTCCCTATATACACTGCATGAGCCCCACACAGCCTCCCTATATACACTGCATAAGCCCCACACAGCCTCCCTATATACACTGCATGAGCCCCACACAGCCTCCCTATATACACTGCATGAGCCCCACACAGCCTCCCTATATGCACTGCATGAACCCCACACAGCCTCCCTATATGCACTGCATGAGCCCCACACAGCCTCCCTATATGCACGCATGAGCCCCACACAGCCTCCCTATATGCACTGCATGAGCCCCACACAGCCTCCATATATGCACTGCATGAGCCCCACACAGCCTCCATATACAGTATACACTGCATGTCGCCCCCATAGCCTCCCCATGTGCTGCATGTCGCCCCCATGTGCGCAGAACCATGTCACCCCCCATGTGCGCAGCACCATGTCACCCCCTCATATGCGCAGCAACATGTCACCCTCCCATGTGCGCAGCACCATGTCACCCCCACATGTGCGCAGCACCATGGCACCCCCCTTGTGTGCAGCACCATGGCACACCCATAGCCTCCCCTTGCCCACCAAAACAAGCCATACACATGAGAAAAAAAAAAACACCACATACTCACCTCGGTTCCGTTCCCTGGCGCTCTGCTTCTCAACCCAGCCTCCGGTGCGCGGACTCTCCGGAGCACACAGCTGACACGATGGAATGACATCATCACGTCAGCTGTTTCACACGCTGATTGGTGGAGAAAGAGGTCCACCAAAGGAGTCAACAGCGCAGCGCAGAGCCGCACATGGAAACAGAAAGCGGGCAGGCACCGTGCAGCCCGTGGACCTCTGATTTCCAGCCCCACGGCTGTCTCTGTCCATGGGCCGGACTGAGATAGCCAGAGGGCCGGATGTGGCCTGTTGTAATTTTTCCGATTGCATTAACGTACTTTATACTTCATATAATACAGTGGCTTGCAAAACTATTTACAGCCCCTGACATTTTTCATGTATTGCTACCTCACAATCTGGAATTTCACTGGTTTTTTGAGTGTTTGCATCAGTTCATGTAAAGAACATGCCTACAACTGTGAACATATGTTTTTCTTCAGTGTGCATAACTATTCACTCCCTTAAAGTCAGTATTTTGTAGAGCCTCCATTTGCAGCAATTACAGTTGCAAGTCGCTTTGGATAAGTCTCTATGAGCTTTCCAAATCTTGCAACTGGGATGTTTTGCCCGTTACTTGAGGCAAAACTGTTGCAGCTCCTTCAAAAGTTTGCTGCTCACCAGAGGAAACTATCTTCAAGTCTGACCACAAATTCTCAATTGGATTAAGGTCTGGGCTTTAACTACACCACTCCAAAACATTTACACGTTGCTCCTTAAACCAGTCAAGTGTTGCTTTAGCAGTATACATTGGGTCATTGTCTTGATAGAAGGTGAACCTCCGTCCCAGTCTCACTAACAGGCTGAAACAGGTTTTTGTCCAAAAATATCCCTGTATTTCGCACTATCAATCTTCCCCACCACTCGGACCATTTTTCCTGTCCCTGCTGCCGAAAAATATCACCACAGCATGATGCTGCCACCACCATGTTTCACTGTGGGGATGGTATTTTTGGGGTCATGAGCTGTGTTGGTTTGGCACCAGACATAGTGTTTACCTTGGTGGCCAGAAAATTACATTTTAGTTTCATCTGACCACAGCACTTCCTTCCATACATTTCGGGAGTCTACCACGTGTCTTTGACAAACTCAAAACAAGCCTTACAATTTTTGTGTATGTAAATGCTTTTTTTTGATGGTGGTCCGGTGGGGATTACAGTGGTTGTGATATTTTTTTTTTATAACCCAACCCTGACTTATACTTCTCAACAACTTTGTCCCTGACTTGCTTGGAGATCTACTTTGTCTTCATAGTGTTTTGTTAGTGGTACCTCTTGCTTAATGATGTTGCAGTCTCCATGGCCTTTCAGAAAATGTGTGTATATACTGACAGACCATGTGACACTTAGATTGCACACAGGTGGACGTCCTTTCACAAAGCATGTCACTTAAGAAGGCATTGGACTATAAGACAAACCTAGGTTTTAGAGGAGGAAAATAGAACAAAAATTGAAGCAAAAAATGTGGTTATGACATACTGTTATGGTGGGGGGAGCTGCTGCTGAAACTGCTATAGGAGTAGTATCCCTCATCCTGGTGCAGTGGGTATGGCAAATATTCAGACCCCTCTAAATTTTTCACTCTTTGTTTCATTGCAGCCATTAGGTAAATTCAAAAAAGTTCATTTATTTTCTCATTAATGTACACTCTGCACCACATCTTGACTGAAAAAATAACAGAAATGTAGAAATTTTTGCAAATTTATTAAAAAAGAAAAACTGAAATATCACATGGTCATAAGTATTCAGACCCTTTGCTCAATATTGAGTAGAAGCACCCTTTTGAGCTAGTACAGCCATAAGTCTTCTTCAAAAAGATGTAATAAATTTTTCACACCTGGATTTGGGGATCCTCAACCATTCTTCCTTGCAGATCCTCTCCAGCTCCGTCAGGTTGGATGGTGAACATTGGTGGACAGCCATTTTCAGGTCTCTGCAGAGATGCTCAATTGGGTTTAGGTCAGGGCTCTGGCTGGGCCAGTCAAGAATGGTCACAGAGTTGTTCTGAAGCCACTCCGTTGTTATTTTAGCTGTGTGATTAGGGTCATTGTCTTGGTGGAAGGTGAACCTTCAGCCAAGTCTGAGGTCCAGAGCTCTCTGGAAGAGGTTTTCATCCAGGATATCTCTGTACTTGGCCGCATTCATGTTTCCTTCAGTTGCAACCAGTCGTCCTGTCCCTGTAGCTGAAAAACACCCCCATAGCATGATGCTGCCAACACCATGCTTCACTTTTGGGATTGTATTGAGCACATAGCGCTTAGAATTATCACCAAAAAGTTCTATCTTCGTCTCATCAGACCTGAGAATCTTATTTCTCATAGTCTGGGATTCCTTCATGTGTTTTTTTAGGAAACTCTATGTGGGCTTTCATATGTCTTGCACTGAGGAGAGTCTTCTGTTGGGCAACTCTGCCATAAAGGCCCGACTGGTGAAGGGCTGCAGTGATAGTTGACTTTGTGGAACTTTCTCCCATCTCCCTACTGCATCTGTGGAGCGCAGCCACTGTGATCTTGGGGTTCTTCTTTACCTCTCTAACCAAGGCTCTTCTCCCACGATTGCTCAGTTTGGCTGGACAGCCAGGTCTAGGAAGACTTCTGGTGGTCCCAAACTTCTTCCATTTAAGGCTTATATAGGCCACTATGCTCTTAGGAACCTTGAGTACTTCAGAAATTCTTTTGTAACCTTGACCAGATCTGTTCCTTGCCACAATTCTGTCTCTGAGCTCCTTGGCCACTTCCTTTGACCTCATGATTCTCATTTGGTCTGACATGCACTGTGAGCTGTGAGGTATGTGCCTTTACAAATCAAGTCCTATCAGTTTAATTACACACAGCTGGTCTCCAATTAATGAGTAGAACATCTCAAGGAGGATCACAAGGAAATGGACAGCATGTGACTTAAATATGAGTGTCTGAGCAAAGGGTCTGATTACTTATGACCATGTGATATTCCAGTTTTCTTTTTTTAATAAATTTGCAAAAATTTCTACATTTGTTTTTTTCTCTCAAGATCGGGTGCAGAGTGAACATTAATGAGAAAAAAATTAACTCTTTTGAATTTACCAAATGGCAGCAATGAAACAGAGTCAAAACTTTAAAGGAGTCTGAATACTTTCCGTACCCACTGTATATATACCTGGATGTCTCCATCCAGGTATACATGACTCCCTTCCTGGTATACATGCCCTCCCATCCCCATCCTGGTACACATGCCCCCCCATCCCCATCCTAGTATATATGGCCCCTTCATCCCCATTGTGGTATACATAGTTCCCTCATCCCCATCCCCATCCTGGTATACATGGCCCCCATCACGCTGCACACATAGTCCCTCCATCCAGACTCCTGCCTCCTAAGATCTGCACCTCTGCCGCTTCAGCTCCTCTCCCATCCACAGCCATAGGAGACACACATATATATATAGTACAGCCGGACTACAAGGTGCACCCCCCCACACACACTTTCGTCCAAAAAAAACACCTTGAGGAGCTCGGTTTTTAGAATGGTGTCACTTTTGGTATTTTCTGTCATGTAGACCCCTCAAAGTCACTTCAAATGTGTTGCGGACCCTAAAAAAAAAAAAAAAAAGATTTTGTTGTAAAAATGAGAAATCGCTGGTCAAATTTTAACCCTTATAATTTCCTAACAAAATTGTTTCCAAAATTGTGCTGATGTAAAGTAGACATGTGGGAAATGTTATTAACTATTTTGTTTGCCATATCTCTCTAATTTAAGGGCATAAAAATTAAAGGTTTTACCTCATAAAGTGACAGTGGTCAGAATTGTAAAATTTGACCAGGTCATGAAGGTGAAAACAGGCTCGGGGTTGAAGGTGTTAAAGGGTTTGTCTGGTCTAAATTGAGACGTCTGCAGTCACTCCAGCGCACACACTGTGTTCTGAGGGGATTCGCCGGTTTCTGAGCCGCTAACAACGGTGATGTATGCGTTATACATACTCCCAGCCAGCACCCGACTAGTGGGCCCACAAGTGTATGGAGCGAGGCCATGCCCACTAGTTGAGTTCTGGCCGGGGGAAAGCATAACTCACAAATACCCTCCGGTCCTGGCTCAGAAACCGGCAAATCCCCTCAGCACACAGTGCATGCACTGGGGGAATTCATAAGTCTGCAGTCACACAGAGTGACTGCAGACTTACCATTTTGTGCCAGAACCATCTTTCCAGCAGCCCACCATTCTGGCTTTTATAGGGGATACAGGTGTGAACATCAATGTGACCTAACGTTATATATAAAAGTAGGGTGGCCTAGTCCTTATGAGCTGACGTACTTATTGTTGATAAACGTCTGTACTCATGTTTTGACGTAACGCGTTCTGGTAACTTACTGGTAATTCATGGTTCCCTTATTGTTGGCAAATTTCACTGTACTTGGCTTTCACAACAGAAACATCCGGAATATAAGCCTAATTAAAGAAGCCCTTCCGGAAAATGTTTGATATTTGCCTCCATTTGTAGTATATCGGGTATTTATTGCAGAATTATCAGCTTTGTTTCAACCAGCCATTATTTCATATGCCCAACACTCTGACTATAGTGTCTTCTCTGGGGCCTTAAAGTCAATCTTTCATATTACAAGTCAGACCTAAGTAATATGTCCTATATACATAAGTAGAATATTAGACAAATAAAAGTAAGTTCAACTTACCCCCCTCCTCATTTGTAATGTTTCAGTATGGCATTAATTATAAGAATGTAGAAACCGGTGAATAATACAATATAAATGTGAATCAACTCTGTCTTCGAGATTAAAAGTCACAATTTTATTTTAACATGTTTAAAAACATCAGGTATGCATCCTAGAAAAATCTTACAAACGGGGTGTTTCTCGTCTCTTATTCTATGACTTGGGCTCCGTTCACATGTCCAATTCTCATACGTTTAAAACAGATCCAGTATTTAAACAAAAAAAGAAAAATGTTGCAATGTAGAAACCAATGTATTCATAATTGAATGGATTTGTAAAAAGAAAAAGATGGATGCAATGGATTCCAGTTTGCATCTGGTTTAGTCCATTTCTAACCACACTTTGACCACATTTATTAGGCAATTAGTATTTTTGGTGATTATTTTTATTATTGAACAACTACAGTGCTGTCGGTCAATTGAAAAGGTTAATAAACATGAAATCTGAACATTTATGAAAGTAAAAGTGAGGTTTTGTCAAACTTAGAATATCTGACAAATATAAAATTTCCCATATTAATTGCTTTCATCTGTTTAAAGTGAGAATAATAACCGAACAACTCAAAATGTACAAAAATGCATTTATGGCATTTCACAAAAATATCAGTGACCAATTGTTAAAGGGGAATCTGGAGTATTAATGTCAGGCTTGACCATCAATAACTAATATCTGGCTAATATCTCACGCCTTAAAGTTCTCCAGTTCCTTTGCTATATAATATATGAGCGGCGACTAACTGAGACAAAACCGTGTGTCAATGCAGAATATTATTACACACAAGTCTACAGTTATTATACTATTATATTACCAAAGTAACACCGAACACAATAATAGCACACGATACTAATATACAATTAAACTCACCATTACCTAATTATATTTCCTACCCACTGTACCTAAAAACCCACACGCGATATTTACAGTCCAAGCCCCCTATTACTCACTTCCTACAGAGATCAAGGGGTTAATACAGGGGTACAATAGCGAAGTAAGGCCAGAGGTCACAGGGTAGGATACTTAGCTGAGTATGACCAAGAGGAGGGGACAAAGGAGCTGATTAGGAGTAATGCAGGAAGAGGAGACACTTTGTGTGAGAGGAGCAAGAGAAGAGGTGGCAGAAGGACTGCAGGACAGGAGAGGTAAGCGTGAGAGGTGACAGGGCATTGGCAGCAGCAGAGAGGAAGGAGACAGTGAGGGCTGAGTTACGAGGGTAGATTACAGGGCAGGAAGGGGACACAGAAGGCTGTAGTGGAGCTGGTGACGAGGGCAGCAGAGGGACCAGAGAGAGAGAAGAGGGCTGCGGTGGAGCTGGCGAGTAAAAGGGCACGGTGGGGGCTGATAATGGTGGGGCTGAGGCAGAGGGCTGAGAGAAGAGAGAGTGGTGCCGCCGTTTGATATTTAAATCTAGCGAGGCGCACTCCTGTGCAGACTCTCCCCCCTCCTCCTGAACGTGTGCATGCATGGCACGAGTCCTGGCTCGGCGATATGACGTCACCACTCTGGCATGCGCATCCCCGCTCACGCCCCGGCGGCAGGGCGCTTTTAAATGATTATATCAGTGTCGGCGTCCAGAGCCCTGCAGGCAGCAGCTGCTGTCAGGACAAAGGTCACAGACAACAGATGGACAATTGTCCATCTTCTTTGATATGCCCAGACTGGACATTCTTGTCCTGGGCATATCTCCGAGGACGGAAGCATGTGGGGGCATTATTATAAGGGGACAATATATATGAATATATTTGAGTGGGGGACATATGACCTCCAGAGGGGCATATACCAGGTGGAAGGCATTACATACATATATACCGTATGTGCAAAGTTCGGTTTGGGTACCAGAACTGTACCCGAACTTGAACCTGAACCCCATAAAAATCAACGGGTACCCGATCTTGGGATCTCTCCTCTCTCTCCCTCTCTCCCATCCACTATGCTGTGTAACAACCCTGCTGGCATCACTGCATGGCCTCCCATCCCCCACCTGCCTTACACACCAACTTACTCACTACTCCAGGCCATGCTGTGAGTTCTGTCTTCTGCCGGCTCCATGCTGTGTACCTCATGTCTCCTGCCTGCTCTTTGCTTACTTCCTGGCTGTGTGCATAGGGAGACGGCACTGGCACTTCCTGGTTCTTATAGAGTCAGTGTGCACTTTCCTAAGGTGTCCCCAGCCAATTGCCAAGAGGCCTCTGGTACTTAAGGCATCCTTGCCCATAGGAGGAGGCCTGAGCAACGATTTCTCTCAGTCAGTGCCTTGCTGCTGAGTTGCCAGGTCCTGTCCTGTTTTCTGCCTTCTCTGGGGGCTTAATACCTAGACCTGTTACTGTGCTTTCATACCTTGGTCTATACCAGTGTTTTTTGCTTAGTCCGCCACCCTGGGGGCCAAATACCGAGGCCTTCGTACTTAGTTCTTGTACCTGTTCCTGTACCTGACCTTGTCTGTATTCAATCCTATTTCTGTGTCCATTGTATTCTTGTCTTTAGCCTTTCCCACCTGCTGTGTGTATCCTTGTGTCTTTTGTGGTTCTGCTCTGTTCGCCGCACCTAGCAGCTCTGCACTCGCTCCACCTTCCTGTGGTTCTGCTCTGCACTTGCTCTGCCTACCTGCGGTTGTGCTCTGCACTTGCTCCGCCTACCTGCGATTCTGCTCTGCACTTGCTCCGCCTACCTGCGGTTCTGCTCTGCACTTGCTCCGCCTACCTGTGGTTCTGCTCTGCGCTTGCTCCGTCTACCTGTGGTTCTGGTCTGCGCTTGCTCCACCTACCTGCGGTTCTGCTCTGCGCTTGCTCCACCTACCTGCGGTTCTGCTCTGCGCTTGCTCCGCCTACCTGCGGTTCTGCTCTGCCTTGCTCCGCCTACCTGCGGTTCTGCTCTGCACTTGCTCCGCCTACCTGCGGTTCTGCTCTGCACTTGCTCCGCCTACCTGCGGTTCTGCTCTGCACTTGCTCCGCCTACCTGCGGTTCGCTCTGCACTGCTCCCTCTGCATTTGCTTGCATTTGCTCGCCTACCTGCGGTTCTGCTCTGCACTTGCTCCGCCTACCTGCGGTTCTGCTCTGCGCTTGCACCTCCGACTTGCGGTGCTGCCTTGCTTCGCTCTTTGCGGTTCTGCTCCCGCTCTTCTCTCTGCAGTTCCAGCTCCACCAGTCTGAACAGGTCCCTACCTGTTCCTATATATCTCTCATTCCAGTCTGTGTCTCTGTCCTTCCTGAACCAGCCCTAGATTCTCCAGTCTGAACAGGTCCCTTGTTCCATTCATACCTGCTCGTGTTCCTGTGTATTCCAAGTCAGTTCCTGTCCCTTCTGTCTCAGCCGTGCCTGCCTGTCTGCCAAGAATATGACGCCCTGTAGTGGTACCTGGCAGCTATCTGCTGCACAAACCTGACCTCACCATCAGAGGCTCCAGTGAACACCAAGGTAGCTGCTTAGTCACACCCCTTCCAGGGTAGTCTGGTTTGTGGGACAGTGGGGCCACACACCCCATGCTCGTGCCAACCAGTCATTGCACGAGCGTAACATGCTATAACATCTGGATGCTGCGGATGTACGCAGCATCCAACCCGCAGCGTTTACTGACAGTGGGAAGTACCCAAAAAAGGACTTCCGGGAAAAGTCCAAGTTTGCTCATCTCTAATAGCTATCACTCCCCCCACCGACACTCCTTTACACAGGAACTTTTTTAAAAATTTTAAATAAGTAAAAATTCTGATTCGTAAATAAGGTATTATATAGGGATTTTTTTTTACAGTTACCAATAAAATAATATATATATCTCAAGTGTATAGAGAAAATGTGGTGTGAACCGCGACTTATTATTGCAGCTTCCTAGCATGCCTTCTGCCCTCCCACTCATGTGCAATGTTCCTCTCTTCCCATACAGATGGCATCAGCTACAGATTCTCGTTATGGGCAGAAAGAATCCTCCGACCAGAACTTTGATTACATGTTCAAGATCTTAATTATTGGGAACAGCAGCGTGGGCAAAACCTCGTTTCTCTTCCGATATGCAGACGACTCTTTCACCCCAGCATTTGTCAGCACGGTCGGAATAGACTTCAAAGTGAAAACGATTTACAGGAATGACAAAAGAATCAAGCTGCAGATCTGGGTAAGGCTGTAATTAGGAACATCTCTATCTGCTGGTCTTCATTATTATTAAAGGCGTCACTGCGTGATCTCTGTACCGCTTTCAGCAGTGCAGACATGGGATTGGTTCTCAATAGGATTCTCAATAGGTGTTGTGTACCAAAAGTAATATATCATATGCTGAGAGGCATAACGAATAACAAACCGCAACATAAGGTTGTACTGATACTGAGATACAAAATGCTCCATTTATACCTATGGCTAAATTCAGAATTCTGCTGATTTCCTGTTAACTGGAAGCCGTGTTTGGCTATGTTCACACACGTAAATGTGAACGATGCAGAAATTCCTAAAACGGATCTGTCGTGTGTGATTGTATCCTTGGGCTATGTGCACGTGTTAGAACATTTCTGCATCAAAATCATGTCTCTTGATAGGAAAAACACTGCATAAAATACATAAAATTTTTATGCAAAGCTGTCTGGTCACACTTCTGACTGTCAAGTGGCCCTAAATTGCTGCCTAGTTTATCCCCTTTTCCGCCTAGGACGTATAGTTACGTCATAGGTCGTGTCCCTGTATTTGATGTGGGCTCCAGCAGCACTGAACCCTCATCTTTTCCGGCACATGACAGCTGATTTAATCAGCTGTCATGTACCCCTAACAGCCACGGGTGGAATTACAAACCACTTGCGGCTGTTAACGTATTTAATGCCGCTTTAAGGCTATGTGCACACGTTCAGGATTTTTCGCTTTTTTTTAGCATTTTTGCGGCGGTTTTCTGCTGAAAAAACGCATGTATGAAGCATCCTATTGTTACAATGCATTCCACAATTTTTGTGCACATGCTGCGCTTTTTTCCGCGAAAAAAAACGCATCGCGGAAAAAAATGCAGCATGTTCATTCTTTTTTCGGAAACGCGGTGATTCCGCCGCCATAGGTATGCATTGAACCGCTTACTTTCCACATGTGGCTATGCCCACCATGCGCAAAGTGAGCAGTTCATGTGCGGATGGTACCCAGGGCCTGGAGGAGAGGAGACTCTCCTCCAGGCCCTGGGTACCATATCCATATTAAAACAACAATTAAAATAAAAAATAGAGATATTCTTACCTTCCGGCGGACCCCGCAGCCTTCCCGCTCTTCAGCGACGCTCCCGGCCAATCCCGTTCCCAGTGATGCATTGCGAGAATCACCCCAGATGACGTAGCAGTCTCGATGATGCTACGTCATCTGGGGTCATTGTCGCTAAGCATCCCTGGGAACGGGATTGGCCGGGAGCGTCGCTGAGGACCAGGAAGGCTGCGGGGGCCGCCGGAAGGTGAGAATAGCACAATTTATTATTTTTTTTATTATTTTTAACATTAGATCTTTTTACTATTGATGCGACATTTGTAGCATCAATAGTAAAAAGTTGGTCACACTTGTCTAACACTATGTGTGACTCGTGTGACCAACCTGTCAATCAGTTTTCCAAGCGATGCTACAGATCGCTAGGAAAACGCTAGCATTCTGCAAGCTAATTACGCTTGCAAAACGCTAGTTTCTGGCGGGAATACGCATACCTATAAAATGCGTATTTCCCGCAGCAGGGAGGTGCGGGATTGCCGCGGAAATTTCAGCGGCAATTCTCCTACGTGTGCACATAGCCTAAATCTCTGACTGCAGCATTTAACACGATCATGCCGGAGTCACAAAGCCTGCCCATCAGCGCCCCTGTCACATGATTGTGGGGCGTTGATGGGTTGACATGACACCCGGGGGTCTGCAGAAGACCCCAGTGCTTGTCATTTCCTTAGCCGGCATTCATTGCAGATGATGATTTTTGCTATGTGTAGCACAAGCGATCAGATGATCGCAGCTTCAAGTCTCCTAAAGAGACTATTGAAGCAAGTAAAAAGAAAAAAAATGTTTTTAAAAATATTAAAAAAATATAAAAATTCAAATCACCCCCTTTTGCCTCATTCAAAATAAAATAAAAAAAATAAAACTGTTAGGTCGTTTCTGAAAGCAGCAATACCATCTATCAAAATATACTCTTAAGTGAATCCAATCAGTGAACGGCATAACGAGAAAAAAAAAAACAAACCAGAATTATGTTTTTTTTTGTCGCTATAACATTGCTATAAAATGCAAAAACAGGCAATCAAAACATCATATCTACCCCAAAATGGACGCTATGGGTCTCGGAAAATGGCACCCCTTTTTTTTTTTTTATTTACAAACTTTTTAATTTTTTTTCCCAAGCTAAATAAAAAATACCCTATACATGTTTGGTATCTGCAAACTCGAAATGACATGGAGAATAATAATGGCAGGTCAGATTTAGCATTTAGTCAACAACAAAAAAACAAACCCTAAAAAGCAATCGTGGGATTGCACTTTTATTTGAAATTTCAACACACTTGGAATTTTTTTTTAGTACACTGTATGATAAAATCAATGGTGTCGTTCAAAAGTACAAATCGTCCTGCAAAAAACAAGCCTTCACACGGCCATATTGATGGAAAAATAAAAAAGTTATGACTCTGGGAAGTAAGGGAGCTAAAAACACAAAAACGGAAAATCTCAAGATCGTGAAGGGGTTAAAGGGCAACTTGAAGAAATTTGGAAAGCAGCGCTGTACAGTCATGGACAAAAGTTTTGAGAATGACACAAATATTAATTTTTACAAAGTCTACTGCTTCACTTTTTCTCATGGCAATTTGCATATACTCCAGAATGTTATAAAGAGTGATCAGCTTAACAGCAATTACTTGCAAAGTCAATATTTGGCTAGAAAATAATAATAATAATAATAATCTTTATTTATATAGCGCCATCATATTCCGAAGCGCTTTACAGTTTAACAGTTTCAAAACACAAGTCATAAGTAACAACGTTAACAATACAATAATTAAAGCAAAATAAGACGACCCTGCTCGTGAGAGCTTACAATCTACAATGAGGTGGGGGAGATACAAAGTACAGGTGTGTATATACAATGGTGCATTTACAATGATGGTCCAGCCATCTTGAGGGAGTGAGGGATGGATGGAGATAGTGAATGGGCTACACACACACACACACTTACACATAGAATGACTTTGATTAGTGAATGTGATAGGCCGCTCTGAACAGATGTGTTTTGAGGGAGCGCCTGAAACCATGCAAGTTGTGGATAGTCCTAATTTCTTGGGGTAGAGCATTCCAGAGGATTGGCGCAGTGCGGGAGAAGTCTTGGAGTCGGGAGGTACGGATTAGTGCAGAGGTTAGTCGAAAGTCGTTTGCAGAGCGCAGCAGTCGGTTAGGCCGATAGATAGAAATGAGGGAGGAGATGTAGAGGGGTGCTGCACTGTGGAGAGCTTTGTGGGTGAGAACCAGTACTTTGAATTGGATCCTATAATGAATGGGCAGCCAGTGTAAGGACTGGCGAAGAGCGGATGCGTCCGAGTACCGATTAGCCAGATGGTTGACCCTGGCTGCTGCATTAAGGATGGACTGGAGAGGGGATAGTCGAGTAATGGGGAGGCCAAGTAATAGAGCGTTGCAGTAGTCCAGGCCGGAGTGGATCAATGCTACAGTGAGGGTTTTTGTTGTTTCCATGGTGAGAAAAGGGCGGATTCTAGAGATGTTCTTTAGGTGTAGGCGGCAAGAGATTGTATATGGGAGGTGAAGGAGAGATTGGTGTCAAACATAACACCCAGACAGCGAGCCTGCTGCCGGGGTGTTATTATGGTGCCGCCCACGGAGAGGGAAATATCAGATTTAGGGAGGTTAGTAGACGGCGGGAGCAGAAGTTCAGTTTTGGAGAGGTTAAATTTCAGATAGAGAGCGGACATGATATTGGAGACTGCGGACAGACAGTCGGTGGCGTTCTGTAGTACAGCGGGGGTAAAGTCGGGGGATGACGTGTATAGTTGTGTGCCATCAGCATAAAGATGGTACTGAAAGCCAAATCTGCTGATGGTCTTTCCAATTGGGGCCGTGTAGAGAGAGAAGAGAAGGGGGCCAAGGACTGAGCCCTGGGGTACACCGACAGTGAGAGGAAGAGGAGATGATGTGGAGCCAGAGAACGAAACACTGAAGGAGCGGTCAGAAAGATAGGAAGAGAACCAGGAGAGAGCAGTGTCCTTAATACCTAGTGACTGGAGCCTAGACAGTAAGAGATGGTGGTCAACCGTGTCGAAAGCTGCAGAAAGGTCGAGAAGAATGAGCAGAGAGTGGTCACCGTTACGTTTTGCTGTCAGAAGGTCATTGGTCACTTTGTTGAGTGCAGTTTCAGTCGAATGTAGGGGTCGGAAGCCGGACTGTGAAGGGTCTAGGAGGGAGTGAGTGGAGAGGTAACTGGTAAGGCGGGAGTAGACTAGGCGCTCCAAAAGTTTAGAGATGAAGGGGAGATTGGAGACCGGTCTGTAGTTGTTTGTGCAGGAAGGGTCGAGAGTGGGTTTCTTTAGTAGTGGAGTAATGATGGAGTGTTTGAAGGAGGATGGGAAAATGCCAGAGGAGAGTGAGATTAAAAATTGTAGTTAGGTGAGTTGTGACAACTGGAGAGAGAGACTGGAGGAGGTGTGAGGGAATGGGGTCGGTAGTGCATGTAGTCGGACGAGAGGAAGAGAGGAGTCTGGAGACTTCTTCTGTGATGCGATCAAATGTGGAAAGTGAGCCAGGGGAAATGCAGGGAGGGATGGGAATCACAGCACTTGGTGGTTGAGAGCAGATTTCCTGACGGATAGTATCTATTTTTTCAGAAAATAGAAAAAGAAAAAGTAGAAAATGAACTTTATCCCCCAAAACACATTTCAACATCATTGCAGCCCTGCCTTAAAAGAACCAGCTAACCTCTTTTCAGTGATTGCTCCATTAACACAGGTGTGGGTGTTGATGAGTACATGGCTGGAGATCAATCTGTCATGATTAAGTAAGAATGACACCACTGGACACTTTAAAAGGAGGCTGGTGCTAGGCATCATTGTTTCTCTTCTGTTAACCATGGTTATCTCTACAGAAACACGTGCAGTCATCATTACAATGCACAAAAATGGCCTAACAGGGTAGAGTATCGCAGCTAGAAAGATTGCACCTCAGTCAACAATCTATCGCATCATCAAGAACTTCAAGGAGAGAGGTTCCATTGTTGCCAAAAAGGCTCCAGGGCCCCCAAGAAAGACCAGCAAGCGCCAGGACCGTCTCAAGTGTTTCAGCTGTGGGATAGGGCTACCAGCAGTGCAGAGCTTGCTCAGGAATGGCAGCAGGCAGGTGTGAGTGCATCTGCTCGCACTGTGAGCCGGAGACTCTTGGAGCAAGGCCTGGTCTCAAGGAGGGCAGCAAAGAAGCCCCTTCACTCCAGAAAAAACATCATGGACAGACTGATATTCTGCAAAAGGTACAGGCAGTGGACTGCTGAGGACTGGGGTAATGTTATTTTCTCTGATGAATCCCCTTTTCGATTGTTTGGGACATCAGGAAAACGCCTCATTCGGAGAAGACAAGGTGAGCGCTACCACCAGTCTTGTCTCATGCCAACTGTTAAGCATCCTGAAACCATTCATGTGTGGGGTTGCTTCTCAGCCAAGGGAATCGGCTCTCTCACAGTCTTGCCTAAAAACACAGCCATGAATAAAGAATGGTACCAGAATGTCCTCCAAGAGCAACTTCTCCCAATCCTCCAAGAGCAGTTTGGCGATCAACAATGCCTTTTCCAGCATGATGGAGCACCTTGCCATAAAGCAAAGGTGATAACTAAATGGCTCAGGGAACAAAACATAGAGATTTTGGGTCCATGGCCTGGAAACTCCCCAGATCTTAATCCCATTGAGAACTTGTGGTCAATCATCAAGAGACGGGTGGACAAACAAAAACCTAAAAATTCTGACAAAATGAAAGCATTGATTGTGCAAAAATGGACTACTATCAGTCAGGATTTGGTCCAGAAGTTGATTGAGCGCATGCCAGGGAGAATTGCAGAGGTCCTGAAGAAGAAGGGTCAACACTGCAAATATTGACTTGCTGCATTAACTCATTCTAACTGTCAATATAAGCTTTTGTTACTCATATGTTTGCAATTATATTTCTGTCTGTGATAAAAACATCTGTCAAACACACATAAAAACCAGAGGTCAGCAGATCATGTGAAAATATAATATTTGTGTCATCCTCAAAACTTTTGGCCATGACTGTATATGAATGCAAGTAATGCTGGTCTCATATCTTCTTGTTTCACGGTCAGAGTACCAATCAAGATGTATGGCCTGGCTTATGAAATTCTTTAGTTTGGGTCAAGAGACCTGCGACCAGTTCATACATTGTGGTCCGTACTCGGACTTGTGAGATTGGCCTAAGAAACATTAAATAACTTGCCGTATTTTGTGGACTATAAAACACAACGAACCATAAGACGCACCACAAATTTTGGAGTGCGAACTAGGAAAAAAATGTTTTAAATAAAATGGTGGTGCGTCTTATAGTTCTTTTCAATGTTAGCTTCCCTGTAGGGCGGCCGCGGCGGGCCAGGTTCACAGGAGGCAGGGTTGCTGCTCCAGAAGGCCGGCGGCGGCAGGAATGGGGTGATGCTGCGGGCCCTGGGCATCGCCCCACTCCTGCTGCTGCCGGCCTCCTGGAGCGGCGACCCTGCCTCCTGTGACCCCGGGGGCTCCACCACAGCCAAGATATCTTCAGATTAGAAGACGCACCACCTTTTTCCTCCCAAATTTGAGGGATACGGTACATTTGCAACACAAAGAAAATATGCAAAATTGCTTAAATTCTACATGTTTTAAATGGAACCAGGCAGGTGATTCATGCTGCCCAATCCACAGCATGAATTGCAGCCTGGCTACATGATTTCAGCCTGGCTACATGATTTCAGCCTGGCTACATGATTTCAGCCAATATATAGTTCTCTGACTATATATACAGGTGCTTCTCACAAAATTAGAATATCATCAAAAAGTTAATTTATGTCAGTTCTTCAATACAAAAAAAGTGAAACCCATATATTTATATAGAGTCATTAGAAACAAAGTGATCTATTTCAAGTGTTTATTTCTGTTAATATTGATGATTATGGCTTACAGCCAATGAAAACCCAAAAGTCATTGTCTCAGTAAATTAGAATAATTAACAAAAAACACCTGCAAAGGCTTCCTAACTGTTTAAAAATGTACTTTAGTCTGTTTCAGTAGGCTCCGCAATCATGGAGAAGACTGCTGACTTGACAAATGTCCAGAAGGCAGTCATTAACACACTCCACAAGGAGGATAAGCCCCAAATGTCATTGCTAAAAAAGCTGGCTGTTCACAGAGTGCTGTATCCAAGCATATTAATGGAAAGTTGAGTGGAAGGAAAAAGTGTGGTAGAAAAAGGTGCACAAGCAACCAGGATAACCGCAGCCTTGAAAGGATTGTTAAGAAAAGGCCATTCAAAAATTTGGGGGAGATTCATGAGGACTGGACTGCTACTGGAGTCATTGCTTTAAGAGCCACCACACACAGACGTATCCAGGACATGGGCTACAAGCATCGCATTCCTTGTGTCAAGCCGCTCATGACCAATAGACAACTCCAGAAGCGTCTTACCTGGGCCAAGAAGAAAATGAACTGGACTGTTTCTTACTGGTCCAAAGTGTTGTTTTCTGATTAAAGTGAATGTTGCATTTCATTTGGAAATAAAGGTCCCAGAGTCTGAAGGAAGAGTGGAGAGACACACAATCCAAGCTGCTTGAGTTCTAGTGTGAAGTTTCCACAATCAGTGATGGTTTGGGGAGCCTTGTCATCTGCTGGTGTAGGTCCACTGTGTTTTATCAAGACCAAAGTCAGCGCAGCCGTCTACCAGGAAATTTTAGAGCACTTCATGCTTCCCTCTGCCGACAAGGTTTTTGGAGATGAAAATTTCATTCTCCAGCAGAACTTGGCACCTGTCCACACTGCTAAAAGTACCAATTCCTGGTTTAAAAACAACAGTATCACTGTGCTTGATTGGTCAGCTAATTCTCCTGACCTTAACCCTGTAGAGAATCTATGGGGTATTGTCAAGAGGAAGATGAGACACCAGACCCAACAATGCAGACGAGCTGAAGGCTGCTATCAAAGCAACCTGGGCTTCCATAACACCTCAGCAGTGCCACAGGCTGATCACCTCCATGCCACGTCGCATTGATGCAGTAATTGATGCAAAAGGAGCTCTGTTCATGTATTGAGTTGTTTACGGAGCACACAATCAGTAGGCCTAGATTTTGGATTTTGAAATCATCTTTCAAGCTGGTGTTATAAAGTATTCTAATTTACTGAGATAATGACTTTTGGGTTTTCATTGGCTGTAAGCCATAATCATCAACAGCAACAGAAATAAACACATGAAATAGATCACTCTGTTTGTAATGATTCTATATAATATAAGAGTTTCACTTTTTGTTTTGAAGAACTGAAATAAATTAACTCTTTGATGATTCTAATTTTGTGAGAAGCACGTGTGTGTGTGTGTGTGGGTGTGTGTGTGTATATATATATTGTGAGACAGTGAAGGGGTATGTATTGAATGGGGTGTACATCTCGCCTAGGTACTTAGCTGACTGGCATAAGGGAAATGTATGGCTTTGTAAACCTAGTGGTGGAGCTAGTTCACTACACCTTCCATTCAGTACAGGCTTGCAGCTCAAACCTGAAGCCACTCAGGTTTTAATTAGGCAGCCAGAAGTAGGTGGCTGAGAACACAGACAGAGAGCTCTCAGTCTGGATCTGACTTCAGACACTGTTGGAGTCTCCTGCAAGTCCATCCCTGGTAATTACAATATATGTGTTGTTGTGGCCAGGCTGCTAGAGCCTAGTTCACAGTAGTGAGGAAACTAACTGTGTTTAAGTTAGCAGCCTGCCAGGCTTAGGACTTTTGTTTATGATTTGGTTTATGTTTTGTTTGCTGTGGACTTTAATAAAACTGGTTGCGGCCAGTTGCACCAGTACTGCTGTTTGGACTCTTTATGCCACTCCGTCTACCCGAGACCGCGATCCCAGAGCTATATCCCCTGAAAAGCTTACAATTGGTGGAGAATGCGGGCAGCACAGTGGCTAAAGCAGCAGCAAAGGAAAAGTCTGTTGGAGCAGTCTTAAAGAGACAGTGGCCCTAATAGGGTATGGAAAAAAAAACAAAAACAAAAGAGTGTCTGCACAGCAAAGCTGAACTTGCTGTGGAAAAGACTGTGGAGTGTGCATGTCGTGGGTAAAGGCCGCCGTTGCCAGGATGGACAAGTCTGACAGCATGGAGGCGCTGCTCGAGCAGATGGCGCAAGTTAGTGTGCAACAGCAGGAGACTAACCGACTATTAATGGAGCAAGTTGCAGCACTACGCCAGGCTCTCAGCACCTCGTCCCAGAGTGATGACGCAAGGTCACCTGCGTTGTCCGCGGTAAAGAAGGCGGTAAAACAGACCCTGCAAAAGATGACGCCTCATGACGATGTGGAGGCATATCTCGCTATATTTGAAAGACTGGCAGAGAAGGAGAACCTGCCACTATCTGAATGGGCCATGGTGGTTGCACCCTATCTGACTGGGGAACCCCAAAAGGCCTATTTTGACCTTAGCGAGCAGGACAGCAGAGACTATGCCAAGCTGAAAGCAGAGATTCTTGCCCGGCTGGGTGTTACGGTTGCAGTCCGTGCCAGGAGAGTCCATACCTGGAGATACAGTTGGGACAAGCCTGCTCGCTCACAAATGTATGACCTGATTTATCTGGTAAAGAAGTGGCTGGAGCCTGATGACAGCAACCCTGCCCAAATGGTCGAAAAAGTTGTGATGGACCGGTACATCTGGGCCCTTCCTCCTGAGGTGCAGCACTGGGTCGGACAGGGAGACCCCAAAGACGCCAATCAACTGGTCAGCCTGATAGAGAGGTACTTCGCCACCAAGGACTACCTCCGTGCCCAGCCGTCCGAGCGGTCATTTCGGAGTTCCCGGCCTCCGACACCTCCCGGTAAGAGAGTTCCAGCTGTTGGGGTCAGGGGGAATGCTGATAGACGGGGACAGGCCCGAGGGGACATATGGGAGGAAAAGTGTGATGCTTCCCTGTCGGAAGTCCCCAGGCCTAGAAAGGTCTCCACGTCTGAACCACCAGACCTGAGACAGTGTTGGAGATGCCGTGAAAGGGGTCATATTTCAGCCAACTGTCCACTAGTGGGGGAACCTATGGACTGTGATGCTGGAAGGTCCCTCTCTTTCCTCGAGGAACCCGTGTGCGTGGCCACCCCAGCCGAGGAGACTGGCCCACAGGTGTCCCAGGTGGTTATAAATGGCTGCCCAGTACAAGCCCTCCTAGACTCAGGGAGCCGAGTGACTCTGATACATGCCAGCCTGGCTGATAGGGACTTCATCCCCGATAAACACCTGAGCGTAGTGTGCATCCATGGAGACACCAAAGTCTACCCGGTAACTTCCGTGGACTTCGTTACAAAACTCGGGGAGATCTCATATGAAGTGGGGGTAGTGAAGAACCTGATGCACCCCGCCATATTGGGTCGTGACTTTCCCCTGTTTTGGGATCTTTGGAAAAATGATTCTACTGGACAGTGTGATGAAGCTCCTACTGAGGTTGCGCGGTCCAGAGGGGCAGAACACAATGCTAGTGGGCCGTTAAACTTATTTGATGATCGTGATAATGATGATGATCATGATGATGATACTGATAATGATGATGACCGTGATAAAGATGAATTTCCTTTTCAGGTGATGTTGGGAGATGAGGATAGTGGTTCTCAGGAACTGAATGTCCCTGACCTACCTGTGTCCCGTGACAATGTTGGGAGTGAGCAGTTGCGAGACCCCACTCTTAAAACAGCCCAGGAAAATATAACTGTTCTAAATGAGGTTCCCCAAGAGCCTGGCTCTGAGGAGAGGTTTCCTCATGTTGCCATGAACAATAACCTGTTGTATAGGGACACTAAAGTCCAGGTAGAGGTCGTGAGTCAGTGTCACGCGGTCTTATGATATGTGTACGATGTCAGTAAACTATTCTTAAAAGAACAACACTCTATACAACATATAGATTAGCAACATCAGCATGTAAATATAGAATAGATTTACCTGACACGATATCCGTTGAACTCAGGGTTAATCTTGAGGACTTGATACACTGTCACAGGAAAGAGGAGGACCGGGGGTCTAACCTGACCCTAAACTGGGGTCCTAACTAATCCCTCACCTTGGAGGTACTGATAATGGTTCAGAGGTCCAAGTCTCCAGCCTAACCCTGTCTCCTATCAGTCCCTGAACCCTGTAATCAGTCCTAAGAAGGATTCTGATTACCACCAAAGGGATATGGGCTGATCTCTGCTAAATACACAGATTAGACATATAAGACAGACTGGAGAAAACACAGACTTGCATACACACTCAAACACAGAAGGAACATAAATGATCTGGGATATTAAACTCTAAGCAAGGTGAGCTTAAAACAACTAAGGAGCTCTTTAACTTAAGTCTATACAGATACAATCCTATCTGTGGTCTGCATGAAGAATTTCACTGGCAACTCCCAACACAGACAACCAGAGATTTAAAGGAAACCAATCAACAAATAATTAATTGCAGCCGGGAGAAACTGCACCCAGTCCCAGAACTGAGCACAGACAGAATTAACTCCCTAACTGCCAAACACAAAGAAACAGCAACTCAGCGTGAGAAGTCAGAATGTGCAACCGCGACGATCTTCGTGGCGATGCACACATGACAGTACCCCCCCTTCTACGAGGGGCCTCCGGACCCTCAGGGCCAGGTTTGCCCGGGTGAGTTCTGTGGAAGGTCCGCACCAAACGATCTGCGTTAATGTCAGACGCAGGAACCCACGTCCTCTCCTCTGGACCATACCCCTTCCAATGCACCAAGTACTGAAGGGACCGGCGATTCAGACGTGAGTCAATGATCTTTGACACTTGAAACTCCAAGTTACCATTGACCACCACTGGAGGAGGAGGTAGAGGTGATGGTATGACTGGTGCCACGTACCTCTTAAGTAATGACTTGTGGAACACATTATGAATTTTAAACGTAGGAGGGAGGTCCAGACGAAATGCCACAGGATTAATTATGGAACTGATCCTGTACGGCCCGATGAATCTGGGGCCCAGCTTCCAGGAGGGAACTTTAAGTTTTATATTCCTGGTAGACAACCATACCAGATCGTTCACATTAAGATCTGGACCAGAAACTCTCCTCCTATCAGCCATACGTTTATAACGGTTCCCCATAGCACTCAGATTATTCAATACACCTCTCCACACTGAAGCAAGTGACGACGAGAAACGCTCCTCCTCAGGAACCCCAGAAGGGCCCCCCCATTGAATGTACAAAACTGGGGATGAAAACCATATGCCCCAAAAAACGGGGACTTACCAGTGGACTCGCTCCGCCTGTTGTTAAGAGCGAACTCTGCCAGAGGCAAGAAAGAAGACCAGTCCTCCTGGTTCTCTGAGACAAAACACCGAAGATAAGTCTCTAGGCTTTGATTCAGACGCTCTGTCTGACCATTGGTCTGCGGATGAAAAGCCGAGGAAAATGACAATTGCATCCCCCGACGTAAACAAAATGCCCTCCAAAACTTGGACACAAACTGAGACCCCCTATCTGACACCACATCAGAAGGCAACCCATGAAGTCTCACAATCTCCCCAATGAACACCTGCGCCAGAGTTTTAGCATTAGGGAGGGCAGGAAGAGCAATGAAATGTGCCATCTTACTGAACCTGTCAACAACCACCAGTATGACAGTCTTCCCTGACGACTGAGGAAGGTCCGTGATGAAGTCCATAGACAAATGAGTCCATGGACGCTCCGGAAGTTTCAAGGGTAAGAGGGTCCCAGACGGACGGGTATGAGGGGTCTTAGAGCGAGCACAAACCCCACAGGACGCGACAAAAGTTAAAACATCTTTATTAACGTTAGGCCACCAAAACCGGCGAGAAAGGAGATCTAAAGTAGCCTTACTCCCTGGATGTCCTGCTAAAGCAGAATTATGATGTGCCTCAATAACCTTTTGTCTCAACTGATTTGGGACAAACAGTCTCCCTGGAGGTCCTGCAGGGGCGTCCCCCTGAGCCTCTAACACCTCCTCCTCAAGCTCAGAACATACAGCCGACACTACCACCCCCTCCTGAAGGATAGGAATCGGGTCATCCATTTTCCCGGCCCCTGGGAAACTGCGAGACAAGGCATCTGCCTTAACATTCTTAGATCCAGGGCGATAAGTGACAACAAAATTAAACCTGGTAAAAAACAACAACCATCGAGCTTGTCTGGAATTCAGACGCTTAGCAGATTCCAAATACAGCAGGTTCTTGTGATCAGTAATGACGGTGACCGGGTGGACTGCCCCCTCCAAAAAGTGACGCCATTCTTCAAAAGCCAACTTAATGGCCAAAAGTTCCCTATTGCCGATATCATAATTCCTTTCGGCGGACGACAATTTTTTAGAAAAGAAAGCGCACGGATGCCATTTACCAGGGACGGACCCTGGGACAATATTGCACCCACCCCTACGTCAGACGCGTCCACCTCCACAACGAACGGCTGTGATGCATCTGGTTGGATGAGAACGGGTGCCGAAGCAAAACATTTTTTCAAAGAGGAAAAAGCTTGGCAAGCTTTGTCCGACCATTTAGAAAAATCCGTCCCTTTTCTTGTCATGTCAGTGAGAGGTTTGACAACAGATGAGAAATTACAAATAAATTTCCGGTAGTAGTTAGCAAACCCCAGAAAACGCTGCAGAGCCTTAAGATCCTCTGGCTGATCCCATTCAAGCACTGCTCTCACCTTTTCAGGGTCCATACGGAAACCGGAGGCTGACACCAAGAAACCCAAAAACTGAAGTTCCTGTACGGCGAATACACACTTTTCCAGTTTGGCGTATAGTTTATTGTCTCGCAAGATCTGCAACACCTGTCTCACATGCTCCTGGTGAGACACAAGATCTGGTGAGTAAATTAAAATGTCATCCAAATATACGACCACAAACAGCCCCACCAGATGACGAAAAATGTCATTAACAAAATGTTGGAATACTGCTGGTGCAGTAGTCAGACCAAAAGGCATGACAAGGTTCTCATAATGTCCCTCCGGCGTGTTAAACGCCGTTTTCCACTCATCCCCCTCTTTTATCCTAATCAGATTATACGCCCCCCTGAGATCCAATTTAGAGAACCATTTGGCGCCAACAATTTGATTGAAGAGATCAGGAATCAGAGGGAGTGGATACGGATCTCGAACAGTAATCCGATTAAGTTCGCGGAAATCCAAGCAAGGGCGTAGGCCTCCATCTTTTTTCTTCACAAAGAAGAACCCCGCGGCCACTGGGGAAGATGAAGGTCTAATATGCCCTTTGGCCAGACTTTCCGAAATATAATCTTTCATAGCCTGCCTCTCAGGACCAGAAAGGTTATATAACCTAGCTTTAGGTAACTTAGCATCAGGAAGTAAATTAATAGAGCAGTCATACACGCGATGAGGAGGCAACTCCTGACACCCCTCCTCAGAGAACACATCCCCAAAGTCCTCCAAAAAAGGAGGCAAAGTACTAGGCACGACCGCACTGATGACTGTGTTCATGCAGTTACTTTTGCAAAACTCCCCCCATTGGCTTATATCTCTGGACTGCCAATTAATCACAGGGTTATGTTTAACCAACCAAGGAAGTCCCAACACAATAGGAGTAGGTAGACCCTCCAACACATAACAAGATAATAGTTCCCTATGTATTGCCCCTACCCGAAGGTCAATGTTATGAACCTCATGAACAAAGCTACCTTGGCCGAGAGGCCTGGCGTCAATGGAGAATATAGGAATCGGTTTGACCAATACACTCAGATGCATACCTTGAGTCTGAGCAAACTGAGCGTCAACCAGATTAGCCCCGGACCCACTATCAAGAAGAACAGAAAATCTCTCCACTCTCGTACCAACCACCACCTCCACTGGTACAAGGAACTGAGAAGAACTAGCGGACGAAATACATACTCCCAGGTTGTCGTCCACCACACAACCTGGGATTAACAGTTTTCCGGCGACTTTTGCTCAACAAGGCACGGGATGGACATCCCCCAACAAAATGTCCCTCTTTCCCGCAGAAGAAACACCTTCTAGTCCTGCGGCGTACCGTCAATCCCCTCCTACGAAATGATGTCCCTCCCAACTGCATAGGCTCCTCCGAACAGACAAGGGGAACCTCAACATAAGGGACTTTAGTAGTAGGTGGAGTAACAACAGGGGGCGGAGTTACCTCGCACCTCTCCCGGAGCCGTCTATCAGTACGGATAGCTAGGGCCATAGCAGCCTCCAGTGATGGAGGAGAATCATACTGAGCCAAAACGTCCTTTAATTTGTCAGAAAGCCCATGACAAAACTGGCTCCTAAGAGCTGGGTCATTCCACTGAGTATCTGTGGCCCATCTACGGAACTCAGAAGCAAATTCCTCCGCCGGACGATCTCCCTGCTGTATCTTACGTAATTTTGTCTCAGCAAGAGAGACCCGATCTGGGTCATCATATACCAAACCCAGGGCAGTAAAAAATCGATCTACTGACTGTAGAGCCGGGGATCCCGGAGGAAGGGAGAAGGCCCAGGATTGAGGGTCCCCTTGTAGGAGCGAGATAACAATTCCCACTCTCTGCTCTTCACTCCCTGATGATCGAGGCCGAAGCCGAAAATACAATTTACATGCTTCCCTGAAGGTAAAAAATTTGTCTCGCCCACCAGTGAACCTGTCCGGGAGAGCTACTTTAGGTTCAAATCTGGTTTTCTCCGAGGGAGACAAAACTTTGGACTTAATGTCTGTCAGCTCCATGGATAATCCCTGCAACTGCAGAGCCAGCTGGGCTACTGGATCCATGGCAACTGGGAATAATTTTATGGGCCAGTGAAAATGTCACGCGGTCTTATGATATGTGTACGATGTCAGTAAACTATTCTTAAAAGAACAACACTCTATACAACATATAGATTAGCAACATCAGCATGTAAATATAGAATAGATTTACCTGACACGATATCCGTTGAACTCAGGGTTAATCTTGAGGACTTGATACACTGTCACAGGAAAGAGGAGGACCGGGGTCTAACCTGACCCTAAACTGGGGTCCTAACTAATCCCTCACCTTGGAGGTACTGATAATGGTTCAGAGGTCCAAGTCTCCAGCCTAACCCTGTCTCCTATCAGTCCCTGAACCCTGTAATCAGTCCTAAGAAGGATTCTGATTACCACCAAAGGGATATGGGCTGATCTCTGCTAAATACACAGATTAGACATATAAGACAGACTGGAGAAAACACAGACTTGCATACACACTCAAACACAGAAGGAACATAAATGATCTGGGATATTAAACTCTAAGCAAGGTGAGCTTAAAACAACTAAGGAGCTCTTTAACTTAAGTCTATACAGATACAATCCTATCTGTGGTCTGCATGAAGAATTTCACTGGCAACTCCCAACACAGACAACCAGAGATTTAAAGGAAACCAATCAACAAATAATTAATTGCAGCCGGGAGAAACTGCACCCAGTCCCAGAACTGAGCACAGACAGAATTAACTCCCTAACTGCCAAACACAAAGAAACAGCAACTCAGCTGTGAGAAGTCAGAATGTGCAACCGCGACGATCTTCGTGGCGATGCACACATGACAGTCAGCTCCTGGTACCTAAGCCAGATAGAAGCATAGGGTTGTCACATAGCCACGTGCTTGGTGGGCACCTGGGGATGGACAAGACCCAGGATGACAGAGAGTCATTAGTGACTGTGGGGGAGTTAGAGAAAGGTGTAAAACCCCCTATACCTCCTGTGATAGTTGGTGACACGTTGTCAGTGCACCAAAAACAGGAAGTACGAGAGTTTCTGAGGAAGAATCAGCAGAGGTATTCTGACTTGCCTGGTCATACTTCTATGGAGAGGCACTATACCGAGACTGAGCCCGCACTAAGGTCAAGCTGAAACCGTGCAGGATACCCGAAGCCCGCAGAGAGCATAGGCTTGGGAGGGTACAGGGTAGTGCGGATGCCTTGTCCGGAGTTCACTGTCTCTTTAGGATTAATGACCAGCCCTCCGGTCTGGAGAAGAGGGGGGGGGATATGTGAGACAGTGAAGGGGTATGTATTGAATGGGGTGTACATCTCGCCTAGGTACTTAGCTGACTGGCATAAGGGAAATGTATGGCTTTGTAAACCTAGTGGTGGAGCTAGTTCACTACACCTTCCATTCAGTACAGGCTTGCAGCTCAAACCTGAAGCCACTCAGGTTTTAATTAGGCAGCCAGAAGTAGGTGGCTGAGAACACAGACAGAGAGCTCTCAGTCTGGATCTGACTTCAGATGCTGTTGGAGTCTCCTGCAAGTCCATCCCTGGTAATTACAATATATGTGTTGTTGTGGCCAGGCTGCTAGAGCCTAGTTCACAGTAGTGAGGAAACTAACTGTGTTTAAGTTAGCAGCCTGCCAGGCTTAGGACTTTTGTTTATGATTTGGTTTATGTTTTGTTTGCTGTGGACTTTAATAAAACTGGTTGCGGCCAGTTGCACCAGTACTGCTGTTTGGACTCTTTATGCCACTCCGTCTACCCGAGACGGCGATCCCAGAGCTATATCCCCTGAAAAGCTTACAATATATATATATATATATTATATATAGCTGGCGTTTCAGGGAAAGGCGTCAGACTAGTCTGCTCTCAGCTATAGTCCCCAGCCGGCTCTTAACGGCACCTCTGCTAGTAATTTACCGTCACCTCTAGCATCGCCAGGGACTGCGACTTGTGCTGCTTGCGATTTGGACAGCGTGAATTGCCTGATTCCTGGTTCCCTTTTCATAATGAAATGTGCATGGTAAATGAGAGCTAAGACACAGTTTTGGCTGAAACTCAAAAAATGGCAGTTTGGTTTCAGGTGGTATTTTGTGCAATCTCCCAGAGGGAGAAATATATAGCCTTTTATTGACCCTACAGGACTTACCGTATATTTGAGCCAGTCCTAATGGCCCTTTCACATGGACCAATGAAAACTGTATCATCATGAATTATGGTTTACAAAACTTTGCAGAACATTTCCCGTTTACTTGAAGAGATGTGTAATAGAGGTACTCATCCCCCGTCATGGTTACACAGACCGATTCGAGCAATAAATAAAAACACAACACAATCTTGTAGTGGAAGAAAAAATGGCCGTGCGTTTTTATTTTGGGTTACTTCAATTTTAAAACCAAACCTCAATAAATAATTCATATAAATAACCATAAATACCATACCAATGACCAATCCGCCCATAAAATGGGCGATTTTTCCCACAAATGAAAACAACACGACAATATAGTAACCATAAAAGGAAGAGGGAAGGGAGGGCGGGGGATCTTCTTTCTTCTGCAGGAACCTGCAACTGAGGTAAAGAACCCCAAACTGGGCCTTAAATAATAAATAAACAGCCCGCCAAATACACCAACGGCCAATCAATAGCCATCAAAAGAGCGCCAACAGAGCCAGTCAGAACCAGTGCCAACCACTCCTTAAGTATACAGAGTCACCTGCACTGACCGCTGCATGACCTTTCCTGTGAGGGAAAAATGAATAAAAACAGCTAAACGGTATATATAACCCCTTACGGCCTGTGTAACCATGTGACCCCCCCTTTATTCCTTTCACTACGTTCGGGGGGGGCTATCATTAGTCTGCTGATTGCTGTCATGTTTAGTTCCCATTCACCATAATGAGTTAATGTTATATCTGTGAAAAATGACGTCTGAATGAGGTTCTAAAACTGCATCCTTCAAAGTGTTCAAAACCACATTAAACACTTCAGGTTCTTCATATGAATTAAAGCAATGTGGAAGAAAAAATTTTTAATTTTACTTTTTCCACAAAAATGTTACTTTAGCCCCATTTTTTTTATTCACAAGAGTGACAAAAGAAAATGGACCATACAATTTGTTGTGCAATTTTCCTGTGGGGGAAAACTACTGTTTGGGCGCACGGCAGATCTCAAAAGGGAGGAGCGCCATTTGACTTTTTGAATGCAAAATTAGCTGGAATCGATAGCTGAGGCCATCTCGTATTTGCAGAGCCCGTGATGTTCCTAAACAGTAGAAACCACCCACAAAGTGACCCCATTTGGAAACTACACCCCTTGATAAATTCATATGCTGGTGATGATCATTTTGATACCACAGGTGCCTCACAGAATATTAAAATATTGGGTCTTGAAAATGAAATATTACATTTTTTTCATGAAAAAGTTGATTTAGCTTCAAATTTCTCATTTACGCAAAGTTAAAAGGGAAAAATGGACCCCACAATTGGTTGTGCAATTTGACACCACAGCTGTTTCATAGAATGTTATACAGTTGAGGCTATGTGCACACGTTCAGGATTTTTCACGGGTTTTTAGCGTTTTTGCAGCGGTTTTCCGCTGAAAAAACGCATGCTTTAAGCATCCTATTATTAGAATGCATTCTGCAATTTTTGTGCACATGCTGTGTTTTTTTTCCGCGAAAAAAACGCAGTATGTTCATTCTTTTTCCGGAATCGCGGTGATTCCGCCGCCATAGGAATGCATTGTACCGCTATGCGCAAAGTGAGCGGTTCATGTGCGGATGGTACCCAGGGTCTGGAGGAGAGGAGACTCTCCTCCAGGCCCTGGGTACCATATCTCTGTTAAAACAATAATTAAAATAAAAAATCGTGATATTCTCACCTTCCGCGGCCCCCGCAGCTTTCCCGCCTCTCAGCAACGCTCCCAGGCACTCCTGTTCCCAGTGATGCATTGCGAGAATCACCCCAGATGACGTAAGCGGTCTCGCGTGATGCTACGTCATCTGGGGTCATTGTCGCTATGCATCCTTGGGAACGGGAGTTGCGGGAGCATCACGAGGACCAGGAAGGCTGTGGGGGACGCCGGAAGGTGAGAATATCATGATTTTTTAAATTATTTTTAACATTCGATCTTTTTACTATTGATGGGGCATAGGCAGCATCAATAGTAAAAAGTTGGTCACACTTGTCAAACACTTGTTTGACTCGTGTGACCAACCTGTCAATCAGTTTTCCAAGCGATGCTACAGATCGTTTGGAAAACGCTAGCATTCTGCAAGCTAATTACGCTTGCAAAACGCTAGTTTTTAGCGGGAATACGCATACCTATAAAATGCGTATTTCCAGCGGCAGGGAGGTGCCGGATTGCCGCAGAAATTTCCGCTACAATTCCCGAACGTGTGCACTTAGCCTGAGAGGTGAAGAAAGAAAGTGGCCCCTTAATTTGTCTTACAATTTTTTGGAATATCCCATATGTGGCTGTGCGCTACTGTTTGACAACACAGCAATACTAAGGAAGGATGGAGCTATATTTGACTATTGGAGCACAGGTTTTCCTAGCATAGTTTGCGGACTCCATTTGCAGAGTCCCTAAGTACCAGAACAGCAGAATCTCCCCTCAAGTAAACATTGAATCAAGGTCCTTTTGACGGAAGCATCACTGTTTTTGGATTGCTTTGCTAGTTTCGACAGAAACATCAGTTTTTGGATTGCTTCGCTAGTAAATCTGACATTATTTTTCTGCAACTCGATGAGTGGCGGATTGTTTATTCAGCCTTTTTGGAAATACCACCATTCTAGGAAGTCATCTATGGGTGTAATGGTGATTTTCACTCCATGGATGATTTCTTAAATCATATCAATTTTTATTAAGTAAAATTCAAAGCAAACATACATGTTATTTATATCAACATATCATTACAATATACATATTTTTTCACCCTTATAAACTCCCACTTTAAATCCTCCCCCCCCCTCCCGACAGTAACATCACTTTTCTCTAATCTATCGCTGAAAATAAATGTAGGTTCAATACATTAACACATATAGGCCTCCTATAAATATCTCAGCTGGACTCGGAGAGTTCACTCTCTCATATTCCCTCATATTGCACCCATGGTGACCATATTTTCTCATAAGTATTTAGTTTCTCTCTTTTTTTCGAAAATATTCTTCTCCAGTTGAATAATATATCTCACATTTTTGAAAAATTCTTCCCTGACGGGGGATCGTGCCCAGTCCAGTTTCTAGCAATCAATTTTCGAGCACAATAAAGTATTCTAGCAATAGCAATTTTCCCCTCATTGTTATTAATACCAATTTCTTCCACATAACCCAATAGACACGTAATAGGATCTCCAGGAATCTCACAGTTGTACGCCTCTTCTATCATCCCAATCACCTTTGACCAAAATCTTGAGAGCCTAGGGCATTCCACATCATGTGAAAAATCCCCGCCATCTCATTTTAACACCTTGGGCACTCTGAATTAGCTCTCAGCCCCATTTTATGTAGCAGTAACGGTGATCTATATATTCTATGTATAACATAAATATGTGATGGTCTTTTCCGGTTCGCTCATGGAAAGCTTGGGTATAAATTCCAGTATGCTATCCCTTATATCATCGCTTATA